>CM053771.1:434108527-434139267 GCA_028658325.1 Potorous gilbertii
CAAATGGGGAGAAAATTTTGGAACCCAAAATCTTGTGAAAATGAATATAAAAAGTTAAATAAATGTATTAAAAAAAAAAAAGAATGAGGGCAATAAACCCAACTTTATCAAGGATACCCTAGGTTGAAATCTTCAAACTCATGCTTTTGTCAGTTCTCTTAGCAGTTGAACACTCCTTTATCATGCTATCTAATGCACACTGAAAGGGGAGGTGAGTAGGAGTATTCTTTCAATAAATAAAAAATAAAGTAAATGAAGATGTAATCAAGGGGTGGGATTTATTCAAACTTGGAATGTTGGCCAGTGGGGTTCAAGGCACAAAATTTAAATCTGGATGAATTATAAAAACTTATGTAGCTAGCTTTATGTTTGCTTATGCTGGGCTGAGGCCAAGTCACACATCTTTTCAGATGTGAATTATTTTTTTTTTAAATTCAGTCATGGCCAGACAGAGTCCTTTCTTATTTATAACAATAAGTTGATTCTTTTCCTTTGTTTAAGTGGATATGAGTTTTAATCTAGTGGTAATGAAATTATCATTTTTCTCTGTATGACCTTATGATCTCTCTATCTCTCTCTGTGACTTTTATTTTTTTTATATATTTTTGTCGTCTGTTTCTTTCTGTATATTCTTCCTGGGGTGATATGTTCTGGACTTTCAGATAACAATACGGAATGGTGAGATCGACTTACTTTTTATTTTGCCATCTTGTCTCATGGAAGTGGAATCAACCTCAGAATTTTTAAATGCATATGTCAGCTATTACTTATGTGGAAGGAATTTTATGTCATTTTAATAATTTTCATTTAATAGCACGCTAATTTTAATATATTAGGTAGTAATAGCTGAGATTTAAACATTTCTTGTAGAACATTTCTTGACTCCTTGCTCATACCATAATATATTGGCAATTTTTCTTCCCCTACAATCCTGAATTCTACTCCTTGATCCCCAATCTAAGGTAGATGGATTTTGCAACATCTTGCTGTGGCCATCCTACATAATGTTTCTCTGCTATCATCTAAACTCAGATAATATGGTCCTCTTACCTTATCCCCCATCCATTCTTAACACTGTGTTATGAAATGCTTTCCTTGAAAGAGAGTTCTCTCTTACTTGGTTTAATTTTGATCCCCAGATTGTCTTAGCATACTATTTGTCTCTGTACCAATATCCACATCTCTGTATTCTGTATCTTTATTTGAAGTATTGGTCAATAATAGGAATGGCTCTAGAATATAAATATCTATATCAAAACAGAGACATTAAATGAAAAGTTTTTTGTTATAAATTCCTATTCCAAATATGCTTTTGTTTATTTAAAGTTCTGTTTTGTCTCTTTTTCTCAATGAATTGTCAATAAAACTACTTCTCCCCTCTTTAATGTCTCAATGAAATGTCCTTTACAATCAAAATACACTTTTATGTTTTGCTTTTTTTCAGGAACAGGGTATAAAATGCTCATCTTAATCTCCCTCTATATTAGAGTTTGAATGTTGACAGTTCAGGTATAGAGAGGACCTCAGTGTCTTGTACCCTAATCGCGATAACACAATGGAAATCCAAGGTGCACAAAAACCAGAGAATCTCTATCCAAATTGTTGAAAAAACTGCTTGCATGCAATTTGTGGTAAAATCTTGAAGACTAATATTGGAGTGGACAGTCACAGCTGTGATATTGCCATCACATTGTGATGCCATTGGTCAGCTTTGAAAATGAAAGAAGAAGGGAGCCAAGATGGCATAGTAAAAGCATGATCTGGCTAGTGATTTCTCCCCAAACTGAGCAAAATGTCTGTAAAAAATAAATCTAAGCAAATCATGCAATTGTACAACCCATACAATGATGGAGTGAAGCAAATCTCCAGTCCAAGCCAGGAAGGTCACTGGGAAGTGTCAAGCATGCCACAATGCAAGTAGAGTGTAGTCTAGCGTGGGCCACACCAGAATGAACCGGACCTGACCAGATATTAGAGGGGACATCTAGGGCAAATGTGGCAGTTTCCAGACTTCATGACTCCAAAATGCCAAGGAAAAATTGGAAGGTCAGCAGAAAAAACTTGTGGGAACTGTATAAGAGAGTAGAATAGTCAGGTCCCAGCCCCAGGTTGGCAGAGGGGGAGGAGGCCGCTGCAGATGAGCCTGCAGCAGCCACAGCAGGGGCAGAGGCAGGGGCAATGGTGATTTCTAGAGCTCTAGGCACATATATTGTGGGGCATTCAGCAACTGAAAATGCACTCCCCACCCCCGCTGGACGCAGAGTAGTACCTTGATAAAGAATTGACAAGTCAATTAACTCACCAGGAAAATGAGCAAAGAGCAGAAAAATTATCAGACTGTAGAACCTTACTTTGGTTAAAAAGGAAGACTGAAATGCACAAACAGAAGTCAACAAAATCAAAGATCTTACATCAAAGCCTCCAAGAAAAATATGAATTTGTCTCTAGCCATGGGAGAGCTCCAGAAAAGTTTTGAAAATCAAGTAAGAGAAGTAGAAGAAAAACTGGAAGAGAAATGAGTGTGATTCAAGAAAACTGTGAAAGAACACACTCCTTCAGACACTCTTAAAAAGAAAATTTGACCAGATTTTAGAGTGGCAGAATACAATAGGAGACAGAATGTGGCAGATTTCCAACTTAGGACAGCATGGAAGATCGACAGGAAGTATCTCTTGCATGGGGATGGAGGAAGACACAGCACACAGGCTGTACCAAGGCAGACACCTCCATAGCAAAACCAAACAGGAAGCCCTGAGCGATCTGAAAACAGCAGCACCACTGGGAATGCTCAAATCTATCACCCCAGAACAGGAATTCAGTAGATCTGAGTGTGAGAGAAGTTCAGAACCCCAGATAATGGAATCAGCAGCTCCTGAGAATATTAGCCCACAGATTAAAGGTCTCTAAGTTAGCTACTTGAACTTGTGGGAGCCAAGATGACAGAGTGATCAGTAAATACTTTCTCCCTCCCCTTGTTGAGCTTGAAAAGACCACAGAATATTTCCCCAGGAATAATCCTGGAACAGTGGGATCAACCAAATGGGTAAACATTCTCTAAGACTATAAAGCTAGGAAAATCACAAAGGGGGAGCATCCCTCTTGCTGTGGTTCATGGGGACAAGTGCAGAACTGGAGCTCTCCCAGACTGTCCCACCTCAGCAAACCAGGAGGAGATCCTGAGCCCCAGGGGGTGGAGCCTGCATTCGCACCACTAGGACACCAGGTGTGTTTTGGCACCCCAGGGGATTCGGGAAGACACTAACACAGAAGGGGTTCACCAACCTTTGAACTTGCTTATGCTCTGGCTCACCAGAGGAGATCTCCTGTGTCCAGACCAACACTCCCCCAGACATGATGCAGCTAGCTTCAGGGTAACTGAGGAAACTGAGAAATACTTCACCTGGCCTCTACTTTGGCACACCAGTCAGCTCAGCACCAAGTAAACTGCAGCATTTTAACTTCCAGCTAAAAGAACTGGAGGCCATAACATGAAAAGACTCAAGTTCTAGGTACAAGAACTGTGGAACAGAGGTCTCTGTGCTCCAGAAGCGGTGACCAACTTTAAAAGCCAGGAAAAGGCTTTGCAAGAAGCAAACCAGAAAAGTCCATAGAATCTTTCCATGAGGACAAGGACCAAACTACGAATACTAAAAAAGTCAGCATTGAGAGAGTACCCTCATCTGAAACTTCAGAAAGGAACATGAACTGGTCTAAAGCCAAAAGAACATTTTTGGGAGAGCTCAAGAAGAATTTTAAAAACTGAATTAGAAAATCAGAAGAAAAACCGGCCAACTGTTTTGAAAATATGAGAAAGGAAAACTGGACAAATTAAAAAGGAAGTACAATATTAACTAGAAAAAATAACTCCTTAAAAGGAACAACTGGGTAAAGGGCAAAGGAGATGCAAAAGTTAACTGAAGAAAACAATTTATTAAAAATTAGAATTGGGCAAAGAGTAGCTAATGACTATACAAGACCTGAAGAATCAGTCAAATGGAATCTAAAGAATAAAAAATAATAATAAAGAAAATCAAAAATATCTCACTGGAAAAACAACTGATATGGAAAATAGATCCAGGAGAGAAAAATCTAAGAATCATTGGTCTACCAGAAAGCCATGATGAATAAAAGAACCTGTACAAAATCTTCCAAGAAGTTGTCAAGGACAACTGCCCAGAGATCCTAAATCCAGAAAGCAAAAGAGTTATTGAAATAATTCACCTCCCGAAATGGATCCCAAACTGAAAACACCAAGGAATATCATTGTTAAATTCCAAAGCTCTCAAGCAAAGAGGAAAATACTGCAGGCAGTCAGAAAGAAATAATTCAAATATTGAGGAGCTACAGCCAGGATCACATAGGATCTTGAAGCTTCTAAATTAAAAGATTTGAGGGATTGGAATACGATATTCCTTAAGCCAAAGGAGTTTGGATTACAACCAAGTAACAAAATTGTGAATAATATTTCTTTTTTTAACAATTATTTTATTTATTTTAAGTGTTCTGCAATCACTTCAGTATACCTTAGATATTTTTCACCAGCCTCCCTCTCCTTCCCTCCTTCCTCCACACTCCTTCTCTGAGATGGCATACAATTTTATATAGGTTCTACACATATATTAATATTAAATATATTTTCACCTTAATCATGTTGCATAGAAGAATTAAAATAAGTGGGAAAAATCATAAAGAAAACAAAACATAATACAAATGAAATAGTCTTCTTCATTTTGTGATCAATTTCCATAGTTCTTTCTCTGGGTGTGGAAGGCATTTTTCATCAATAGACTACTGAAAATTTTTCAACTTTTTGCCCTGCAATGAAGTACTAAGCCCACCAGAGAAATTCCTCATACATTCTGCTTGTTGGTGTGTAAAAAGTTCTCCTGGGTCTGCTCCTTTCACTTAGCATCAATTCATGTGTATATTTCCAGGTTTTTCTGAAGTCTGCTTGTTCATTATTTCTTATAGCACAATAATCTTCCATTACATTCATATACCACAATTTATTAATCTGTGCCCCAATTGATGGGTATCCCCTTGATTTCCAGTTTTTGACCATCACAAAAAGAGCTGTTATAAATATTTTTGTGCATGTGGGATGCTTTCCCATTTTTAGGATCTCTTGGCGATACAGTCCTAGAAGCAGTATTGCTGACTCAAAGAGCATGTATATTTTTGTAGCCCTTTGGGAATAGTTCCAAATTGCCCTCCAGAATGGTTGGATCCACTCGTAGCTCCACCAGCAATGAATTTCTGTTCCAACTCTCCCACAACTTCTCCACATTTATCATCTTCCAGTTTTGTCAAGTTAGCCAATCAGATATTGGTTGCATTGGGGTTCTTTGTGCCAAATCTTTTAAATTTAATGTAATCAAAACAATTCATTTTACTCCACAATGTTATCTGTCTCTTGTTTAGACAAAAAGTTCTTCATTCTCCATAATTCTGATAAATACAGGATTCCTTGCTCGACTCATTGTTTTATAGTGTCAATCTTTATACCTAGAGCATGTACTCATCTGATCTTCATTCTTTTGTATAGTGTCAGGTGTTGGTCTATACCTAGTTTCTGCCTCTAGAGGCTCTACCACATCCCATCAAATGCTTGTAACAATGACTCTAAACAAATTCTAGAGCAGCAGAAGCCACAAAATGAGAGAATGAAAGAGATTTCCAGCCCAAGGCAAGCTGGAAAGCTAAAAAGATAGGTCTGTCACACTAGACAGAGAATACAGGGCAGTCTGGAGGGACAGGGTAGGATGGAGGTAAATAAAGTTCGTCTTTCACAACAGGGCTATTATAGACATCGTTAGCAATGCTACAAATACATAGCCTGTATTGAATTACTTGCATTCTCAGTGATAATAGGTGGGGAGGGAGGAAGGGAGAGAATTTGGAACTTAAAGTTTTAGAAACATATGTTGAGAATTGTTTTTGTATGTAACTTTGAAATAAAAAACACAGGAAACTGGGTATAGAAATATATCTTGTCCTACAAGAAAATAGAGAAAATGGGTATAAGGGAAGGGAGGAGTGAGATCAAAAGGAGGGTAGATTGGGGGAAGGGTTAATAAGAATATACAGTGTTTTGAGGTGGTGGAGAGAGAGGGGGGAAAAATTTGAAACTCAAAATCTTGTGGAAATTAATGTTGAAAACTAAAAATAAATAAATAGATTGATATAAATAATTTTAAAAAAATTAATGAACTCCCTAAGATAAAATCTCCAGGTCCAGAAGTTTTTACAAGTGAATTCTATCAAATGTTTAAATAACAATTAATTCCAATACTACGTAGACTATTTGGGGGAAATGGAGGAGTCCTGCCAAATTCCTTTTATGATACAGTTATGGTTCCGATACCTATACCAAGAAGAATCAAAACAGAGAGAGAAAATTATAGACCAATTTCTGTAATGAATATAGGTACAAAAATTTTAATTAAGATAATAACAAAAAGAATACAGTAATTTATTATGAGAATAATACATTAAGATCTGGTAGGGTTTATACAAGGAACGTAAGACTGGTTCAGTATTAGGCCAACTATTACCTTTATTGATCATATCAACAACAAAATTAAGATAAATTGTATGATTTTCTCAATAAATACAGGAAAAGCTTTTGACAATACATAGCACCCATTCCTACTGAAAACACTGGAGAGCATAGGAATAAATGGAACTTTCCCTAAAATAATATTCCATAAAATAATATTAAACCATCAACCAGCATTATACGCAATTTTGATAAGTTACATGCATTTTCCATAAGTTCAGGGTGGAAACAAGGATGTCCATTATTACAACTTTTATTTAATAGGATGCTAGGAATGTTAACTTTAACAATAAGTGAAGAAAAATAAATTGAAAGAATTAGAATGGCTCAAGAAGCAATTAAATGATCACACTTTGCAGATGAAATGATTATATACTTATAGAATCCCAGAGAATCAATTAAAAACTACTTTAAATAATGAACAACTTTGGCAAAGCTTTAAGTCACAAAATAAATTCTGATAAATCATCTGCATTTCTATCTATTGCTAAAAACTCCAAACAGTAAGACATAGAAAGAGAAGTCCCATTTAAAGCTATGGTAGATACTATAAAATATTTGGAAGTCTACTTGCCAAAACAAAACCAGGGATTATATGGACACAATTTAAAAACACTTTTCACACAAAAAATATCAGATCCAAATGGGTGGGGAAAAATATCAGTTGCTCATGGGTAGGCCGAGCTAATAAAATAAAAATCACAATTCTACCTAAATTTATTCATTTATTCAGTGCTATATCAATCAAGTTATCAAATAATTATTTTCTAGAGCTAGAAAAAAATAATACCAAAATTAATCTGAAGAACAAAAGGTACAGGGAACTAATGAAAAGAAATGCTAGGGAAGGTGGCCTAGCTCTACCAGATCTCAAATTGTTTTATAAAGCAGGAAACAGGGGGGTGAAGCCAAGGTGGTGGTGTAGAAAGACCCACATACGCTAACTCTTCCCCCACAGCCCATAAAATACCAGTAAAGAAAGTCTCTCAACAAATTCTAGAACAGCAAAAGCCACAGAGCAATGGAGTGGAGAGGATTTCCAGCCCAGGTTGACCTGAAAAGCCTACAGGATAAGTCTGTCTCACAGGACACAGAGGAGAACCCAGTCCAACCTTGACTACTTGGCGCTGGTAGAAAACCTGGAAAGGATCTCGGGGGGAGGGGGGAATCCCTGGAGGCAAAAGTCATGGGTGGTTCACAGATCCCTCAACACACAGGCGCCAAAGGCAACTTGAAAGGTCAGTGAAAGGACTTTCTCACTTGAGTAACAAGGGAGCAGGTTCCTCCCCTAGCCCCATGTCCAGGCGGTGGCAGTAGCAGGAGCAATGGACAGCAAGGACTACTGTAGCCCAATAGGCAGCAGTCAGCATCACTTTTTGGACAAAGCCCCTGGGGAAATTGAGCAGGGGATCTTAACCATAGCCCAGAGTGGCTGTCCCCCCCCCTGCCTAACACCCCTGAGAAAATTAAACAGCTGATCTGAATGTCAGTTGCAAGTCAGGCCAAGGAGAAAACCCTCTTCCTTGACTGTGCCACCTTGGAGGAACTGAGAAGTTATGGGTGCCCAGATTGTACCCTACTCTTGACAAAGGTCAAGTAACTGGTTGAGAATATTCCCACAAAAGGGAAAAAAATGATAAGACTATAGAAGATAACTTTCTTGGTGAACAGGTATTCTCTCCCATCCTTTCAGATCAGGAAGAGCAATGTTTAGCAGAAGATGATGAAATAAAAATTAAGGCTTCTGCATCCAAAACCTACAAAGTAAATATGCAATGATCCCCGGCCATGGAAGAGCTCACAAAGGATTTTGAAATTCAAATAAGAGAGTTGGAGGAAAAATTGGGAAGAGAAATAAGAGAGATGCAAGAAAGTCATGAAAAGCAAGTCAACACCTTGTTAAAGGAGACCCAAAAAATGCGGAAAAATACAACACCTTTAAAACTAAGCTAATTCAATTGGTAAAAGAAGTTGAAAAAGCCCATGGCTGAAGAATATTTTAAAAATCAGAATTAGTCAAATGAAAAAGGAGGTTCAAAGGCTCACTGAAGGAAATAGTTCTTTCCAAATTAGAATGAAACAGATGGAAGCTAATGATTTTATGAGAAACCAAGAAATTATGAAATAAAAACAAAACAATGTAAAAATGGAAGATATTGTGAAATATTTCATTGGAAAAACAAATATCCTGGAAAATAGGTTCAGGAGAGGCAATTTAAAAATTAGAGGACTACCTGAAAGCCATGATCAAAAAAAAGAGCCTAGACATCATGTTTCATGAAATTATCAAAGAAAACTGCCATGATATTCTAGAACTAGAGGGGAAAATCAATATTAAAGGAATCCACCAATACTTCCTGTAAATGATTCAAAAAGAGAAACTCCTAGGAATATTGTAGGCAAATTCCAGAATTCCAAGGTCAAGGAGAAAATTTTGCAAGCAGGGCAAAAGAAATAATTAAAGTACTGTGGAAATGCAATCAGGATAAAACAGGATGTAATGACTTCTACATCAAGGTTAGAAGGGCCTGGAATATGATATTCCGGAAGTCAGAGGAATTAGGATTAAAACCAAGAATCGTCTACCCAGCAAAATTTAGTATAATACTAGAGGGAAAAGAAAAACGATGGTTCAATGAAAAATAGAACTTCCAAGCATTCTTGAGGGAAGACCAGAGTTGAAAAGAAAAGTTGAATTTCAAACACAAGAATCAAGAGAAGTATGAAAAGGTAAACAGGGAAGATAAATCAAAAGTCACTTACTAAACTTGAACTTTTTACATTCCTAGGTGGAAAGATAATATTTGCAGCTCTTGAAACTTTCTCATTATCTGGGTAGTTGGAGGGATTGTATACACACACACACACACACACACACACACACAGAGACAGACAGACAGACAGACAGAGACAGACTGAGACAGAGACAGAGACCGACAGAGACAGAGACATAGAGACCAAGACAGAAAGACAGAGTGGAAGAGAGAACAAGGTAAGTTGAATAGGAAGGGATCGCATTAAAAAATAAAATTTAAGGGGTTAGAGAAGGATAGATTGGGAGGAGAAAAGGAGAAATGGAATTGGGCAAATTATCTCTGACAGAAGATGGAAGTAAAAGCTTTTCCAATGGAGGGGAAAAGGAGGGAGGTGCAAAGGAAAGAGTGAAGTTTGCTCTCATCACATTTGGCTCAAGGAAGGAAGAACATACACACTCAATTTGGTATGAAATCCTGTCTTACACTACAGGGAAGTAGGGGAAAATGGGATAAGCATGGTAGGGGGAATAATGGGAGGGCAAATGGGAGGAGGTAACAATTAGAAGTAAACATTTTTTGGTAAGGGAAAAAGTCAAAAGAGAGAACAGAAGAAGTGGGGGCAGTATAGAAGGGAAGGAAATATAGTGAATCTTACACCACATGGCTATTATGGAAGTCATTTACAAAACTACAGAGGTATAGCCTATATTGAATTTCTTATATTCTCAGTGAGGATGGGTGGGGAGATTGGAAGGAAGAGAACTTGAACTCAGGGTTTTAGGAACAAATGTTGAGAACTGTTTTTGCATACAACAAGGTAATAAGAAATACAGGTAAAGAGATATAGAAATTTATCTTGACCCTACTTTGCTATTCAGCTAATTCTGGTTTTTAAAACATTCTTCTCCTAATTGACTTATTGGATATCTTTTGCCGATTGAGTTACCCTGTTTTTAAAGGTATTATTTTCTTCAGCATTTTGGTGGTCTCCTTTGGCAAGCTATTGACCCTCTTTTCATGATTTTCTTGCATCGCTCTCATTTCTCTTCCCAATTTTTCTTCCATCTCTCTCATTTGATTTTCAAAATCCTTTTTGAGCTCTTTCATGACATGACACCATTGTATATTTATTTTGGTGGTTTTGGATGTAGATTCCTTGACCTCTCCTTTGTTTTTCCTCATCCAAGAGGATGGATGAAAATGCCTGTTCACCAAGAAAGTAACCTTCTATAATCTTATTTTTTGTCTTTTTTGGACATTTTTCCAGCCAGTTACTTGACTTCTGAGTCCTTTGTCAAGAAGAGTTTAAACTCTGGAGACGTGTAAATTCTTAATTTCTATAAGTTGGCACAATCAAAGGGGAAGAGTTAATCCTTTCCTGGCCCGCACACTGATCTTGGAGTATCCAAAACTTTTCTCTCCAGGTTCTGCAAATAGAATTCCCTCTCCACAACTCCCTCCAGCTCCACCACGCCAGAATTCCTCCTCAACCCAGAGTCACTCTCAAGGTTGAGATGCAGACCAGTGGCTCAATTCCCACAGGGGCATTAGGCAGGTTTTCAGTTTGGTTCTCAAGGCTGAGATTCGCATTAGATACTCAATTTCCCCAGTAGCTTTAGGTGCAGGACTCCTAAATTGTATGCTGTTCCTGGAACTCCAGACTGTGCTCCCTTCACCTGGGTGAAGTAGTTTTCTCAATGACCTTTGAAGCTCTCTGTGGTGTTTGGATTGAGCAATCCTGGAACTGCTGCTGCTGCTGGTAGCTCCCTGAAGCTTGTTCCAGGAACCTGTCTCTCCCACGCCACTTCACCTATGCTGGGCTGTGCTCCACTTCACGCCCAGTGTGACAAACCTTTTCTGTCTTCTTTCCAGATTGTCTTGGACTAAAACTCTCTTTCATTCTGTCGTTTTGTAACTTCTGCTGCTCTAGAATTTATTTAGACTCATTTTTTACAGGTGTTTTATGAGCTATATGGGACATTTCCTATAGGATCATCTTTCTACTCCACCATCTTGACCCCACACCTGTTGCCACACTTCTGAAGGAAAGATCTGCTACTTTCTTGTCTTATTGGTCGTTGTGTTATTCCAAGATATCACAGATAGGCGGAGATGCTATAATTTCTCAGTACTCCCAATCTTCGCGCAAATACTTTTCCAGCTGCTTAAAGTGATGGAGTCCAATAGTAGTCTATTCTTGCACCTTTGTTGTCCATTACATAGCTCTGGGTCATTAATCCATGGCAAACTGAGAGGGGATCTATGTGTGAATAATTAATATCAAATGAGTAAACAAGGATACACTACTGAATTTAAATAGAGAGATTTTATACATACATATATATGTATGTATGTATGTATATGTGTTATATATACCTTATCATCATAAGGAATCTTAATGATTATATGAAGAGAATTTAATTAGTTAAGGACTTTCAATGTTACAGTTTGATGATCTTAAGAGAAAAATATTAAAAAATGGGGAAGAGAAATACACTTTTAAGATAGGGGGAGGGAAAGGAATGTTAGGGAAAATAATATAACAATTAGTGAGAACAAGGAGACTTCTATACAAATAAGAAGGCTTTTGGAGGAGCAGATGACACTTCAACTTCATTCTCAACTAAATCACTTAAAACATATCTTCTAGCTAACAACTAAAATTATGTTAAGCTTTATATTTATGTTTAATTATTTGTTAGTTTTATTCATCTATGAAACATAATAGCAATGTCTTCTGTAAGATACTACACGTTAAAATAACATCACATCTAAAGAAATTAAAACAGTTAATGTGTGGATTGACACCAGTGACCTTGCTGTGTCAGTATATTGAAGTTAGGTGAGAATCCATATTAGAGCATTTCACCTGCTCTCTAGAGTAAGAAAAATGAAGAGTAACGGCAATTACTCAGAAAATATGGGTAATGAAATATGCTTTCTGAAAGCAATTCTTTCCTTCCAGAAATTTAGACAAATGGTGGGAGGGGTGGATGCACAAAGGTAATATCTCTTGGACAAATTAAAGGCAAAATCAATTCTCCAATCTGTAACAGAATTTAAAGTGAACAACGTAGTACTTAAAAGCCTATCCCAAAAATCAGAATCATGGAAACAGAAGCAGCTTCAGAAGTAACTTAGTCAAATGAGGAACTGAAGTAAGGCTCTCAGAGCATAGATGACACGTTATCATCTGACCTCTACTTAGAGGAATTCAGTTACAGAGAACTGACTTCCTATTCAGGCAGCATATTTCACTCTTAGAAATCTCTAATATAGGATTACTTTTCCTTTTGAATCAAACCTGAATCTTGCACTCTGAACCTTCAAAATATTTTTCTTGCTTCTGTCTTCTGAGGCTAAGAATACAATGACAGGAATTTAGGATTCCTTACTGGAAGGGATTTTGCTTCTTTTAAGTTGACACAACCTTATCCATTCCTTTCTTTAACTTTGTACAAACCCCTCAAATCATCTTAAAATTTGTATCGCATGCCCCTCAGAAACTACTTAAAACCTTATATCTCCCTCCTCCTACAAAATCTAGTTTACATGATTAATTTTATAAGATAAAATACACATTACAAACCAGAGTTTTTAGTCAGGAATAGAAAAAGCAATGCCCTTGTTCTGGCATAATTTTCTTCATGCCCAATTTCTTTTCACTGGGGGCCAAGATTTTGTGATAAATTCAAGGACATAGCCATCAAAGAGATTCAGGGTTAGTGTTTTCTGCTAGAATCAGCAGAATGTTTTGCAGGTGAGAAGGCACCAAGTTCCCAATCAGTCATCAGAGGCATTATGAAGCATTTTCTAATTCTATATACTTTCATAGACTTTGAATCAGTGAGAGACTGAAGAGGATATACATAGAAGATGAGAACAGAGACAGACTCAGAGTCCAAAAGAGAAAAGTCGAATGTCTAGATTTGAATTCAGGTCTTCCTAACTCAAAGATCAGAGGTAAGATCATTGTGATAGCATTGCTAGGGGACATTGACACTCCTATTTGGAATATAAGTTGCCGTTGCTATACATGCTCCTTATATGCATATTCTTCATGAGGCATACACCAGATGCATATGTTCCTTGTCTATACTATATATATATAGTATATATATATATATATATATATATATATATATATATATATATATACACACACACATACATACACACACACGCGCGCACACACACACACACACACACACACATATATATATATATATATATATGTATTCCCTGTCTTCACATGTTCTCTTTGTATTCATTAGCCCAGGATCTACCCACCTAATTGAAGATTTGCCTCTTAATTTCATAATTTCCATTGAGCCCTCTGATGCCTGCTTCAAGTCAGTATCAGTTTATTTCAGGTCTAAGAAGGTTACTTTGTTCAAGTCATTTCCAGCAAGTGCTACCTCTATCCAGGATGTGTTTCTTGATTAATTTCTCTTTACTTCTTTTCCCTGTAGCACTTTCTCCAGTTATCCAGAGATCCCCCAGATCCACTTGCAGCTCTCTTCCATCTCCTCATAGGATGCAACTTGCTAGCAGTTCTCAAAAGGTGTTTCAGAGACTGACAATGTTTTGGTGATACTTTAGGGGCTCCTAAAGGTAGCAATCATATTCAAAACAATAGAAATAATGTCTTCCTATTAAAATATGCCTCTGTTTTCCAACTACATATCTATGTAATTCTTACTTTTCTTCTTTACTTGAAAAACAAAACAAAAACCTCTGACATATTACAACATGTTGATTGAAAACCTCTGACATATCACAACATGTTGATTGAAAAACAGGATATGAGAATGAACGAGATCTTAAAAAGAAATTTGCAAAAATGTGTTAAACAATGTCATTCTAATTATTTTTTGAAAAGAGTTATTTCTTCAAAAATATATTAACATTCGCTGTGCTTATCATTGTTGTTCTGGTGATAAACATTTTAAATTAAACAGTTTTACTTTTTAATGGAGTAAATATAAATAGATACATTCTACCTAAAGTAAAAAATAAATGGGGGACTGAAGCCAAGAAAGTAGAGAGAACCCAGAATGTTGTCTAAACTCTCCCCAGTTTCCCTCAGAAATAATGTTAAATCAAAACAATGTAAAATCATGCCTCCAAATAGATTCTGGAATAACTAAATCTATAGAGGGACAGAGTGAAATGATTTTCCAGGTTGAAGTAATTTAGAAGGACTTCACGAAAGGTCTGTCTGAATTGAGTGATGGGGGAAGCCACCCCAGCACAGATGGTGTCTGGCAAGCCTCCAGGAGGCTCTTAGCCACAATAGAGATCAGCAATAGAGGTCCCTTGTTGCTGGCTCTGCAGGCCAGTGTCACAGCAGGCCGGTTGTGAGGCCTCCAGCTGCAATGCAGAAACAAATGGCCAGCCATATACCAAAGTAAAGTCACAGTGGGTACATAATTTAGACATAAATTGTGATACCATAAGTCAATTAGGAGAGCAAGAAATAGTTTATCTATCAGATCTACGGAGAAGGGAACAATTTATGCCCAAACAGGAGATAAAGAACAAAATAAAATGCAAAATGTGTGATTTTGATTATATTAAATTAAAAAGCTTTTGCACAAGCCAAGCTAACAAAATCAAGATTAGAAAGGAAGTAGGAAGCTGGGAAACAATTTTCATAGCAACTATTTCTGATAAAGGGCTAATTTCTCAAATATATAGAGAACTAAGTCAAATTTATAAGAATGAAATTATTCCATAGTTAATAAATGATCCAAGTATATGGAAAGCCAGTTTTCAGGTGAAGAAACTAAAGCTACCCATAGTCATATAAAAATGCTTTAAATTCCTATTTAATAGGGAAAGGAAAATCAAAATAACTCTGAGGTACCACCGCATATCTATTAGGTTCACTAACATAAGTAAACAGAAAAATGATAAATGATGAAGGTGTTAGAAAATTAGAACACTAGTTATTGTTGATGGAGCTGTGAATTGATCCAACCATTCTAGAGAACAATTCAGAACTTTCCCCAAAGGGCTATAAAACCGTAAATACCCTTTGACCCAGCAATACCACTGCTAGGTGTGTATCCCAGAGAGGTCATAAAAATTGGAAAATGATCCACAAGTTCAAAAAACTTTTATAGCAACTATTTCTGTGATGGCAAAGAATCATAGACTGAGGGAATGCATGTGAATTGGGGAATGGCTGAACAAGTTGTGTCATATGAATATAATGGAATGTTATTATGCTATAAAAATGATGAGCAGATTTAGTTCAGAAAATAAAAATGGCAACAGTTATATGAACTGATGCTGAATGAAGTGGTGGAACCAGGAGAACATTGTACCCAGTAACAGCAACATTGTGCAATAATCAACTGTGATAGATTTAGTTCTTCTCAGCAATACAATGATTGAAGAAAATGCCAAAAGATTAATAATAGAAAATGTTATCAACATCCAAAGAAAGAACTATGGAATCTGAGTGAATTAAAGCATGCTGTCTTTCCTTTTATATTGCTTTATTTCTTTCTTATGATTTTTGTCTTTTTTGTTCTGATTCTTCTTTTACAATATGGCTAATGTGGAAACCGCTTTAATATGATTGTATGTGTGTAACCTATGTCAGATTTCTTGCCTCCTTGCTGTTGGGGGAGGGGAGTGGGAAAGGAAAGGGAGAGAGGAAAAATTGCAATTCAAAATCTTATAAAAGTTAGTGTTATAAACCGTATTTACAAGCAGTTTTAAAATAATATTAATTGGAAAAAATAAACTGGTTTTAAACCTTTTTATTAAAAAAGTTATTTGGTGTATTTTACATTTAGTATGGGTAAGAAAAAAGTTTTAATAATTTTAATAAAAGTAAATAGATCCTGAGGAAAAATGTTTGAGAATAACTGTTGTAAGCTGAACTTTCAATTAGCTGTTTCTTTCTGTAGTGATATATACCTCTTGAACACCACATGATATCAGTCTCTTATTCTGCTTTATCATCAGCTTCTTTGGTTAAATTGTCATCTTTACAGAGATGATTCTGAAATCGACATATTCTTTTCCAAATTTTGTCATAAGATCAAGTATCAGATAATCAACCCATTTTTTATATCTCCAGGTGGATTTACTATTTAATAATTTAATAAAAATTAAGTACAAAATAATGAATATTATGTTTACTATGCTTCAAACAGTACTCATTTTATTTTCCATAAAACATCTCTTTCAGACCTTTTCCTCTTATTGTCAAGAATACCATCATCCTCTTAGTAATACAGGCTAGCAATTTTGTCAACATTCTCAAATCCTCACAGTGCATGTACCTATTTTTGTAATATTTTAAAATTTTTACCTTCACAAGAGTTTTCCATTTCATCACTTTTTATCCAACCACAAAACTGTCATCAGGTTTTACTTTCTTATAACATAATGACTACTCTATTGAAATAGCCTTCTAATTGGTCTTCCTTTCTCAAGTCTTTTCACAAACATCATCCTCAAAATTATATTATTAGGTTAATGTCCTATTTAATAAAAATTAGTCACTACCAATAGCAAGGTATCATCTCCCTGAGCAAATATAAAGTGTTGCTTGGTATTTCAATCACTTCAAAACCAGGCTTTTGCTTTCTGTCCATTCTTCTTACATTTTACTTTCTTCACACACCAAAATTAGAAGAAATGGGCATGTTTGTTTTAATTTTGCTTTGTTTTTCTTTATATCACAAGCATTTAGCCCAGTGTCAGACATGCTCTCTCTGCTCAACATCCTTTGGTATGTAAACCTGTGGAATCATGTACCAAAACCAACTATCATTAACTTTTTTAAATTTTCTTTCCTAGGTCATACAATTAAATGCTTTGGATTTGAACTAGTTATTCTTTGCTTGTCATAACAATACACACTTTATTGGATGTGTATTAGCTATGATTTGCAGTGCCTCCTGAGTGCTTTAATTTTAAGTAACTTTTCTAAAGGCCTACATGTGAGAGAAGTTTCCCCGCAAGCTGCAAACAAATGCAATTCCTCTTCTTTCTAAAAGTGTTCTCAGCTTTACTCAGAAATGGGAAAATCATTAACTGTGGAAATGTTTGGAGCACATTTTCGTTGCTTGTTGGTTTTACCATTTATACCTTTATAACAATTAAACAATTTTTACATGTGTGTGGAAGGGAAAAATGTGTAAGTTAAAAGACCTAGTTTCTGTTCTCTGCATGAACATTTACTTTCTGTGGGAGCTTGGAAAGGTATTTCACATTACCACTTCATTGTCTAGAAAGTGGGGCTAATCATAGCTACGACGTCTGCCACACAATTGGTAAGATTAAACTAGAAAATGAAAAAAGTAATGTTTGTGAAACAAAGTTTATGTAATTGTATGTTATTGTTGCTAAAGGTTAACAACTATTGACTTGAGCAACGTCAAACCAAGTAAGGGTAAATTAAAAAGCAAAAGCATAAAATTCTAACATTTAGCTTAACATATAAACTTCATAAAAACAAAAGAAAGGTAGTTTATCTAATCAGTCAGATGATAAATATTTATTACGTGCTTACTCCACTTAGGCTCTATGTTAAGTACTGGGGATAGGTAAAGAAAGGTAAAAGACAGAACATAGCCTCAAGAAGCTCAGTGTCGAAGTGGGGAGACAAGGTGCAAGTAACTCTGATTAAATGTGTTGTTCAGAGGACAAAAAGGAAATTATCAATAATGCTAAGGCACTAAGATATAGGGGGACCGAGAAAGTCATGTGTGAACTAATGATATGGAAATTATAATGTACCACAGATAAGTATGTCATAAAAGCACTTTTTTTCATTGTTGAAAAAGTAGCGATTATAAGAAAAGACAAAACAAAAAACAAAACAGAGTGAAATAAAGAAACAAACAATCCCTAATAATATCGTTGACTGGTGTTATCTGAAAAATTATATGTAGTTCTGTATACTTATATTTTAGAAGACAGCTATATAACTTAGAGCACATGTAGAAAAGATATAGTACAATATTAAAAAAGTTTAAGGGCAATGTCACATGGCAATCATTTAAAAGAAATGGGGATGTTTAGTTGAATAGATCTTATGGTTGAGAGTAGGTACTACGTAGAAACCTCTTTTCTTTTCCTTTTATCTTTCTTCCCTCTGTCTTTCTTTCCTTCTTCTTATTCTACCTTATTTCCTCCTTTTTTCTTTCTTTTTCTCTTTCTTTATTCCTTTCTTCTCTCTCTCCTCTCTTCCTCCCTCCCTTCCTCCCTCCCTTCCTTCCTTCCCTCCTTCCATTCTTTTATGTCTATTTTATTTCATAAAGCAGCAAAAGAAATGAAAGAATATTTATTTAGTTAGATCATAAATGTCAAATCTGCACTCAGTAAGTAGATGGATATTGTGGAGGTGGTGTCTTTGACAAAGGAATGGAGGGAAGTTAAAAAAGTAGAGTTGTTAAAAACTGCCTTATGCTGACTTAGTCTGAAGATGGTTCTTCTTTCCTGGATATCTTTAAAATGTACAAGGAACATTTTCCAGTGTTTCTATCTTATATTCCAAAAGTTTGCCATAGTGTGTAGGACATAGTAAACACATAATAAATATCTATTGATGTATGTATTAATTGATGTAGAAAATATGATAGTGTATGTGAAAGGAATCATGACATTTGTGGTCTCTTCTATAAGATTTGGTAAGCTGTTCTGTGCAATATGGCAAATGATAGAGAACGAAAGAATGAAGTCATATGCATGCACGTATAATTACGTAAGTATTGATGGCATTTGCCAACTGCATATTTCCTTAATTCTTAAGATGAGGTAATGTCTACAAAATCTTTCAAGGTAATTATATAAAGAGATTTACACGTATAATGCAATACTATTAACACTATTCTTTTTATCCCACTCAGTTGCATTAATTTGTTACACTTTTGCTGGCAGAAATACAGAGATCTTTGTAGATAGAAATGTGTGAATGCTGAAATAGTGTTTCACAAAATTATTTTTGATTAGAAAGAAAGGAAAATTGAAAGGTTTGAAATACAGCCATTACAGAAATGTGTTTGGTTCCCATGTCACTAAAATGATTCAGTGCAGAAAGCTTTATAGGACTTCTTCCAAATTAAAAGTATTTGAAATCCAAATTGCTTTTCCATGAAGAGAAAAAAAAAAGAACAATCAATTTATGTATTTCTTAGATCTACAGTCCTGTTCCTTCTCCCTAAGAAAAGCTCTGATGAATTTAGGGGATTCATATTGACCCACCCTTTCAATAACTCTCAAAAGAAAAGAACAAAGAGGATTTTCTCCTTAAAAAATAAGTAGGACCATAACTCTTTATATATCAAAAAATGTACAGATTCCTCTCTTCATAAACGTAGTCAATTTTTAAACCATTCATTTACACTCAGCATTCTCCTACTGAGGATGTACTGGAAAAATTATTTTACGTATAAAAAGAGCTGAATAATGATATCACCTGTCAAGGATACATATGCATTTCTCACGCTTAAAAGTAGGTTATCTGCTAGAATAGACAACTACATATCACTATCATGTATTGACAGGGATTTTGTCAACACGATTATCCAATAAAACATTTTAAGTAGGAATAATACATTTTTAAGGTATAAAAAAATCACTATATATTTATTTGCATTTCTAAGTCCTATGTACTTAAAGTGTTATTCTTTATTTTCTTTCTTCAATTTTGTACAACAGGGATATTTGTAAGATATTCAGAAATATCTCAAGTTTATAAGTGCCTTTTCCCAAATACTGAAGACATTAAACACCAAATCATGATCATATATGATAATCAAATGAATTTTTAATAAAATATCCTATAATATTACAATCTAGTACACTTTTAGGAAGTATTTCATCCATTTCATCATATCCATGTATTCATAAATAATTCATATGATTTGTTTGCTTAGCGGAAAATATTTTGGTCTCCCTCATATTGTCGGAATTGTGCTGGTGAACTAACATGCCCAGCATCACTATGAACGCAAGGGGAGAGATAAATCCTACTACATACTAACATTAGAATATGTTTTAACACTAGACGTGATTGGTATGCTTACCTCATTGTAAATTAAAAACCCTGACCACTTTTCTTCATCTATTTGTTAAAAATTTCTTTCTATTGTTTCATTTCTAAATGAACAGTAGTTAATGATGGTAAAAATGTCTATCATGGATTGTGAAGGATGGAAGGAATTCCAATATATGACCGATAGACTTTGGTTTTGTTTTACTTTTTTCCTATTCTGTGCATGGGAGAGGTTAGTTCTTTGATTATGGGTTGATGGGATACACTAAGTAACTACAATTTTTACCAATGGTAGCTCATAGATCTATGGTCTATGAGACTCATTGATAAAACAACAAAATATATTGTCTTTACCTGTAGGCCAGACTGCTGTGTCTGCTCTTGTATTTTTGTTACACATAATGAGGGAACATTGTTTAAAATCATTTCCTTTTGTTTTCCTTTTTTTCAAAAAGGTCTACTTTTTAATTACTTTGACATTTAATTAAAAAAAAGGAATTTTAAGTTTTCCCCTTTCCTCCCAACAATCCAATACTCAATGAGGAATAAAATGTTATATCAATATGTGCATGTGAACATATGTGAAACACATTCCTTATTAAACATACAAAAGAAAGAATAGGAAGGGACAAAATATGCTTCAATCAGCATTCAGACTCTCTTTTTGCAGATGTATAGTATTTTTTATCCTAAGTCCTTCAGATTTGTCTTGTATAATTATATTGATCAAAATAGTTAAATATTTTATAGCTGATCATTTCACAATATTGCTGGTCTTGTGTAAAATGATCTGT
This sequence comes from Potorous gilbertii, assembly GCA_028658325.1. NCBI lineage: Eukaryota > Metazoa > Chordata > Mammalia > Diprotodontia > Potoroidae > Potorous > Potorous gilbertii. The sequence goes on from CM053771.1 coordinate 434,129,660, forward strand.
TTCTACTCTCTTCACTTTGAATAAAGTCTTATAAGTCTTTCCAGGTTTTTCTGAAAGAATACTACTCATCTTTTCTTATAACACAATAGTATTCCATCACAATTAAATTTCACAACTTGTTCAACCATTCTCTAACTGATAACCATCCTCTCAATTTCCAATTACTTTCCATCACACACAAAAAAAAATTGATATAAATATTTTGATAAGTATAGTTCCTTCTCCTTGTTCTTTGATTTCTTAAGGATACATACTTAGTATTGCTATTGGTGGGTCAAAAAGAATGCACAGTTTTGTAGTCCTTTGGGCATAGTTCCAAATTGTTCAATTGAATGATTGGATCAGCTCATAACTCCCACACTAGTGCGTTAGGAATCCAATTTCCTTACACCCCGACCAACATTTGCCACTTTTTCTCCTATTATGCTAGCCAACTAGGTATGTGAGATGGTATGTCACAGTTTTTTTAAAATTTACATTTCTCTAATTAATGATTATTTAGAACATTTTTCTCATGAATATAGATAGCTTTGATTACATCTTCTGCAAACTGGCTCTTCATATTGTTTGACCACTTATCAATCAGGAAATGACTGACATATTTGTAAATTTAATTCAGTTCTCTACATATTTGAAAAAATGATAACTTTGTTAGAGAAATTTACTGCAAAGATTTACTCCACTTTCCTACTTTTTCCGCACACTTTACTCTCACATTTAAATTTCCTTTTGAGTGGTATTCTCTCCCATTTTAATGCAAGCTCCTTGAGGACAGGGGACATCTGTCTTTCTACTTCCATTTATATTTCGAACATTTAGAAGAGTGCTGCTATGTTGCAAGAATTTGGTAAAAGCTTGTTGACTTAGTGAAAAATGAAATATAACGTATACAAAATAATCAGAAAACATTCATATCTCAGTTATTACACTTAACATCTCACTGTGCAGGATTATCTTGGATATCTGGATGTCTTCAATTTATTTCTCCTTCTTCCCTCTTTATGTATTCAAAGTTTGTGTTATTAAATTCCATCAATTTTTCTCTTGTGACTATTTTCAGAGTTAATACTTCCTGTCCATTCACACTGCCATCATCCCTGAGTATCCTAAGTCACAGGAAATTGTTTCATTATATTTGTCCACTATATTTACAGATAACATTGGGTTAATTTTGAAATTTTTGCTGTGTGCTAAGACTTCATCATAAATACCATTATGGAAGAATTATTTATGAGAAGTAGTTAAGTAATATTTTCAGATTATGACAACATGGTATTGAGTGTGTGTTCCTACTAAAAGTGGTTCTACTGAGTTTGACCTTGACCAGATGAAACTGAATTGAACTGATTTCTCTCTGATGAAAGTGAATTGATCTCGTTTCTAGAACTTTTGCTAGGTATTTGTATTTGACTGCTGGGTTTTCAATCATGGATTTTTGACTAATTATACTGTTTTGTTTTTCAGTCTGTGATTTTTCGGTTTTTTTTTAATTAATTAATTAATTTATTTATTGTTAGTTTTCAACATTCACTTCCACAAGATTTTGAGTTCCAAATTTTCTCCTGATCTCTCCCCTCCACTCACCACAAGACAGGGTGCATTCTGATTGCCCCTTTTCTGAATCTGTCCTCCTTTCTATCACAACCCACCCTTATCCCCTTCTCCTCCATTTTCTTGTATGCTAAGATGGATTTCTATACCCCATTGTCTGTATGTCTTATTTCCCAGTTACATGTACCAATATACATTTTTACAACTTTGAGTTACAACTTCTGTCCATTCTTCCCTCCCCACCCACTCCATTAAGAAGGCTAGTAATTTGATATAGTCTCTGCATGTATAGTCTTGCAAAGTACTTCCATAAAAGTCATGTTGGGAAAGACTAAGTAAATTTCCCTCTGTCCTATCCCTACCAGCATTTATTCTATTTTTTTTCTTTTGACCCTCTTCCTCCTCAAAACTGTTTATTCTAATTAATCCCTCCTCCCATTTTCCCTCCCTTATATCATACCTCCCAATTTATACTCTTCCTCCTACTTTCCTGTAGGGTAAGATAGATTTTCAAACCAAATTGAGTGTCCCTGTTGTTCCCTCCTTAAGTTAAATCCAGTGAGAGTAAGGATGACCATATCCCTCTCATCTCTCCTTTCCCTTTGGAAAAGGTCTTTTTGACTATTTTATGTGAGAGATAATTTACCCCACTCTATTCTTCTCTTTTTCCTTCTCCAATATGTTTCCTCTCTCGTCCATTAATTGTTTTTTAGATACCATACCTTGATATTCAACTCACAATTCACTATCTATCTATCTATCTATCTGTCTATCTATCTATCTATCTATCTATCTACTTATCATGCCTCCAACTTCACTAATACTGAGAAAAATCTCAAGAGTTACAAATATTATCTTTGCAAGTTGAAATTTAAACATTTCTACATTAGTTAGTCACTTACGATTTCCCTTTCCTATTTATCATTTCATGCTTCTCATGGTTCTTTTATTTGAAAGTCAAATTTTCTATTCAGTTCTGGTCTTTTCACCAAGAATGTTTGGAAAGTCCTTTATTTCATTGAATTACCATTTCCCCCTGAGGTATTATATTAAGTTTTGCTTAGCAGGTGGTTCTTGGTTTTAATTCTAGCTCCTTTGACTGCATTTATCTACAATGTTCCTAGGAGATTTCTTTTTGGGATCTCTTTCAAAAGGCACTCAGTAGATTCTCTCATTATCTATCTCACCCACAGAATATCTAGAATTTCTAGAATACTCGGCCAATTTTCCTTGGTAATTTCATGAAAGATGATGTTTAGGCTCTTTTCTTTATCATGGCTTTCAAGTAGTTCAATAACTTTTAAATTGTGTCTCCTGGATCTATTTTCCAGGTCAGTTGCTTTTCCAATGAAATATTTCACTTTGTCTTCTACTTTTTCATACTATTGGTTGCATTTTTCAGTTTCTTGATTTTTCATAAAGTCTTTAGCTTTCATCTACTCCATTCTAATTTTTAAGAAATAATTTTCTTTAGTGATTTTGGACATCCTTTTCCATTTTACCAATTCTGTTTTTAAGGCATTCTTCTCCTCATTGACTTTTTGCATCTTTTTTTGACATTGTTAGTCTGGTTTTTTTAAGGTTTTACATTCTTGAGTATTTTTTGAGTTCATTTAGCAAGCAGCTGAATAATGTTTCATGATTTTATTCCCTCTCTTTACTCTTCCCAATTTTCCTTGACTTCTCTTATGTGATTGTCAAAATCCTTTTTGAGTTCTTCCATGGCCTGGGACCAATTCATATTTTTCTTGGAGTCTTTGAGTTTAAGTGCTTTGTCTTTCTTGTTTCCTTCCAGTTGTATGTTTTGATCTTCCTTGTCACTAAAGTAATACTCTATAATCTGATTTATTTTCCATTGACCTTCCAATTTGTCCTTAACATTTTGGACTTGAGAAATCTGGAAACATTCACAACTGCCAGTGATGGAGTCCCCCCAAGGTCTGCCTGGATCCTATCTCTTCCCATACTATTCATGTTTCACCCCATTCTTTTCCTGGTTTGTTGCAATAGATATGTCTCTTTGACCTACCAGGCTGTCTTGAGCCAGATATTTGTTTCACTCCATCGTTTGGTGAGCGGCTCCAGAGTTTATTTAGAGTCATTTTACAGGTATTTGAGTTTCAGGAGAGAGCTCTAGTAAATCCCTACTTTTACTCTACCATCATGGATCTACTCCCTAGTCTGTGATTTTAAGAGCTTGATATAACTCCAACAACTGATACAAAAGTTTTCGATCTAGAATCCATCTTTTTACATTGACTTTTAGGGATATGGATTTATCTAGTGGTGTAGGGAAATCAAATATTTAAAGAATTATTGAAGACAATAATGAAACAGGATTATTTCATCCTACTTCCAAAGGAAAATTAAGTTTAAAATTAAAAGAACACACGCATGTATATACTTGCATATATATATATATATATATATATATATATATATACGTGTATGTGCATACATACGTTTATATGTATATATATATACCAAACCTTTCTTTGAAGAAATTGCATATCATTATGACAATGATGCAGTGAATATTAGAAAAAATTGCTTCTGAAAAGTATTTTGTTTTGATTTAAGGATATACCAAAGTCATGCCTAGAGATATGGGAAATCTTGTACCACTGATGAGGCATAAGGATCTTCATTTGACTATAAATATTCATCTTAACCCCCTCCCCCATGCCTTTTAGAAAATCTCCTAAACTATTTTTTTCTATTGAACTCTGCCTATTGAGAGAATGATGAACTGTGATAAAAAAGTTGACATATAAAAAACTTAATTATTCTTTTTTTAGATTACCAAATTAAATGGAATGAAGTAAAATAACATCATATCACATGAAGTATTAGGAAAAGTTAGGAGGTTTCCCCAGGAGATGTGGATAATATTCTTCAGACTCCTGGGTACTCACTTGATTTCACCCTTATTGAAAACTTTTGAGCTGTAATCAACACTAGACCAGGTGGAAATAATTCATCAAAAGCATAATCAACAATCCTCAGTGTTAACAAAATTGGTTTCATGGGGACAAATTGAATGTAAATGCTAAAATATCATAAACTAATTTGTAAAAACAAGTGATTGTTGCAGGAAAATATATTCTATATTTTTAAGGTGTAAAAAATTGATTAAGAAAAATTCAAAATTCATGTTATGAGGTTTATATTATATCAAAATTTTATTATACTTCTTTCTACATTCTTATGTACACCTCCAGGAATTATGGATCATAGTGTTAAATTACTCAAAGTGCTAAAAACATTACTTTTGGCAGATAAAAGACTCATTGATATCAAGATTTTTAGGTGGTCCTAAGGCAAATGCTGTAAACTCTTATGTTTCTTAAATTGCTTTACATTTAATATAGCATGATAATTGATGGGACTATGGAAGAAATTCAAAGTGCATTAAGTACATGTCAAATAATAGATTTAGAGATTTCTGTCCAATCAAGCTGTTTCCTTTCCTTTGCTGATTTTTGAAGATTGAGTTGTACCATCATTTTGGTTTGGAGCTTGATGACACAATGCTCTGTCACCTTCTCAGAGGACAAACTGATCTTGATTCATTCCTATTTGTGTGACCATCATTACATGTGGTACCAAACTAGAAGAACTCAATTGTTTTTTTCTCCTATAGGAAACTGTGTCTATTGGATTTCCACATGTATCCCAATAATAGCTATCAGGGTTTTTAGGCTTACTTAACTCCAGATTTCACAAAATTTAGTAAGCATTTACTATGAGGAAAGGAGAGTCACAATAAGATTATTTTAACATGGATGATAATAATAAATGTCATTATTGTTATTGTTCTACCCGTGAATCAACAGAGATTACAGTACAGGTGAAAAAAAACAAAACAAAAAGTAACACAATTGATTAGCCTTATACAAAATGGAATATTATCATGCCAAATGAGACAACATAGATATATTACTTAACAAACTTCAAAGTGCTATGCAATTGGTAATTGTTGTTATATGAATATCGTTGGCACTGTCACAAATTGATAGGAGTTATTAAAGGAAAAGATGAGAGATCGGAGGATAGTTATTGCTCTGGATAAAAGGGTAATGCTTTGTGAGGTGGGTAACAAATACATGTCTTAAAGAACACAGTTTTCACTAGAATGAGTGCCCAGATAGCCTGATAGAAAAGGATAATACATTTCAAAGATGGAAGAGTAGAAGGAAACTGAAATATCAGCTGAATAACTAATGAGCCTGGTCATTGTGAGCATGTGTTTTGTCTCAGCTACTGGAATTCACCACGTCAATGTATGGGAACATTGCTTCCAGAAGTTTCACTAACGGCATAATTTAGAGCATTTGTAGATATTTAATAACCTGTTGTGATAAAAACAAAAACCAAAAAAAATGACATGAATAACATCTCTTTAAAGATCCACACAACTGTAATCAGGAAACAGGATATTCAAATAGATATTAGCTAGCTTAGTATTAGTTTTGATTCTATTCTTCAGATAACTTCTTCACTGCTGATGATGTCTGGGGAAAAGGGAAGGGACTAGGCAATGCTGTGAGAAGAAGGCTCTTATTTACTTGTCTGTGAACCCATGAATGTTCTTTTGTAAACGACAATTGATATTAATTGCTTAAATGAAAATAGGACACTAGTTTATGGCAAATAACCAGCTCTTGATAATGCAGAGAAACACATAGAATGGAGATACTTCAGTCTTTCAAGGTATATATAGTGATGAGCTCAATGCATATTTGTTACATCTGTAAAAAAGAAAAGAGAGCAATGTATCTGATGACTAAAGGTATACAGTATGGCATGGATACATTGAATATAAAAAACATCATGAGATAAGAATGTATACATAAATTAAAACTACATTGTGAAAGACTTTAAATATTTGTCAAAATAAATTTTAACTTTATTTAGTAGAAACTGTGGACACATTGGAGACTTCTGAGTAGGGAAGTGAAAATAGCACTGTCTTTTTTGAAGGCAGGTTGAGCAATGATGTAAACTAGAGGCGATGTATGCTCAGGAGGTTGTTGTAATAATGGTGGTAAAACACTCTGTCATCAGTAAATGAAAGCCTTTTAAAGTTTCTGTCCTTTACATCATTTATTAAAACACTATATTAGATTACATTTACATTACATAAGAATTTTAATTATTCCCCAACTGATGGACAATCTTCTTTGTTAAGGCTTGTACTTTCTACATCCACAAAAATAGATACTCTTAACATTTTGCACATATCAATTCAAGAACAACTGGCAGTATAAACATTTTCAAAAATTTTAGAACTAATAAAAAAGTATGATGAACACACTTAAAAAACCTTATTCCAGACATTTACTAATGAAAAATTTTACCCAAATCCTGATAGAGAAGCAATGGACTAACTAAATATGACAATAATGTATATTTTTGGACATAGTAAACATGAGAATTTTTTTTGCCTTATTATGCATATTTGTTACTAGGGTTTTCATTTTCCTTTTTTTTCAGAAGGGGAGAAAATGAAAAGTATGGAGGAGAGACATTAAACATATATTTATTGAGATATTAAAAGTACTTAAAATGTACAGACAAGATAAAACAACTTAAACTAGGTTTGCAGTAAAGGACATGAGAAATTGAGATGAGATCCAAATAGTGAAATTGACTAGATTTTAAAGTTGAGTTTTTCAATTTGGGTCATTTCTTCTTAGGCCATAGGTGTGTGTGTACTGTGCAAAGTAGTGTGGGAACAAAAACAAATGTATTGTGTCTACCTTACAAGGACAGTCCCTAGCCCAAAATAGTTGCTTAACTGACTGACTTTCACCAATATTGCTGATGACACTTGTCGCTGTTATATCTTTTGCCTGGCTTAAGAATCATCTTGTTTTTAGCTTGAATATTCAACAGGAAAGAATCGTCATCAGATATCCAATTGCTGCCAACCTTGAGAAGAGGCAGCAGGATGCTATTTCTGTCCTGAAGCAGGTTTAAAAAGCTAGTGGAACTCAGCCACGTGGTGATAGTGCCATGAGTTGCTTGAAGAATATTTAGCTTTATAACATTTAGAAACAACGATCTGTGTCTCCCCTCCACTCCCAAACATGTTGATTATTTCTTTTGTCCACATAAAGTAAATTATGTGCCCACATAAAGTTTGGCTAAGAGGAAATGAGATATGAATAAAAATTTAATCACCTTTTCAGTGGTGGATCCATCTTAAACAGGGAACAAACCTTCTAATGACGTGAAAACAGGACAAGAGAAATTCAAAGGTAAAAGTCTACTGTAATTTGTTTAGAAAAATGTATTCATTTAGTACGAACTTTGCAAATAAATGCAGTTTCTATTTTTTTACTTGATGCAAGATGCAACAATGTGCTTTCATTTGCTCTCAGAATTTTCAGAAATAAAGTATTTCCTACATGTTAGCTTATAATTTGTAATAAGGAAAGATTTAAAGAAAATTTTCCTTTGTTACGGGGATATATACAATATACAATGAAAGAATGCTATTTTAGAGAAAGATTCACATATGCTAGGTCTGAACCCACAACCCATGGATTTCCTGTAAAAAGAATTCCCAACAAATTCTGGAGCAGTGCAGGCCGCACAGCAACACAGTGAAGGAGATTTCTATTCCAGAGAGCCCTAAAACACCGAGCCCAAAGGTCCATCCCCACCGAGATGGGAGCAGAGCCTAGCCCTTCCCTGGCCACGTCGCACTGAGAGGAGCAGACCTAAGCAGGCTTCAGGGACGAAACCTCCAGCAGCCACGAAGGTGTCTCCATTCACAGGCACACAGGTCAGTGAGAGAGTCTTCTCGGCTGGCTGAGAGGGGAGCGGGGTGTCTCCATAACTCAGGCCCATTCGGTAGGCACTGGCAGAGGCAGCTGGCAACCAGAGGCGCCTGGAGCAGGCACGAGCTTGGGTATATTACTGAGGTTTCTGCATAAAACCCCTAAGGGAACTGAGCCTGGGGGGTGGCCCTGCCCCCACCTGAGCACCAGAAATTAAGTACCCATTGCATAGAAGTCAGGCCCGCCGTCAAAAGACCTGAGGTTGGGGAGAAGCATTTGAATCTCAGACCCCAAGGACTAGCTGGGGGGAGCTAGGCCAGGGGTGGAGAGGACTCTCAGAATTAAACAAACTACTGGTAAAATGCCCAGAAAAGGGAAAAAAATAAGACCAAAAAGGTCATATACCTGGTGACCAAATGATTCCAATCTTCCTCTCTGATGAGGAAGAAAACAGTTTACCATCAGGTAAAGACATAGGAGTCAAGGCCTCTGTATCCTAAACATCTGAAATAGATATTCAATGGGCTCAGGCCATGGAAGAGCTCAAAAAGGATTTTGAAAATCAAGTTAGACAGGTGGAGGACAAACTGGGAAAAGAAATGAGGGAGCTGCAAGAAATGCATGAAAAATGGGTCAATACCTTAATAAAGGAGGCCCATAAAAATACTGAAGAAAATAACACCTTGAAAAATTGGCTAATGCAATTGGCAAAAGAGGTTCAAAAAGCCAATGAGGAGAACAATACTTTCAAAAGCAGAATTAGCCAAGTGGAAAAAGAGGTTCAAAAGCTCCCTGAAGAAAATAGTTCTATCAAAATTAGCATGGAACAGATAGAGGATAATGACTTTCTGGGAAACCAAGAAATCACAAAACAAAACCAAAAGAATGAAAAAATGTAAGAGAATGTGAAATATCTCATTGGAAAAACAACTGACCTGGAAAATAGATCCAGGAGAGACAATTTAAAAAGTATGGGACTACCTGAAAGTCATGATCAAAAAAAGAGCCTACACATCATCCTTCATGAAATAATCAAGGAAAACTGCCCTGATATTCTAGAACCAGAGGGCAAAATAAATATTCAAGGAATCCCCGGATCACTTCCTGAAAGAGATCCAAAAAGAGAAACTCCTAGGAACATTGTGGCCAAATTCCAGAGTTCCCAGGTCAAGGAAAAAATATTGCAAGCAGCTAGAAAGAAACAATTCCAGTATTGTTGAAATACAATCAGGATAACACAAGATCTAGCAGCTTCTACATTAAGGGATC
>CM053771.1:434139767-434173779 GCA_028658325.1 Potorous gilbertii
CTCTGTTTTGGAATGTCTAATTTGGAGACAAAGCTCAAGGAGCCACGATCATCATAATTAAACAGCATTGGGCAGCAGTCATGACCAGCAGCCACCACGCTATTCTCAGAGACAAACGACACACTCAGGAGTGGGAGGAACTCTGTTTTCAGCTGTGAAACCATCATGTTTTTGGAGGCGTCAGCAACTGACACAGTACTATCATGGCTGACCCAAGCAAGGCGGTTCCCACTGGCAGAAAAACTAACTCCATGGACCCAACCACCACTTCCGGTACCACCAAACTCTGACATCAGTTGACCAAAAGGCATCTTGGTACCCCATGGAGTACTGGCTGGTTTTTCATCAACTTCTTTAATGTAGGCTGAAAAAACTCTGCATTTGAAGTCACAAGACCCAGCCGCCAGCAAAACATTGTTGGGGTGCCAGTCCAAACTAAGGACAGTAGAACGAATTGGCTTTTTTATGTGTTTGCTCACCCACCAGTCATTTTCAGACTCAAAGTAACACACAGAAATCAGTCGAGCTCCACTACCTACAGCAAATTTATTCTCCAGGGGAGACCATTTCACAAAGGTGGCTGCACGGTTAATGCTCAGGATCACCAGGGTTGGTTTCCAGATGCCATCTTTCTGACTCCAGACATAAGCATTACGGTCTGCACCACAAGTTACAATTCGATCACTCTTGGGAGCCCAATCAATACCTGTGATGTGTCCATTGTGCTCCTTCAGTTCATGGGCTTTCACCCATTGGTTCCCATTCTTCTTGTAAATGTGGACTTCGTGATTATTAGGGCTAAGGGCAATTTGAGTACGGTCTCTGTTCCAAGCATGGCAGGTGATTGGCTCTAGTAAAAATTGATGTAAGGACATTATTCTTAGTGTTTTCAAAAGGGAAAAAAGCTGGGATGGGGAGGGTGCGGGCGGGCCCGGAGTGGAGGATTCGCGGACTCTGGTCAGTCGACGCGAATAAGCTCCGGCAGGCGGCGGGAGGAAGACGGTCTTTCAGTTTATTGCATCATTATACCTCATATAATATTAATATGAAATAGGGGGATATCTACCTTACAAAATGTGAATACTTTCCTCAGTGAACTGAATGGATAAGATTAATTTCTTTCCACAGTCATGAAGATGATTGAAGCAGGTCTTATGAAGTGCTTATACCATGTCAGACATTGAGACTGCAGAGATCATCCACTTCGTCTTGGAGAAACACCAGTCATTCTGGCCTTTGTCTTGCCAGTGAACTTCAAGAATTCTTGAAGAGAGAATGAAGCCGATAGTTTTGGGCAATTATGCCTTACTTAAATTCAATTTGTGCGCACGTCAAGACATCTGTTCTTGTTCCTCTTCAGAAACGAATAATGACCTATGATGACAAAATTTTAAAACATCTGTTTGTTTTCCTTTGAACACGACATATTCTTATCTTTGCTATGACAGTTAAGTGTTCTTGGAAATGGTGCACAGGTTATTGAATAAAAGTAATGCTTTTTATTAGCATTAACGCCAGTCCACTTTGGTGCTTTATTAAGTACTGGAAATTCTTTTTTTTTAATTTACATAGGTTACACCTATAGAAGAAAAGCCAGTGCAGACTTGAAAATTACTACAAAGATTTATTAATAGACTTGATCGCATCACTGCCATCCAAAGACTAACTTTTCTAAATCTCATGTGCTTCATCACCAGACTTGGTACATGGCAAAATTTGATACATGGTAAAAAATTTCCATTCATATTATCATATTCAACAACTCAATAGTCATCTAATTTAGTTAAGTTACAATCAGAGCTTGTAGATGGAACCACTATACAAATGAAATTAAAATTCCTTGAAGAGTTGAAAATTATATTAAAGCATATATATTTGAATAAAGCATCATCATTTTCAGTATTTTCACATACAATGTTACTTCTGATCTTTACAATAAACCTTTGGTTGAGATATAATACGTTGTGGCTTCCAGTTTCATATCTGTGTGATGTTGCCATTCATTTCCAATTTGATGTACTAGCACTTATGTAATTAATAGTTGGCTATAATTGTTAACTCAATTACATTTTCTTAATAAAAAACTGACAAACTATTAAACTTTTATTTTGGAATTTGTTCATTTAATGAATACAGTGTTTATATGAATGTGTGCATGTGTATGTGTTATAGAGGAAATGAAAATTCATAGTCATCATTACCGAAACTACAAGACCAAAAGGCATTTATAAAATTTATCAAAGATTTGGACATTTCTTTTCCAGTATACTCTAGTAAGAAAATCTGAGCCTTTTTCTTAAGAAAATAAATATATTATTCCAATCATAGTGTTATTTCCATGCTTTAAAAATATTTGAACTTTTAAAAGAATAATACAAAGAAAACATTTCCTTTCGTCCCCATTACTGCTGTATATATCACCCTAGGGATTTAAACAACTTGACTACTCCTTCGTGCAGCAGGATCTAGTACTTGTTAATAATTAACTAGTTCAACTATATTCTGTTGGATGAAGGCATTACATACACACATTCACACACATGCGTATGTGTGCGTATGTATGTATGTGTGTATATATATACATACATATATATATTCATTTATACATACACACATATATGAGATATATAAAAATTATGCATTGAATAAATCTATATATGCATATATGTATATACATGTCTAAACATAGAGAAATATATCTGTATCTCTATATCTATATATTTGAACCTTTGACATTTTTGGAGGGTGATTATATATGATGTCATCATTTAATATTCACCAAACTAGTACTCTGGAGATAGAGAGATACAAGATAAACTGATTGACAGATCTCACCAATGGGTCTGAAAAATTAAGGTCCTGATTAAAAGGATATTTTAGCATCATATACTGGCTTCTTCAACACTATAAATTCATTGTGCAATAGAAATGACCCTGAAATTGGTGATATCTGCATTTTGGAAACCCTGGGTGTTGTCATTTTCACCTTTCACAAAATATTGATCAATGCTTTTGCCATAACTTTTCAATTTCGATTCATTTTAGTTCCTTGGGACTTTAAATTTATGGTGTCAATATTTTTTGAGGAAATATTTTTCCTATTGAGTCATTATCATTTCTGAAATAATAACTCATCTTTATTTAGCAGTTAACAAAATAAATCCCTTTTAATTTTTGAGGGGGAGGCACAGTAGTGTAAGCTTTATTAACCACATTTATAGCTGAGGAAACAAGCTTAGTAAGTGAAGTTCCTTACCTGTTGTACCATAAGTGTTATAGCTTATGCTGAAACTCAGATCTCTTGACTGCATGCCCAGATTTCTTTCTATTACACCAGTATATCTCAGTCTATAAAGGCCTTACTTGTGCATAAACTTAAGGGAAGGCTTTTCATAGATCATGTTTTACTTCTTGATGAAACTCATGTATCATCCAGATGGGCTGATCAGTTGCTACAAAAGCATCTTTTCTATTTGCAATGTAAGTGAATGAAGTGAAAGGAATATTCATGTAAGGTCATAACATAGACGATTTTAAGAAAAAACAACAATCACTTATGATTGAAACTGTTAAATCAGCTTGGTTTACTAACTTTTACTAAATTAAATATCAGAAAATTATTCAAGGAAATATTAAATTGAAGTGTTGCCAAAATTGTTGCCTCTCCTTAGATTGTTTCAACGCTTTAATATGTGGGGAAGAAAAATGCAAGTAAATTACTGTTCACAAACACAGACTGGCAGGCAAGCAACATTTACAAAGTACTTGGTACTCTGTGCTAAACACGGGGGAAACAAATACAAGGAATAGAGGGAACAGTTCCTTCCCTCCAAAAGCTCACATTATAGTAAATGAAAGGAAACTGAAAAGGGAAGAAAAAAACGACTTTTAAGGGGTACTTGTGGCAGTGGAGAAAGTAAGAAGCAAAGACCAGAAGGGAATGGAGATAATATTTGATTCCAAAATGGAGGTCCCAGAAGAAACTCACCAGTGTAAGAATGGGTTAGCATGATACAGGAATCTTGTAGGGAAGGAAGACAAGGAGTCGATAGATGGTCCAGGGTGAAGAGCCCAACAAGTTAAGAGGTCCTATGATAAGAGGATTAAGTTAAGATACAGGAAAAGAAAACAGATAGAAGCAAAGCTGTAAGGAAAATGGTGTCAGGAAAACGTGCATTGTGATACCTACCAGGAACTCTGAAAAAAAATGCTTCACTTTCACATAATGACTGAATTTTAGATTTGGAAAGAAGCTTAGAAGTAATATATCCCATTCAATATTTAAAGAAGGAAATGAGAGAGAGAGAGAGAGAGAGAGAGAGAGAGAGAGAGAGAGAGAGAGAGAGAGAGAGAAACACCTCTTATCTACTTATCAGGGCACATCTTAAAGACTTCCTGTGATTATAAGTCTATTTATTTCTGAGCCAGTCTACTTTACTTATAGACAGCTTTATTTGTTAGGAAACTGCTCTGCTTTCTCTTAAATTTCTGTATATGAAATGGTCCTGTTCAATGAAGTAAAAAGTAATTCTAATGCACATTATAGTCCTTCAAAAATCTAAATGTAACTCCTCTTCTGTACTTTCTCTTTTGGCATGAACAAACCTGGTTGTTTCCATTATGCAAACATAATATAGATATAAATGTTTTACTTTACTTTTCTTTAAATGTCATCTTCATATAGATCATCTTCAAATGTCAATGGCCTGCCTAAACTTTAGAATGAAGAACTGAATACAGTGTTCCATATATGGAGTGAACAGAAAAGAATGCAAGATGACTATACTCTCTTGTCTCCTAAAACCTGTTCCTCTCTTAATGTCATATAAGAATACTTCAATTTCTTTTGACTGCTTCAACACATTTCTTCCTTACTCAAGCATTCTAATTTCTAAATTCCACTCTATCTTGGTCAGATATATTCCATCAGGTCTCTCCCACTTGAAATGATGATCTTGGGACCTACTGCAATATTTTTCATTTAACATGATCCTGTTGAGATATATTATTTTCCTGATTCTCGTCATGTGGTATAGAATTTACCACAAGTTTTGCCATTTACAAGTTTATTTTTAACTGAAGAGACTGTTAGGTTCCACTTCTATGAATGGAGCTGATAGAATATACTTGTAGGCTCTTAATTATATTAATCAAAAACGTTTCTTTATATAACTTCTCTATATAGTAAGCACTTTGAGGAGAAGTTTTATGTCTTATTGAATGGGGCTACCCCCCGGCCTTCGCCTGGATACTGAGTCAGACGGTATCTATCTGGGCTTCTGATCAGGCTATCCCCACCCCCAATGGTCCTGCTCCGGGCTACCCCCGGCCCTCAATTTTACTTACCCTATCCCGGGTCTTCGGATATCTCCGGCCCCTACCGTATGCAGCTAAGGCAGCAGAATCCCACTCCTCCACGGAGGGGAAATGACTACACAGAACACCCGAGGTGGCCAGTGCACTTTCACTTTATTAATGGTGTCTCTCTCTCTCTCCTGATCCCCGACAGCCCCTTATATCC
The DNA here is from genome assembly GCA_028658325.1 of Potorous gilbertii. NCBI lineage: Eukaryota > Metazoa > Chordata > Mammalia > Diprotodontia > Potoroidae > Potorous > Potorous gilbertii. The sequence goes on from CM053771.1 coordinate 434,145,289, forward strand.
CCAGCCAGAGCCCCTCCCATGTTCCTCCCTGAGGGCAGAGCCAGCTCCCTAAGGGCGGAGACAGCTTCCGGAGGTAGGTCCAGAGCTTGGCCCCTAACATCTTATTTATATTTTTGTCTTTCCAAGGACCAAGCTCAGTCTCTTTCAAATTAGACACAAGTGATTTTTTAAAATACTCTATTTTAAGTATTATATATTAAATATAACTCATTCTTTATTTCTTTTCTTCTTGAGGAAATGGAATTGGTTTTAAATGAATTGTTCAAGTTCACTCAACTAGCATCTAAAGCCACGTTTGAAATCAAATTCTTCTGACTTTGGGGACTGGTACTCTATGCACTGCAACACCTAGTGTCCCCAAGTTTATTTTTTTTTGACTGCAGAAACGAAGAAATAATATTATATTTCAAAACATTATACCAGAATGCCAAGGAAAGTCCACTCAACTGTAAGTCATTTGATTTTACTTTTGATTTTATTTTACCAGAAGTCATACAGGCTTGGAGAAGTCAGCCTTTCTTACATTAAGATAAGAATACCTGAGCATAATCTTATTATTATCATTTAGTGAGATAATATACATTCATTTCTAATTTATAGGACTTCTGAAAAATGCATGGTTTAAAACGCTACGTATAGATACTTTCCTGATCACCTAATACTTTTATCTTTCCATGGGTATAAGATGTTTTGATGTGAGTACTCAGTTCTGATTACAATTCATTCAATATTTTTTATTCTAACCAAATATTGTCCAGGTTTTCTAATACAATCTTCATAGAGATATATTCAAAGTCATGGAGACTTTATTATTCTTTTGTATTAGGTTTTACTTTGCGTTGTTTATATTTATTTTATGAATTCTAATGTAGTTCTCAGGCTACTTATCCATTATTCCTCGAACACTCACCTTTAGTTTTGAGCACACACTTCTAGGATTATTACTGGACCCTGAGCAAGTCACAATCCCATTCACTTCAGAATCCTCATATTTAAAAGGAACTGGAAAATCAATGAAAAACTACTTCAATATATGTGCCAAGAAAACTTCAAATGGGTTCACAAGTCATCAGACACAACTGCAATGACCGAACAACAAATTTTTTTTCTTTAACGAAAGTGAAAATTGGAAATAAACAGCATCATATATTTATCAATCATGCAACTTTCCACTGTCCATTGGGCGATTCATAATTTTCATTTTTGAGGGGGTTATAGTATTATGTTATTTTTTGCCATATAGGACTGAATGCAAGAACATTGATCGATTTTTGCCTCAGGGTGAAGTATGGTGAATTTGAAAGCATGGTAAAATATTCCCAAATGAACCCAGAATCTTCTCTCCCTCTTTTTCAGTTTTGGACTTTACTCATTGACTGTGCCATACGATTAAGTTAGTTTTATTTATGGATCAGCTCAAAGGTTTCATCCAATTTCACGTGAAAATAGGGACAAGATGCATTCCTTGCCCTCTGGGCTTTTACAATGAAGATTGTCAAGCCATATTCTACCTGGCTGTTATGATTTTTATTGAATTTCAGATCTTGCTACAACAAGTAAAACATTATATACAATAAGGAATGCCTAGGAGACTTCATAATTTATAGATATTAAAAATAATTTTAGACAGCACCCATGAGAGTGAAAAATACCTTTAGTGAATGCATAGTCATGTTATGTGATGCACTTTACATTGATAGAACCTGAACAAACAATTAATTATCTATAGTTACTTTTACAAAGGGTCTTGGTCAGGAATCGAAGATGGATAGAGAGAAAACGATGTTGGCTATTGATATCTTTTTGAATCTCCTTGCCCAAAATATTTTAGAGGGTACCTAAGAAGAATGTACTTATCTACAAAAGAATCTTTTGTAACTTGCAGTAGAAGTACCTTTCTAGCCTTATTTTGATCTCGCAAATCCAAAGTTTAAAAAGAGGCAAATAATAAAGTGAAAAGTGCTCTCTGTTCTCTTAACCATTTGGGAAATTTTGTGTTCTCTAAGATGTGGTGTGTTGCATAATAATACCTATGAAACCTGTCACAAGAGATATTCTTAACACATATAATGATGATTCTTAAAATTATTTAGAGATTCTGTGACCTAGCATGGTTGAACAAGAAGTAAATAACTGTAACTTTTCCATATTCACCTCTAAATACTATCCAAAACATCATAAAACAGAGACTCCAAACATATGCTGGAACAGCAAAATCTGTGAACATGTAGTGTGAAATTCTTTTAGACCAAGAAACTTGAGGTCAGGCAGAAAAGTTCATCTCACTCAGTTAAAAGCAGAGGGTGAGCTGATGCTGAAGCATCACAGCAAGCTATCCTCCAGCTAGGCTAATAATAAAACAAAGATAACCCATGTGCCATTTCATATCCAGGGAAGCCAGCAGACTAGGTAAAATAACAATCATGTGTTTCAACATAGTCCCGGGAAAACAGGCATAACTCCATGTGCTTCAGTGTAGCTCCACACAAATACAGAAACACCCCCACAAAAAGTAAGCATATACCAGAGTCAAAACTAGTTCCCTAGGTGAACTACAGGTAAATTGCCAGACTGCTATGTCTTCCAGGAACACCAGCCTTACCCCACTCCCTCAGGGCAGCAGCAGACATGAGCATAAGCTATTACAGTGACAAAGAAGACAAAGATACAAACTCAGAAGAGGACAACTACATCAAAACAACTGTGGCCAAGACACTAATGAAAAACAGGAAGTGATCTCAAGCCCAGAAAGAACTCATGGAAGAGCAAAGAGAAGCTTTAAAAATTATATAAGAGATGTAGAAGAAAAATTGGGAAAGGAATGAGAGTGATGCCAGATAATTCTTCTAAGAAAGGGTCAACAGCTTTGAAAATTGCTTTAAAGACAGAATTCACTAAATGGGAAAGGAAATACAAAAACCTACTGAAGGAAACATTTCCTGAAAGAGTACAGTTGGTCAAATGGAAAAGGGAGTACAAAATCTAATTGAGGAAAACAAAGTCTGAATTGAGCAAACGGGAGGTAATGTTTTTGTTTTTTGAAATCTGCCCGCTCGTCATTTCTTATGCCACCTTACTATTCCACTAAATTCATATGTCACAGATCGCTCTCTCATTCCCCAATTAATGAGCATTCCCTCATTTTCCAATGTTTTGCTGCCATGAAAAGGGCTGCTAAAGTTTTTCTGCACATGTAACTAGGAAAAATAAAATACTAATTTAAAATAATAAAATTGAATACTTTAGTAAAGACTTTTGACAAATTATTTTCTAGATTCATCAAAATTGTGTCTTTCTATAATCATATATACTGAACAAATTTGTATGACCCAGAGTTATTTCCTATTTATTTGCCTGATTGCCTGTAGATTTATGATGTTTTCAATGTGAGTGCTGCTGAGTTTGTTCATATTGCGACCCATTCATGACTACTCATGTTATTTCACCAAATATGGGACTTTTGAAACAATGTTATATGAGAAGTCAGATAATCTTACTTCTTAGCCCAACTCTGTAACATAATACTTAAACAATCTTTTTTTAATAAATTATTTCTCCCTGGATAACCAACTAAGGTAAATTCATCAGTGGAAATTCACGAACTGTGGTTTTCATGTGAACAGAGTATCTTGAACTTTGGCCAACTTTCCCTAGAAAGAAACAACCCGAGCATGTGCAGACACCCCAAAGTACTTCACATCTATTCTACCAAAATTAATATTTTGTTAATATTGGGAATTCCCAGACTTAAAATTTCTCAAGAAATAGATGCTAACAAGTCTTCAAGAACTTAAAACCTGAACCCAAGCTGGACTAAAGGAACCACGACATCATCAAATGGGTAAAATACATAGGGTGCAGTGGCATCTGTGAAACCCGCTGTTAGTATCCTGGTCATGGTCTTACGAAACCTTCACCAACATGGGTGTCCCCTGGGGAGGAGACAGGCTGGGAAGTCTGCCCCAACTCCTCCCTGTTGGTGTTTCTTCTTTCCTGCATCACTTCACATCCCCTACACAAGCCCTTAGACTAGATTTCGACCTACCCTACCATGAAGGGCATGAACAGTGGCCCTTAGAGTCCTAAGGTTCCCCCAACTATCATTTTGTCCGTCCCAGTCCAGCTCTGGGCTCTCTTTGAGTTTTGTGATCAAAGTCAGGCCAGGGTCTCTCCAGTGGTCTTGCCTCTGACTCCCTCCCAGAGGTGGGGGTGATGGGGCCCGGGCTGCCAGAGCCCTTAGCCTCTGCACCTCCTTGAAAATTCAATAACTGCCTCTCACCCCCTTCTTCCCTCTCAGCCCATTGCTTTGAGATAGTGTAAGCTCCATTTTGTACACGTGTGACTTGTCCAGTTATCGACCCAATTAATTCTGTGAAGTGAGGAAAAAAAGGATCTTAGAAAACAGCATGGGGACACCAAAATGACTTTCTCATGATCATATAACCAATACATTACAAAGACACAATGTGAGCACAGGGATTCCTGAATCTTTTGCCAACTATTTATCCTCCAAATCATGTCACATATATTGAATTTTACTACAGAATTTAAAAAGAAGTTTAGGTTCTATTTCTATATCACATTTAAAATGTTTCTAGTAATGGAATAATTTCATGTGTATATCCTTCTATAGTTTATGAAATGTTTTTTAAAGCATAGCTTAATTCAGTATTTATACCAATCTTATAAAGTAAGTAAAATTATTGTTATTCCTAATTTATAGGAAGTAAAATTGTATTCCTAGAGAAATAGGAATCCCAGGGATCATGTGGCTTCCTTATAGCGGCTAAAGCATTACTTAAAATGTGAGACTTCTGACTGTGTTCAATACCTTTCCCAGTACTTACTTTGGCTATGTTGCATACTAATCACTAATTAATATTTATGGTCATCTTCTTCATATGACTAAAAAACTGAAAACATTAATTTTCCTTTTCTAATGGAATTATTCTTCTTGCTTTTGAAGCAAACAGCATCTTTCTTCCTCCATTTCACCCCACAAAAATCTAAAATGACTTCAGTGATCTCTTTATATGCTTTGATGTTACTACACTGTAAGTGAAATTCTAGCAGAAGTCATTGCAAATAACATTTAAAGCAAATCATCTTTCTAAATTCTTTGAATTTGCGGTGTTCACAATGGACTTTTGGCTGTCTTCCTTTTCCTGCCCCTCAGCATGTTAGAGTAGCATTGAAATTAGTTTTCAGGTCATTGTTCCTTCTGAAAATTCAACAGAGTGAGAAACTACAGGTGGTTTTCTGTTGTTGGTGTTGCTCCTGCTATTATGTATGATATGAACGAGATTTGGCATGCTGTGATGTTAGAATAAACATGACCAAAATTGCATAGATTTGTCTACTACTCATTTCTCAGAACGTGTTGAACTCTTTTAAGGCACAGTGTAGTATGAGTTTGTGCTAGAGAGACTTTCAAGGAAGTGTGAAACATTTAAATGTATAGAAGTGTGAAGGTTTCTCTTACCATGTTGGCTTAAATGCTATTTAATTCTTGCTGATCACAATGGAAGAATGTATAGTAGACCTGGGTACATACGATTTAGGGCCATGTTGTGGAAAAGCAGAATGAAAAATCTACAGGGTTGGTTATGTATCATTTGCTACCCTGAGAGTAGTTCAACACAAAGAAAATGTGAATTATTTATGTCCCAAGAGCCATTGCAGATTGTACGTGGTTGTATTGCTCACAACCAGACTGCTCTTTTGTCTCACTTTAAAAAAATACTATATTGGCATTATATAAGCCACTCTCAAATATTACATTTATGGGACACTTTTCAATTTACAAAGCACTTTCTGAACAATAATCTTGTGAGTTAGGTAGATAGTCTAAGATCCATTTTAAACATCAATAACGGATGCTCAGAATAGTGAAATGATTTTTCCATAGTCATACACATTTTCAATATCAGAGTTGAGATTTGAAGCCAGGTCTTCTGATTCAATGACTAGAATTACCCCCTGACATTCAAAATATCTTTCTATTACCCAATGAGATCTTCTTTGGGGAAAATACGTATATAGTTGTATACTGAAAAATAATTGCCATTTTCTTGGGGGGAGCAGTAATTTCATTAGAATAGAGAATGCATAATCAGGAAACTCCATTTACTGTTGGAGATCTGCAGCTTCTCTACATCTTATATTACTAGAGAATTGCCTGGAACATTGAGAAATTAAATGATTTGTTCAAGGTCACCAAATATTATCCCTCAGAAGGGTCTCCTCTGTATTTACTACATCAAAAAGTCTTTTGATTTAAAAAAAAATGTTTACACAAGAGTACACATATTGCATCCTGAAAATTGTAAATGATGACAAAAATTTTAGTTAAAATAAAAACATTTCATTCATTTTTAAAAATCACTATTTTCAGTGCAACTTGTGACTTCTATTGCTTTTGACTGAGGAAGAACAGTTAATAGGTCACATATTGTTCTAGAGTTGTTTCAATGATGCCCAGTTCTCCATAAGCCCTTTTGAGGTTTTCTTGGCAAAATTACCAGAATGGTTTGTCATTTTCTTCTTTAGTTCATTTTGTAGATGAGAAACTGAGGAAATCAGGGTTAAACAACTTATGAAAGGTCACACAGCTAGTAAATATCTGAGATCGGACTTAAAGTCAGGTCCTGCCGACTCCACAGGTGGCCTTCTACCCATTTTACCCTTTTAACTGCCTAATTGGCTATGTAAATAGTCTGTTTTTAAAAAATTAAATCAAAATAATTCTGGGCGGGTGTGCGTGACAAACACAGACTCCATTTGGACTAATCTGGGACTTTTGACTGACAAGCCTTTATTTTGTGATGTGACTAAGTGTCTTTGAAAACCTGAAATTTCTTCACAAATTTAATAGCAATAAAATCTTATCACCTAGGAAAGGCATCTTATGTTTCATGGTAATTGAAACCACAAGCTTTGACTCTTGCTAACATGTTAAGGAAAAGAGACATGCACCATGGAAAGCAACAACTGAATTTTTCATCCTTGATTCTTTTGTAGTAAGGATTTCTAATAATCTAATGTAAGTGTAGATGAGGAAGGAGTTTAGTTAAACACTGGGAGAAGGAAGGGAAATATATATATGCAGACCTATAGAACGACTTAAATCCTGGTGTTTTCATTTCCTTGCTCCTAAAGAAGATTTCTGGCCTTTAGTTTGAGGACATTAGAGGAGAAAATATAAGTCAGTCACAACTTCTAATATTTAATGTCAGTCATAGAGAACATATACTATATTCAACCTAATGGGATGTTCTCCATGATAAAATGTATAGAGAGTCTCTGATACTTCCCATTGCCTCTAGAAAATATTCTCCTCTAAACTACCTGGGAAGTTTAATTCTGATACAGGAAAAACAAAACAAACAAACAAGCAAAAGCCATAGTGACATTTAGAAGTGTTGTAATTTAAAGGAGAATATTTCCTGGAGATAGTGGGAAAATAATTTTATGTTTGTCCTAACTATAACATTGAAATAAATATTCCTTGTAAAATCTACCTGATATCAAATGGTTTGTTAAAACTGGGGTGCTACTCACTGGACTCTCATAATTGAGTGGAAATAGTGGGAGCTAGACAGTAGAGGCTCCAGATAATATCTGTAGGTAGAAGAAATACACACAAAACTCCTCAGATGGAAGGATTTAATTTTGTGTGATTTCCTATGCTCTTTCATATGATTATTAACAGCTTACAGTTCTTTGGATAACTATTTATTATGGGTAATATTTCTCATATTCACATCATGCGTGCATTTTGCACTCATTTAGGCTATATGTTAAAAACGTTTGGATAAAACTGATTTCTGCCAAAGTTCTATCTAATTTTCTTATTGATACTTTTGAAGATAAAAATTTCTTCCTCAAGAAACTTACATTTCTAAATTTAACAAACAATATCACATAGGACAGTTTATTATATAAGGCTGAAGGAAGGAGTTGCAATAGTTTTCAAGTTCTAATCCTTTAACAAATGCCATAGTTACCTTAGGTTATCATTTTGACCCAAACTTCAGTTTTGAAGCAAGACATTGGATTTTCCTCTTCCTTGATCCTCAAGTCTCCCTTCCACCACTAGTCATTGTTTTATTTTGTTTTTGGATATGCGTTTGTTTTGCTTTATTTTAACTTTATTCTTTCATAACTTATTTTCAATGTTGGAACAAAACAACATATTTGTAAATCACAGAACATTTTTAAAAATAGGTTTACTTTGCCCTAAAGAATTCTAGGACTGCAGTAAAGAAGACTTGAGTTCAAATTTGTTCTCAGACACTTACTGGCTGTGTGACACTGAGCAGATTATTAAGTCTATTTGCCTGACTTTCCTCAATTGAATATTGGCGCTAATACTAACACCTTCCTCTCAATATTGTCGTGAGTATTAAATGAGATAATATTTGTAAAAGCACTTAGCACAGTGCCTGATGCATAGTAAATTAAGTCTAAATAGTTATTGTCTCCCATCCCTAATACAGCAATAATATGCAATAACGTTAGGGCATCATATTTTTTCTCTAATTGTGGCTCATTTTGTTTCTACCTGGAATTCGGTTTGATCAGGAAATCATCAATGACTTATCATCTTTGGCAAGCAACTTCCAAGTCTGAGGCTTCCCTTTCAATGGCCCTGGATCAGGCAGCTGTTTCAATGAAGTTGGGACCAAATGAAGACATATCAGGAAAGCTCTGATCCTCTTACACCAACATTTTAAATGAAATTAATAGGAAGATGAAGTCTGCTGTACAAAACTATCTGTGAAATCACACTTGCACCTTTTCATAATTCGTCATCAAAGCTCTCAATGTATTTCTGAGATCATTGTCAAAAGAATTTTATGGGGATGAGATGGAAGGTATGACATTTAAATGTTAATAGTTACATGTAAATGGGTTAGTGGCTATCATATTTTAATTCGAATCAGGAGTATCTAAATCCAAATCCTGCATCAGACTCCAGTTATATGATTTATGCAAGTCTCTTTCCTTACCAGTTTAGTCATTTCAAAGTTAGGTTATTTATAAAATTTTGCACATAGGTTTTTTTTTCCCTTAAGATCAAATGAGATAGTATAAATATTCTGCAAATTTTAAAACACTACATGAATGCTAGCAGTTATTGTACCTTCTTAGTCATCTGTTTTGGGTGATGATAATATTATACCTATTTTCTTTTCCTATGAAAATATATTTCCAACTTTTAGATATCTTATAATAAACCATTATTTGATCGCTCTGAATTGTGGGAAACCTGAATATTATTATGAAAATGATTCAATGCTATCTGCTGCACGTGATAGGGTTTTAAATGATAACATACATTGACAGCAAGTTATCACCTTTTTAAGGGTTTGATATGATCAAATATACAATAAAATTAATGTTAACTTACCAATAAGCCATTCATCATAATATTATTGCTGCTTTTAAGAAAGGGAGTGATATTTTACTTTCAGCATTTTGTTGAAATTTTGCTTATACATAAGAGTTCTCCTAATACTCACCCCATGTCTCAAAGGAAAATGAAATGCATGGACACTGCAGAGTGCAAGGCTTTATCTCACAGAATCATGCCTAAATTCCTATTCTGCTATTACTGACAAGTTTGTCTAGATAGTTTACTTGGCATCATGTGTAAAAGCAAGCATAATAATTGTAGTTATGAAAGGATAGATATTAAAAAAAATGGAACGACCAGTCAATAGGCATTATTTTAAAAATCTTCTTTATGATAGCCATTTTGCTAAGTGGTGGAGATACAATAGTGAATGTATGAATGCTTGAGCATAAAGTCATATAAGTAAGCACCCCAACATACACAGTGGAACCTATCACAGGTTCTTGGATCTGTATTCCTAAAAGGAAAGGCAACTTTTGAGGGGGTTAACAATCACTTTAATCAAGCACATGTATCAACCCTTTAACCAAACACAAATATCATTCACCTAATTCAGGGGAGTCAGCACCCTGAATTTGAAAGAAAATAAGGGAAATTAAAAGTCAAGTTACATGGCTTCCTCTGCCTGAATTCAACAGACAGCTACATCTGTGTGACCACAGTTACCAGAGAGAGAGAAACACGGTATCTGGACTCTCAAAGTCAGGGGCTCCTTAGCGTCTTCCCAGAGTTCTGGTCTGGCATTCAAACCTTAGTACAAAAACTAAGCCCCAGAAGTCAGACCTCACCATCATACAAATTATACACTTTTTGGAGTCAGAGGGCGTGGACATAACCTTTTGATCCAGTACCTCAAGAGAAAAAAAAAGGTCCTTGGGACCTTCCTACCAAACAACTCCTCTAAAAAATCAAAAATTCCTAAATCAAACTTCCTACAATAGGCCAGCCCATTAAAGGGTGGGAAAATTCTTCCTTAATTACATTATTCAATCAGAGGCACTTCCAGTAAAACAAAAACAGGAAAAGATCCTAACTTGATTGCCACAAAAAAAGTCTACCCAGATACCCAACATGGAAAGAGAGAGTCGGGGGGGTAGGAGGGAGGGAGGAAGGGAGGGAGACAGAGACAGAGACAGAGAAGGGTACTTTTTTATTCTTTTGTGCAAATACTAGCCATTTACCTGAAGAGAATCTTGAAAGAATGGAAAGATCCTATGAGGTAAGGCAAAGGAGTGGGGAAAGAGTAAATTCCATATATTTGAAAAAGCATGAGCAAAGAAAACAATGGTATATGTGAGGAACAGAAGAAAGCTAGATTGCCCTGTACATAGTAAAGTTGGAAAGGTAGATCTGGGTCCAGATTGTCAAAAGCGTCAAATATCAAGCAGATGAGTGAAGCCACTATGTAGTACCAGACTTGACTTGATAGTCAGCCTCAAATACTAGTTATGTGACCCTAGGCAAATCACTCTGTCTTTATTTCCTGATCTGTAAAATGGGGATAATAGTAGCACCTAGCTACTTTGTCATGAGTGTTAAATGATATGCTTAAAGTCCTTTGCAAACATTAAAGCTCTAAATAAATAGTTTTTATTATTATTTCTAAATATATTAGGAAGTTGCCAGAGTTTAGCAAGTACAAAAGTAACATGGTCAGACCTGTGTATTAGGAAAATTCATTTGCAACTATATAAAGAAAATTATTAGAATTTAAGTTAACTTTAAAGCCTTGCATAAATATGAATTTCTACTATTTCAACTTGACCTTAATTGTTAAAAGTCTATAAACAAATTATCAGTTATTTACCACATAAACATCAAGTAATATCAATAAGTATGCAACATATGTGAATAAATAAGAGATGCTTCATCATTGTAGCATGGAAAATTTTAAAGGCTGTATCAGTAGAGTTTAAGCTGTGGTCAGTCCAATCAAGATGGAAAGGTTTTGAGTGGAGGAGTTTGGGGTAGTTCTATTGCCATTCCAAAAGAAATTCATAGAAACTCATTGCAACGAATTTTCTCAACAGGTCATAATTTATTTTGCCATGCCTAACTAAAGTTTTTACTAAGGTATTGAGAATGACAATTAGTGGCTGTCAAAAATATACTCCTCAAAATTAAATGAAATCTTCTGAACAATCAAGTAAAATAACAGCAATACTGTGTTTCTTCACATGAAAAGTGAGAATAGAGCTGTATTTATAGAAATATTTTTACTAATATACCAGTTTTGAAGCTTTTTTTTCTATGTGCATCCCTTTCTGTTTTTATTTATAATATTAAGGAATTGTAGAGATAAATAACTTGACACTGGAAGAAAGATAAGATAGTCTTTGGCCCAGTTACACATCTTTCAACCCTTGATTCACCAACAATATAATTTTCAGAGAAAATAGTTTTGTTTTGTTTTCACATTATGGTTACTTAAGAATTCTATGAAATATCTCTCTGTCTCCCTCTCTGCCTTTGCCTCTCTGTGTCTCTCTCTTTCTGTCTATGTTTTTCTGTCTGTCTCTGTCTGTCTCTGTCTGTCTCTGTCTCTCTGTCTGTCTCTTCCTCCCCCCCCTCTCTCTACCTCTCTCAGATTTTCTGCCTATTTCTCCTCTATCCAATTACCAAACTGATATTTTGGAAACACAGACCTGGCCATTTTACTCACACACTCAAAATCTTGATATTTTCCCATTGCGTTTAGGGTAAAACATAGACTCCCACACCCAATATTTAATTGCCACCCTCCACAACTACAGTTTTCATCCTATCTTTCTCATTTTATTTCCTATAACCACCTTCCCACCACCCCTTCCTTTAAAAGTGTTTCCTCAATAAGTACAATTTCATTGTCTACTTTTCTGGATTTTCATAAGTGCTATCTCAGGTCTAATCAACTTAGGAGTATATTGGGTCCAGTGTGGAGTTTGGATCAGGAAGACATATGTTTAAATTGCACCTGAGATACTCCTAACTCTTTCACTCCTGGAGAATAATTTAACCTCTCCCAGTATTGATTTCCTTATCTGTATAATGGGATTAAAATAGTAACTACCTGTTCTCACAAAGTAGATATCATATATACATACATACATACACACACACACACACACACACACACGTTCACTTTTCAAACCTTAAAGTGATACAAGTGTTAGGTGATATTGTTGTTTTCATTATCGTCATCATTACCATTTTTGTCGTGATCTTTTCCATGTCCTTATTATTCAATGTCTTCAAATCTCTTGGTTCCTTACAAATTTAGTTTATGTAATTTCTTTGATAATTTATTTCCTGATGAATTCAATTGTTATGTCCTTTTAAATCTTGATTTTTTTTTCAGGCATTGATACATCTACGTACATGAATATGCAGTACATGTATTATCATCCCCTTAGAATATAAAATAGTCAAGATATTTTTCCCCTTCATGGTACATAGAATGTGTTATGCATAGAATAGGTACTTAACAAATAATAATTAGAATTCCTTAAATTGAAATGCCTAGTCATGAGAGATAACTATAAAATAAGGGGGAGAATATTACTGTCATAACATTACTGACTAGAACAAAAATTGAATTTCTAACATTATTATCGTTAGTCAAATAAGTGAAGGTAAATATTTAAAATGAAAAGATATTATGAATTCATTTGAAATATTATACAAGTTTGGTAATTAACATGGAAATATTCATCTCATAAGAGCCCCAGATTTCTTTTTAATGGAATATGGGATTCCTTCCAAAGTTATCATATTTTTGTTGCAATGAAAAATTATTTTAATTAAATTTAAATGTAATCTATAAAATAAAATATCTGAAGGAGATAAAAAAACTCGTACAAGAATTTGAATACTTTAAAATATTTGGTCATTTTCAGTGTTACAAAATCCATTTAAACATGGAATCATCACATAATTTGTAGAATTAATTCAAAGAGTAATAGAGCATCTCTTTTAAATCGAATAGGGTTTTTCCTTTAATACTGCTTTCCTTCACCTTTCTTTTATTCTACTTATAGTTGTACTGCTACATTTTAAGGTATCTGAATATAAGACTTGGCTGTATCCTTTTTGGAGGATACCCCACTTTAGACAAAGTAAGAATTTGAAAAATGCTAGATAATTTCAATTTGTACAATTATCTGGCTAAATTTTATTTTGCATATTGAAGACATATTTAAATTTAGTGGTGGAGACAAGAGCATCAAAACTTCTCAGCAAAGGGAAAGGGTCATGTATTATTTTATTTATATAGTGGTGCAGAACTGAAGGCTATAGGTTTTGTTCTCTGGGATGTATTTTCAGGTTTATGGTGTCAAATGTTAGTTATTTCAAAGTGTGTATGGGATGAAATTATCCATAATGACAGGTGATATATTTGGTGTTAGGATGATAAATTTTATCTTTAGTCATCGCAATGGACTAGATAATTAGGTCTTTGCTAATTTCAAATTAGAGACGATTAATAGAAAGAGAAATATCTACAGACTAAAATAATTCTCTTTACTTAAATATTTGGCCTCTGGTGTGGAACATAATGATCCTTATTTTACCAATAAATACTGGGAACGCTAAAATACTACTTTTTAAAAAAGGTTTGGATCAACATTTCACTCGATATATGATAATAATGTCCAAATGGCTACAAAACAAATAAAAATGTAATATGAATATAAATAAATTATAGTAAAATGAATTTCTTCGACCACGAATTGGAGGAAAATTGTTGCCTAAACAAAGGACAGTGAAGGTCTTAAGTGATCAGTTAGGCAATTTTGATTACATAAAATAAAAAATCTTTTACCAAAAAACAACCTGAGAAATAGGATGGAAATAAAAATTGCTGAAAATAGTAGTAAAATATTTTAATAAAGATTTTACACTAAAGTTATATATGCAATCAGTACAAATATGTAGGAATTAAAACAAATATGCAGAAGGTAAGTAGCTTAAAAATAATATACAAAGACTTCTGGAAGCCAGGACGGCAGAGTAAGCAGCAAATTGTTGTCCCTCTATATTATACACCTCTAAAATGAGAAAATAAAATCCCAGGAAAAATCATGGAACAAATAAGCCAGTGAAAAAACTGGAAGGAGCAGTCTTTACACTCAAGAAAACTGGAGAATCATCAAGAAAGGTCCCTCTTACTCAGATAAAAGGACAGTACATTCTTTGACAGAAAAAAAAAAACTTGAGAACTACTCCCCTCAGCAAGCCAATAGGAGATCCTGAGCCCCAGGAGAGGAAAGCAGGCAAATGCCAGCACCAGAGTCCCCCAAAAACCTTTAGCCTTTAGTATAACCAGAGGAACTGGCAGACTGCAGCTCCGGGAAGCACCATCGCTCCTGGGTGGGAAGCTATCTTCAACCAGCCAGAAGTCTCCATGCTTTAGCACAGTCTCAGGTAAACAATGATCCTTAAGCAGTCAGAACCTTGCATGTACTTTAGTGAAGCCCTACAGAAATGCAGAAAAATAGAACCTGCCCTCATTACATACCAGACACCACCACTAGGACCCCACCTCAACCACCAGGACCCCTGCAGCTTCCAGGTACAAACAAAATCAGTGATCAGACCCCTGGCTCTCAACACAAGAAGCTTGGGAAAGGACATACTGCGACCCAGAAACAGAGCTCAACTTTAAAGCTAGGAAACAGGCAAGAAATGAGCAAAAAAAGCAAAAACAAACACTGACCATATACTGTGTGGTATTCCCTGTTAAAAGTTCAAAACATAAACTCCAAAGAGGACAACATGATCAATATACCTATATTTGAAACCTCAAAGGGGAATATGAATTGGTCTTCAACTCTGAGTCTTCTTTGAAAGAGCTAGTGAATGCCCTTAAAAGGGATATAAGAGAGGTACAAGAAAAATCAGGAAAAAGAAATGAGGTATGCAAGAAAGAGTCAACAGGTTGGAAAAGGAAGGACCAAAACTGACCAAAGAAAACAACTACTTAAAAATATAGTTGCCCAAATAGAAAATGAGCAGCAAAAATTCATCGAAGTGAAGAACTGCTAAAAAGCAGAATTGGTCAAATGGAAAAGGGAGATACAAAAGTTAAAAGAAGGAAACCATTAAAAATTTAAAGTTAGGAAAATGGACACCAATGACTCTAAAAGACATCCAGAATCAATCAAACAGATTTCCCAGCAGGGCAGAGAGAGAGCTGCATACCCTTCCTCACTCCCCTGCAGTCCAAGCTGTGAGCTGATCCAACCATTAGGGAGAGCAATTTGGAGCTATGCCCAAAGGGTTACAAAAATGTGCATACCCTTTAAGCCAGCGATGCTGCTATACCCAAGAGATCATGAAAATGGGAAAGGGTCCACTACGTACAAAAATATTTATAGCAAGACTCTTTGTGGTGGTCAAAAAGTAGAAATCAATGGGATGCTCATCAATTGGGAAATGAAGTAATACATTGTGGTATATGAATGTAATGGAATACTATTTTACTGTAAGAAATGATGAACAAGAAGACTTCAGAGAAACCTGTGAGGATTTATATGAACTGATGGTGAGTGAAAGGAGTAGAACTAGGAGAACATTATGCACAGCAATAACCATAGTGTGTGAGAATTTTTCTGGTAGACTTAGAACTTCATTGCAATACAAGGACTTAAAATATTCCCAATGGTCTCTTAAGGAAACAGGCTTTCCTCATTCAGAGAAAGAACTACGAAATTCTACTGCAGAATGTAGCAGATTATTTTCTTTTGCATTATATTTTGGTTAGTTTTATGATTTTTCTCATTCATTTTAGATCTTCTATGCAACTTGACTAAGGTGAAAATGTACTTAATAAGAATGTATGTGTACAACCTATATAAAATTGTATACTGATTTGGGGAGGGAGGGGGGAGGAGGGCCAGAAGGAGAGGGAGGGAAGGGGGAAAATCTAAGTTATATGGGAGTGATTGTGGAACACTGAAAACAAATTAAAAAACAATAATAATAAAAAAGAAGAGACAGAATGGAAGAGCGAACTGGATGCCATGGAGTCGATCATTGGGTGCAATTTTCCCAATGACTGACTATTCCTGCTCTTTTTGGATCCACAATGTGCAGGAGCTGGTGGTTCCTTGTTTGATGGGAAGCATAACCCTCTCCAATCACTACCACTCTGAGGATTTGCTGGACATTGAGACGGCCTCAGGTGGATTCCAGCAGAGGCAGGGCCTGAAGCAGTATCTTACCCTCACTTTCTACATAAACACTGGGTTGAGTCAGCATGTGGCATTGGGAAGTGTAGAAGGCTGCCACAATTATGACATCTTCTCTCAGTATCTAGACCAGATAGCTCGGAATCCATCAGCAATCGATACGTTTATCACAGATTCTTCTTGCTCAGAATGGTTTACCCTTTCACTCATAATGTTGTAACAGGGGGCTACCCTATAATCAGAGACCAGATTTTCAAGTATGTTTATGATAAAGGATATGTGGTAACAACTGAAGACATCACAGTGTCTGTGTCCACGTCATTTCTCCCAGAACTTAGTTCTGTTCTTCTGCTTCACATTTCTTCACTTACCAAATAAGGAGTAAGGTGTCTAAAGATGATCTTCCTGAGAAGACTTGTCAGTTAAACAGCAGATAATGGAGAATCAACAACGCCAAAGGAGAAATCAAAGAAGTACAGGGGCCTGAAATGGTGGGAGAGTTTCCAATCATCAGCCCTGGTCAAGGGTAGGAGTACACCAGCTGTACCACGACCTCCACCACATCAGGATACGTGGAAGGATATTATACCTTTCATCTCCTTTACTACAAGGATAGGATATACAACGTGGACATTCCCAGATTCCACATGGTGTGTTCCACCTTCAAGATCTCCACAACCCCAAGGGATACCAGCCGTGATGAATGTTCTGTGATCAAAGACAATTAAGAAGATTCCACAGATTCTGATGACTATGATGGGCCTAGACTCTCCCACTATTTCCCAGCCCCAAGTCACTGTCCTTGGACACACTTGAGCGAGCACCTCAGTGGTTCTGAAAAAATGTAAATAAATATCAACCATCTCCTGGCAGCAAGCCACCATGGCATCAACCTGTGATTTGTACCAGACATTTACCTTAGGAGTTGATTTCATTTTTTTGTTTTCTGTGAAACAAAGGAAGGCTTTTTTTTTCCTTTTGTCAAATGGGAAACTTGTTCTCAAGCAGCAGGGCTAGTATTACTTCCTTGTATAAAGTACTTCATGTTTGTAATATTTACAGAAGCTGCATGTGGGTGGGTAGGTTGGAAGGATCGTTTTTCTTTTTATTTTTTATACAAACATTGCAAATATAGCAACAGTAGAAAGGTAGAAGAACAGATCCTTAAGAACCTCTGCCATCTCCAATCCTTGGGTTATTATTTCCTGCCATTGTGAGTTGTATACAGAGGAAACACATTTACAATTAGACCTTTTATATCCAAGAATCTATTTTAGGAGGCCCTCTACATGTATATCCACCAGAGACACCAGGGACCCTTCTCCCCTTGAACATAATCCATCCTTGAATTTAATTCAGAATGTAGTCATTTTTTTTAAATTTACTTAACTTTTGACAATTATTTTCACAAAATTTGGGGTTCCAAAATTCTCCCCATTTGTCCCCTCCCCCAACCCAAAACATTGAGCATTCTAATTTCCCCTATAACCAATCTGTCCTCTCTTCTATCATCCCTCCCACCCCTTGTCCCCATCTTCTCTTTTATCCAGTAGGGCCAGACAACATTCTATACCCCATTACCTGTATTTCTTTCTTTTTTTTAAATTATTTTTTAATTTTTATTTTATTTATTTATAAATGTTCTACAATCACTTCCTTAAAATTAAGATTTTATACCCGCACACATTCCCCCCCACCCCCCTCCCTCCCCATGACAGCATAGAATTCTGTATAGGTTCGACATATACTTTCCTACTGAGCATATTTTCACTATAGTGATGTTATGTAGTCACTCTGACATAAGTGGAAGAAATCATATAACAAACCTGTATTTCTTATTCCCTAGTAGCAAGAACAGTACCCGACAGTTGTTCCTGAAACTTTGAATTCAAACTTCTCCCCATCCCTCCCTCCCCATCCATTCCGCTTAGGAAGGCAAGCAATTCAATACAGGCCATATATGGGTAGTTTTGCAAATGACTTCCATAATCGTCATGTTGTGTAAGACTAACTATATTTCCCTCCATCCTATCCTGCCCTCTATTGCTTCTATTCTCTCTTTCAATCCTGTCCCTCCCCAAGAGTGTTGACTTCAAATTGCTCCCTCCTTCTGCCGCCCTCCCCTCCATCATTCTCGCCCAGCCTGATTATCCTCTTCTCCCCCAATGTCCTGTATTTTAAGATAGGTTTTCATACCAAAATAACTGTGCATTTTATTCCTTCCTTTAGTCGAATGTGATCAGAGTAAACTTCTTGATTTCTCTCAGCTCCCCTCTTTTTCCCTCCACTAAAAAGTCTTTTGCTTGCCTTTTTATGAGAGATAATTTGTCCCATTCCACTTCTCCCTTTCTTCTCCCAGTAGATTTCTCTCTCACCACGTAATTTCATTTTGAAAGGTATGATCCCATCCTATTCAAATCATTCTGTGCTCTGTGTGTGTGTGTGTGTGTGTGTGTGTGTGTGTGTGTGTGCGCGTGTGTAATCCCACCAACTACCCAGATACTGAAAACTTTTAAGAGTTACACATATTGTCTTTCCATGTAGGATTGTAAACAGTTCAACTTTAGTAAGTCCCTTATGACTTCTCTTTACTGTTTACCTTTTCTTGCTTTTCTTTATTCTTGTGTTAGAAAGACAAATTTTCTTTTCAGCTCTGGCCTTTTCATTAAGAATGCTTGAAAGCCCTCAATTTCATTGAAAGACCAGATTTTCCCCTGAAGTATTATACTCGGTTTTGCTGGGTAGGTGATCCTTGGTTTTAGGCCTAGTTCCTTTGACTTATAGAACATCCTATTCCATGCCCTTCAATCCCTTAATGTAGAAGCTGCTAGATCTTGGATTATCCTGACTGTATTTCCACAGTACATGAATTGTTTCTTTCTAGCTGCTTGCAATAATTTATCCTTGACCTGGGAACTCTGGAAATTGGCCACAATGTTGTTAGGAGTTTCTCTTTTTGGATCTCTTTCAGGCGGTGATTGGTGGATTCCTTGAATACTTATTTTGCCCTCTGGTTCTAGAATATCAGGACAGTTTTCCTTGATAATTTCATGAAAGATGATATCTAGGTTCTTTTTTTGATCATGGCTTTCAGGTAGTCCTATCATTTTTAAGTTGTCTCTCCTGGATCTATTTTCCAGGTTAGTTGTTTTTCCAATGAGATATTTCACATTATCTTCCATTTTTTCATTCTTTTGGATCTGTTTTGTGATTTCGTGGTTTCTCAGAAAGTCTTTAGCCTCTATCTGTTCCATTCTAATTTTGAAAGAACTATTTTCTTCAGTGAGCTTTTGGACCTCTTTTTTCATTTGGCTAATTCTGCTTTTGAAAGCATTCTTCTCCTCATTGGCTTTTTGAACCTCTTTTACCAATTGAGTTAGCCTATTTTACAAGGTGTTACTTTCTTCAGCATGTTTTTGGGGTCTTCTTCAACAAGATGTTGACCTGCCTTGCCTGTATCTCTCTCATTTCTCTTCCCAGTTTTTTCTCAACCTGTCTAACTTGATTTTCAAATTCCTTTTTGATCTCTTCTATAGCCTGAGCCCATTGAATATTTATTTTGGGTGTTTGGGATACAGAAGCCTTGATTTATATATCTTTCCCTAATGTTAAGCATTATTCTTCCTCATGTGAAAAGATGGGAGGAGATACCTGTTCATCCAGAAATAAACCTTGTATGGTCTTATTTTTTTCCCTTTTCTGGGCATTTTCCAAGCCAGTTACTTGACTTCTGAGTTTCCTCTCCACATCTGCCTGGCCTCGAGTTCTGCCCATCTAGTGTTTGGGGGCTGAGATTTAAATGCTGCTTCCCAGCCTCAGGGCTTTCAGCGTGGGTGGAGTTGCTGTTCAGTGTGACATTAAGTGCAGGTGCTCTGGTAGGGGCAGGGCTGCCACACAGGGCTCAGTTCCCTCAGGGAGTTTTATGCAGAGACCTTCAACAATGGATCCAAGGTTCTGCCTGTTTTGCGAGCCCATGTCTGCTGCTGCCTCCTGAGGGGTCCTGAGTTATAGAGACACTCCACTCCCCTCTCGGCAAGAAAAATAGACCCTCTCACTGACCTTTGGTGCCTGTGGGTGGAAGGACCTGTGCTGCCGCTGGGGATTCTATCCCTGAAGCCTACTCGGATCTGCTCCCCTTCGTGCCAGGCATTCAAGACAGGGCTGGGCTCTGCTCCAAGTCTGGTGCGTGACGTACCTTTTGAATCAGTTTTTCAGGTCTCTCTGGAACAGAAATCTACTTCACTCCATTTTTCTTTGACTTATGCTGAAACATAATCCGTTGGGAGTTCTTCTTTTTACAAGTCTTTTATGGGCTGTGGGTTAGGAGCTAGAATATATGTATCTTCCTACTCTGTCATCTTGGCTCCTCACCTCTATTTCCCAATATAGTCATTTTAAAATATAGTATATTAAAGCACATGCTGTGTTGTTCACTGCTCACTAGAAAAATCTTGGCAATGATCCCCACAGTGTGTGTGTGTGTGTGTGTGTGTGTGTGTGTGTATATTTGCAAATACAATTTCTGTCTTTTTCTGCTTTATGCACTGTCTTCACTTTGTGATAAGTGACATAATTTTATGTAAAGGTAAATGTGTTATCCTGAAACATTGTTTTTGGTTTTTTTTTTTTTTTGGAATTATCAGATTCCAAATTAGGAATGAAATTTTGCAGGTGTTTAAAATCACATATGTAAAACTTAGTTTTACTACTGCATTGCAGTTAGTAACAAAATCAAAAGAATGACACGCATAGTAAAAAAAAAAACTGTGTTATATGTCAATGAATAAAAATACCGACATTGAGAAATAGATGCAGGAGGTATAATTTAAGAATCATTTTTCTACATGAAAGCCATGAAAAAAAATAGATCCTGTATTCCATCTTTCAAAAGATTATCAAAGAAAACTGCTTTGAAGTCCTAGAACCAGAGGGCAAAATAGTCCTTGAAGGAATCTATCAATATCACCTTCTGAAACATATCTCAAACCCTCTGTCCCTCTACTGTCTCATAAGCTCTCTCTCTCTCTCTCTCTCTCTCTCTCTCTCTCTCTCTCTCTCTCTCCCTCTTCTTCCATCCTTGCCCTGGTTGAAGTACTCTATGAAATTCTCAGGTACTTCTAGGCAGATCAGGCAATTCTGTCCCTGTCGGAGCCTCCCTCCCTTCATTAATTCATACTCAGGGTTCCAAGTCTTTGAAGCTGGAAAGGACAGCAGAAGCCATCCAATCCATCCAGTAGTGAAACAAGCATCCTCCTATCCCACACAGAATGTGCTCAAGCATTTTCTTAGAGAGTCCCAGGAGAGCACTGGTAGTCAATTCCAAATGCTCAGTCCTTTATTAAACATTGGTTAAGGCCCTTACTGCTTAAACAGTCATGATTAGGCTGAGCATTGGTGGTGAAAAGAGTAAAGAGCAAAAAAAAAAGAAAAAAGAAAAAAAGAAACAACTCCCACCTTTCTTGAGGGATGTAGTAGTAAGGAATGAAATCCTAACTTATATAATTTTCAAGTGCAATTGATATGAGCACCTTGATCCTGAACCAGGTATTAGCCTTTGCTACTGTCATTGCAGTGAGCAGCCTAGTGGAGAAGGGTTCTGATAACGCCGTCCAATACCACTACCCCTGCCACCACAAAGCACAGAGGAGCTGTCACACTTTCAGTAGCCAAAATGGAAATAAAGGATCTGATCATAACCTGTGAAAATCAGACACACACAGAACTTTACACTATGAACCCCTTGCTGGTGAAATGGTATAGCCTTCTATACTCCCTGGATCTCCCAGGTGAAATGACCCTTGTTCTACTTAAGCACGAAAAGGCCCAGATATTCTCAAGGAGCTCCAATTGGCAATTTCCAGATCAAAAAGTTATAGATTATGCCCAAAAAATTTTCAAAAAGTCTGAGAAGAAGTTGGCTTCTCATTTGCAGTTAGGAACATCTTTCCAGAATCAGGCTCCCCAAAGGCCCCTGTACAAGCCCAACTTCAACTTAACAGCATAGACTATTTATAAACCTTGGAGGCAGAATTCAGTATAGAAACTGAAGAAATTTCTGGATGATCCAGTGATTAGCCCCTGCCTTATTTGGGACTCACACAGATCTAGGAGCCAGGGGCCTACATCTCTCCCTGTCAGAAGATTAGACAAACCAAAATCAAAGAACATCAGCTACATACAGTCCTTGGTACTCTGCCAGGCCCCATCCCAGGGCCAAGAGAAGACTTGCCTACAACCCTTGATGGATACCTCCCCTGAGAGATCTGGTCCAATGCTTTTTAAATTTTCCTTATTGGGTGACTCTGACTCACTCACTTCCCTTTTCTCAGACTCATATTTCTTCTCTCTAAAATGAGAGTCCCCTATTAAATGATTTTTGAGGTTTCTAATCACTCACACCGTAAAATATTTTGTATTCATCCCTTTTAAATTGGAAAATATAGGAATGCACCCAACGGGAAAAAATAGATCCCCAAATGAAAACTCCAAGGAGTATTATAACCACATGCCAGAATTATCAGTTCAAAGAGCAGATATTGCAAGTGGTCAGAAAATATTCAAATATCTTGGAACCACAGTCAGAAGTACAAAACCTAGCAACTTCTATAACAGAGAATCATAGGGCTTGGAATATGACATTCCAAAATAAAAGGTTTTGAATTACAACCACGGATAAGCTAACCAAGAAAACTGAATATAGTATTTCAGGGGACAATTAGACATTCAGTGAAATAGAGGACTTCCAAACTTTCGTGATGAAAAACCTGAGATGACAAAAAATTTGTTCTCCAAATAAAAGATTCAAGAGTAGCAAAAAACCAAAAAGATAAACAGAAGACAAAAAATGATGTTAATCAATAAGTTGGAACTGTTCACATTGTACAAAGAAAGATAATACTTGTAACTCCTGAAAATGATGTCCTTATTATGATATGTAGAAGTAGTTATATACATACATAGAGAGTATAGGTATAAGTAGATATTGATGTGATAATAAAAAGTAATAATAATTGAGAGGTGAAAAAAGATTTATATTGGGAAAACAGGAAAGAAGGATGCAGAAAAGGATAAATTACATCACCAGAAGAGGTGCAAATACTAATTACAGTAGAGAGAAAGAAAAGAAGGAATCAAATGTTGAGTGAACCCTAAACCAATCATATTGGCTAAAAGAAGGAATAACATACATACTCAGTTGGGCATATAAACCTATCTTATCTTATAGGAAGCAGTAGAGAAGAGAAACCAAAAGGAAACAAAAAAGAAAGGGAATAAAGGAGGGAAAAAGAAGTAGGGGAAAGGAGAAAGAAAAGGAAGGGGGCTATTAGGAAGGGGACAGGTTGAAGGAGGTGGTGGCTAAAACTAAAACACTACTGATCAGGGAAATGGAGAAAGGAGAAGAAAAGCATAAGTGGTAGTGGGAAGACAGAATGGAGAGGCAGATATACTAATCATAACTGTGAATGTGAATGGGCTGAACTCTCCCATGGTTGATTGTTGTCCTTTGTCTTTGAAGAGCACCAAAATGACATGACCATGGTAAAGTGAAATTTCAGGGTGTCCGACAATAGCTAATCACACCAATATGAACTCAGAATGCTCTCCCACAGGTTGGGCACAGATAATCCGTGTGAATATTTGGAGTGGATATCCCAAATTTATGAATCCTGCATTTACTTTGTGGTGTGTCAATTCTGCTTTGTTCAAAGAGTACTGCACCTTTTCTGATGCAGGCATTCATGCTGAGCAGTACTGGGGCAGTGTCTTGCATGTTGCCCAGTCAAATTCGAAGTTCTTGAGACGGACCTCAAGAATGTCCTTGTATCTCCTGGCCACCAAGTGATTGCCTATCCTATGTGAGTTCTCCATAAAATAGCCTTTATGGCAAGCATACATTTTGCATTTGAACAGCGTAACTAACCCATTGGAGTTGCACTCTCTGAAGCATAGTTTGAATACTTGGTAGTTCAGCTTCAACAAGGTTTTCAATGTTTGGTACCTTATTCTGCCAGGTGATCCTCAGAATCTTCCTAAGACAGTTCTAATGGAGGCGATTCAGTTTCATGGCATGGCACTGATAGACTGTTCATATTTCACAAGCATATAACAATGAGGTCAGCACAACAGGTATGTAGACCTTCAGTTTGGTAAACCTTTTCTCTCCAAAACTTTTCATCAGAGCCTCCCAAACACTGAGCTAATTCTGGCAATCAACAACATTGCCTTTGTGTACATCCCTGGAAAGTTCACTACCACAGTAAGTGAGCTTATCTACAGCAGTCAAAACTTCTCCATTTATTGTAACTGATGGGTCCACATGCTGTGTCTATTATCATTGAAAACATTTGTCAATATGGCTGAAAACAACATGCCAAAAATCGTAGGAGCAATCACACAGCCCTGTTTCTCTCCACTGGTGACTGGAAAGGCATAACAGCTTTGTCTATTATCTAGAACCCAGGCCAACATGCCATCATGAAACTGACATACAGTACTGATGAACTTCAGTGGGCAACCAAATTTTGACATAATTTTCCATAAGCCTTCACAACTAATAGTGTCAAAGGTTTTGGTTGGACCTACAAATGTTGTGTACAGATCTCTCTTCTGCTCCTGGCATTTCTCCTGGAGTTGTAGAGCAGCAAACACCATATAGACTGTTCCTTGGCCCTTTTTGAAACCACACTGTCTCTCAGGTATATGATCATTTTATAAATGAAGGATCAGCCTACTAAGCAGGATTCTAGCAAGATTTTGCCAGCAATGACTATGAGAGAGATCTCCGTGTGATTGTCACAGGGCAATCTAGTCCTCTGCCCTTTAGAGAGAAGGAAAATGGAGGCATCCTTGAACTTCTAGGGGATAACGTCCTCTTGCCATCTAAACTGGAAAATTTTAGTCATTTCTTTTATGAGTGATGGTCCCCATACCTTGAAAATCTCAGTTGGAATAGAATCAACACTAAGTGCTATGCCTCCTGAAGGGAGCCTAATGGCCCTCAAATCCTCTTCTTCTTTGGTTGACAGTTTAGCTAAAGATGGACTGACTTCAACATGATGTAAGCAGTCAATGAGCTCAGCATTGATTGATGATGGTCTGTTGAGAACACTATGGAATTATTCAGCCCATCTCTCTAGGATCATATCCTTATCACTAATCAATGTGGTTTCATCAGAACTGAGTAGTTGTGATGCAGCATAGGTTTACCGTCCATAAATAGCTTTCAGGGAATCATAAAAGACCTTTGGATTGTTACTATCAGCATAAAACTGAATTTCATCTGCCTTCTTACTGAGTCAAGAAGCCTGCATCTCTCTAAGCTTTGCTTGTACTTTACTTTGGATGGAATTAAATGCTGACTTCTTAGAGGTGAATGAACTATCTTGCTGGTAAATCCCATGGAGTTCTCTTTCTTCATTTAGCAACTTGTGAATTTCTTCATGATTTTCATCATTTCATGAGTTCATGAAACAGAGAGACACACGAGGTATAAAAGTAAAAGACTGGAGCAGAACATATTATGCTTCAGCTGAATCTTTAAAATGGGGAGAGGGGATATTAATCCACATCTCAAAGGAAATGTGAACATTAGATACAATTAAATAAGGCAAGAATTGAAACAAATTCCTGTTAAAACTTACCATAGAAACAAAGAAATATCAATTCTAAACATGTATGCACCAAGTTTACAACATCCAAATTCTTAGAGGAAAAGTTAAATGATTTATAGGAAGAAACAGACAGACAAACTAAAAAAATGGAGGACCTCAACGTCTCCCTCTCAGGTATATCTAACCAAAAAAGTAAAATAAAAAGACAAAAGGAGGTGAATAGTATTTTAGAAAATAGAGATAGTGTAGACCTCTGGAGAGAAATGAAAGAGAAAAGGAAAGAAATATAGCTTTCTCAGCAATACATGGCACTTACACAAACAGTGACCATATACTAGGGTATAAAAACGTCACTATCAAATGAAGAAAGGCAGGGATATCAATGTCTCTTTTTCAGACCAAGGTTTAACAAAAATAACAGATAGTAAAGGGCCATGGGAAGACATATTCTATTGAAAATAATAATCTAATCCTGAGGTATGAGGGAGTGAAATAAAAAAATTATAGAAACAATGAGGAACTTCATTCAATAGAGTAACAAAAATGAGACAACAAATCAAAACCTATGACATGCAGCCAAAGCAGTTTTTAGTGGACATTTTATATTTCTCAATGCTTACATCAATAAAATAGAGAAATAAGAGCTCAATGAATTGAGCATATCATTTCAAAAAAAGCTAGGAAAAAATTAAAAATGCACATTTAAGTATCAAATTAGAAATTCTGAAAATCAAAGGAGAAGTTTATAAAGTTGAAATAAGAAAACTATTGAAATAAAAAATAAAGAGCAGGTTTTATATTTCAAAAAACAAAATGAACGGGGAAGGAGCCAAGATGACAGAGTAGAAAGACGCACATATGCTAGCTCTGAAGCAACAGCCCATGGATTTCCTGTAAAAAGAACTCCCAACAAATTCTGGAACAGTGGAAGCCATCCAACAATGGAGAGAAGGAGATTTCCGTTCCAGAGAACACTGAAAAACCAACCCTAAATGTCCATCGTGCACTAGATGGGAGCGGAGCCCAGCCCTTCCCTGGCCTCACAGCAAAAAGAAGAGCAGGTCCGAGCAGGCTTCAGGGATGGAATCTCCAGCGGCCACGAAGGTCCCTCCACCAACAAACGCCCAGGTCAGTGAGAGAGACTTCTAGGCTGCCCGAGAGGGGAGCGGGGTGTCTCCATAACCCAGGCCCCCTCAGGAGGCAGCAACAGAGACAAGGGAAGAGGGAACAGGTGGCCAGAGGTTCCCAGAGCAGGCAGAAGCTCTGCAGGAGCTCCATTACTGAATATCTCCACAAAACACCCTGAGGGAACTGAGCTTGGGAGGTGGTCCTGCCCCTACCTGAGCACCAGGACGTAAGCTCACTGTGAATAGCATCCAGGCCTGCCAACAAAAGCCCTGAGGCTGGGGAGCAGCATTTGAATCTCAGACCCCAAGCAATAGCAGGGCAGATCTGGGCGGGGGTGGAGAGGAATCTCAGAAGTGAAGTTACTGGCTGGGAAAATACCCAGAAAAGGGAAAAAAATAAGACCATAGAAGTTTACTTTCTTGGTAATTAGATGTTTCCACCCTTACATTCTGATGAGGAAGAACAACGTTTACCATCAGGCAAAGACGTAGGAGTCAAGGCCTCTGTATCCCAAACAACTGAAATAAATATTCAAAGGGCTGAGGCCATGGAGGAGCCAAAAAACGATTTTGAAAATCAAGTTAGACAGGTGGAGGAAAAACTGGGAAGAGAAATGAGAGAGATGCAAGAAAAGAATGAAAAACGGGTCAATACATTGAGAAAGGAGACCCCAAAAAATGCTGAAGAAAATAACACCTTGAAAAATAAGCTAACTCAATTGGCAAAAGAGGTTCAAAAAGCCAATGAGGAGAAGAATACTTTCAAAAGCAAAATTAGTCAAATGGGAAAAGAGGTTCAAAAGCTTACTGAAGAAAATAGTTCTCTCAAAATTAGAATGGAACATATGGAGGCTAAGGACTTTCTGAGAAACCAAGAAATCACAAAACAAAACTAAAAGAATGAAAACATGGAAGAGAATGTGAAATATCTCATTGGAAAAACAACTGACCTGGAAAATAGATCCAGGAGAGACAATTTAAAAATTATGAGACTACCTGAAAGTCATGATCAGAAAAAGAGTCTAGACATCACCTTTCAAGAAATTATCAAGGAAAACTGCCCTGATATTCTAGAACCAGAGGGCAAAATAAGTATTCAAGAAATCCACCGATCACCGCCTGAAAGAGATCCAAAAAGAGAAACTCCTAGGAATATTGTGGCCAAA
>CM053771.1:434174279-434192622 GCA_028658325.1 Potorous gilbertii
GACAAGAGAAGGGAGGGACGATAGAAGAGAGGGCAGATTGGTGATAGGGGAAATTAGAAGGCTTGGTGTATTGGGCTGGGGGAAGGGGACAAATGGGGAGAAAATTTGGAACCCAAAATTTTTTGAAAATGAATATAAAAAGTTAAATAAATAAATTTATATTAATAAGAAAAAAGCAAAATAAAATAGATAAATCTTTAGTTAATTTGATTTTTAAAAAAGAAGAAAACTAAATGGCCAGTATCAAAAATGAAAAGGGGGAATATACCATCGTGGAAGATAAAATTAAAACAATAATTAGGAGTTATTTTGTCCAGCAATATGCCAATTATTTGACAATCTAAGTGAAATGAATGCTTATGTAGAAAAATAGAAATTGCCCACATTGACAGAAGAGGAAATAAAATATTAAGTAGTGCCATTTAAGGAAAAATAAACTGAACATATCATCAATGATCTCTCTTAGTACAAAATCTCTAGGGCGTGATGGATTTACAAGTGAATTGTACCAAATATTTAAAACAATTAATTTCAATATTAAAGAAATTATTTGTAAAAATTAGGTGAAACTGTTGTTTGACGACTTTTTATAATTCACTTATGGCACTGATACCTAAATCTGCAAAAGACAAATAAATAAATTTATGGATTTTATCAAAGAGATTGCAGCAACTTGTGCTGACAAAAATAGCACTATTACAAGGTAGTATTTATATCAGGAATGCTGCTTCAACAATTGGAAAACTATCAGCATAATTAATCAAATTAATAACAAAATTAAAAGAATTCATATGATTGTCTCAATAGAAGCAGAAAAAGTTTTTGACAATAGTCGTTGCTTTTAAAAATAGGAGAGCTTAGGAATCAATGGAGTTTTCACTGAGAAGACAAGTAACATCTATCTAAAACCATAAGCAAACATATATTTAATGGGGATGAGCTAGAAACATTTCCAATAAGATCAGGATTGAAACATGGATGCCCATTTTTCATTGCAATTTAATATTGTAGAGAAAATTTAGTTGTAACTATAAGAGAACAAAAAATTGAAAAAATTGGAATAGACAATGAAGAAACAAAGGCATCAATCTTGCCAGATATATTATTTAATATTTAGTGAATCCTGGTGAATCACCGAAAATTTCCTTGAAATCATTAAAACTTTACCAAAATTTCAGGGTACAAAATAAACCCATCCAAATCTTCAACATTTCTCCATGTTACTAATAAAGTCCAAAACAAAAAGATAGAAATTCAGCTTGCATTTGAGGTAACTCAGGACATTATATAATATTTTTGAGTCTGCCTTCCAAGATAAAAGCCCAGGAATTATATGAACACAACTACAGAACAGTATTCACATAAATAAATCAGATCTAAATTGCAGTGAAAAACATGAACTGCTAATGTGTAGGCTGAGCTAATACAATGAAAATGACTATTATACCTAAATTAATTTAGTAACTAATTCTCATGCAAACCATTTTACCAAAATATTTTGCAGAGGTAAAAAAATGGAAACAAAATTTATCTGAATAAAAGGTCCAGAATATGAAGAGAATTAATGAAAAAAATGCAAGGATAGTTAGTCTAGCTGTATCCAATTTAAAACTCTATTCTGAAACAGCTATAATCAAAAGTACTTGCTACTGCCTAAGAAAGAGTGGTGGATCAGGTGTATAGGTTATGTAACAAGACACAGTAGTCAATGACTATAGTAATCTACTGTTTGATAAACTCAAAGACTCCAGTTTATGGGCTAAGAACTTACTAGTTGACTAAAATATCTAGGAAAATTGGAAATATCAGTAAGTAGGCATAGACCAACATCTCTCACCACATTCCAAGATAAGGTCAAAATGGATACACAATTTAGAAACGAAGGTTGAAACCACCAGAAAATTAGGAGAGGAAGTAATAGTTTCCCTGTAAGATCTTTGGAAAAGGGAAAAATTTATTACCACGCAGAAGATAGACAACAAAATGAAATGCAAAATCAATAATTTTCATAACTTTAAATTTTAAAAAAAAGGACAAAAAAAGACAATGAAACCAAGATTTGAAGGAAAGAAAGGAACTGGGTAACATTTTTTATAGTCAATGTCTCTGATAAATACTTCATTTCATAAGTATATAGAGCACTGTATCAAACATATAAGAATACAATTGATTTCACAGCTGATAAATGTTCAAAGAATACGAACAGGCAGTTTTCAGATGAAGAAATCAAAGGTATTTATAATCACATGAAAAATGCTCTAAATCCTATTGATTAGAGAAATGCACATTTAAACAACTTTGAAATACCATTACACATCTATCAGGTTAGTTAAAATGACAGAACGTGAAAATGATAAATGTTGGAGAAGATGTGCAAGAATAGAAACAGTAATACTCGTTTTTGGAATTGTGATCCGATTTAACCGTTCTAGACAACAATTAAGAGCTATACATAAAAGACTGCACCTATGTGCGTATCTTTTGATTCAGAAACGTACATATTTGGTTTGTATCCAACACTGATTATTTTGAAAAAAAAAAAGGAAATGGACTCACATGTAGAAAAATATTTAAAGCAGTTCTTTTTGTGACAGCAAAGAATTTGAAATGGAACGAATGCTCAACAATTGGGGAATGGCTGGACAATTTGTGAAATATTAATGCAATGGAAATCCACTCTTCCACAAGAAATGATGAGCTGTCATACCTATGAAAAACTTGGAAAGACATCATGAATTGATGCTTAGTGAATTAAGCAAAATCAGCATAAAATTGTACCCAGTAACAGCAGCATTGCAAGATGAACTCTTATGAACATTGCAATTATCTAAAATTCCAAAATCCTTACGAGAGAAAATGCTATCCACATTCTGAAAGGGAACTATGGAATGTGAATAAAGAACAAAACAGATTATTTTCTTTACATTTTGTTTTCTCTTCCTTGTGTTTTTTTTTCCATTTTGTTCTGATTATTCTTTCAGAATATGACTTATGTGGAAATTTGTTAAATATAATTGTACGTCTATAGTATAAATCTGATTGCATGCTATCTTTGGAAAGGGGAGGGCAAAGAGTGGGGAAATGTAGAATTGAAAATCATAAAAGTGAATGTTGAAAATGCATATATGTGTGTGTATTTATGTACTCACAACTCTCAGATTTCCTGATGAATAGAAATAGAAATTATTATAAGGGCTATCACTGCTTTAAATGTGAAGCGGTCCAAATATACCGAAAAAGAATTTGATACTGAGCATCAGAAATAGATGCACTGCAAGAAATGTAGATTACATAGATATGGATGCATACACATGTACACAGGCATTTATCTATGTATCTATATATCTATATAATTTGTTATTTCAGTTGTATCTGTCTCCTCCTGATGCCAGTTATTTTGACAAAGATACTGAAGTGGTTTATCATTTCCTTCTCTAGCTAATGTTACAGATTAGGACAGCTAGATGGGGCAGTGGATAAAGTACCAGTGCAAGAGTCAGGAAGACCTGAGTTCAAATCTCAACTCAGACACTTGAAACTCATTAGCTGTGTGAGCTTCGGCAGGTCACTTATCCCCAATTGCCTCATCCTGTGTCATCTCTAGTCATCCTGATGAACATCGGGTCACTGGATTGAGACGGCTCTGAAGGAGAAGTGAGGCTGATGACATGCACAGCCCTCCCTCACTCAAAACAAAGTCAAGTGCAAATCATGTCACCATTTCTTTGAAGGTATGGTCTTCTTTGGCAACAAAGGAAGAACACACATAGATGAGGAACTGAGATAATGAGGATTAAGCTTGATTCACATAGCTAGTTAGTATGTGTCTGAGAGCAGATTTCAACTCAAGAATGTAAGTCTTCAAGACTCCAGGCTCAGAACTCTATCCACTGTGTGATCAAGGAAAAAGGAAACATTTATATGCACCACAGTATTTAAAATAACACTTTTTGTTGTAGCAAAAAAAAAAAAACCAAGCAAACAAAAAACCAAATGGAATCAAAGTAAGCATATATCTATTGGTGAAATGCTATACAAATTGTGTCATATGAATACATTGGAATACTATTGTGCTATAAGAAAAAGATGAAATTATTGGATGAAGAGGAATCTAATAAGAGTTAATTGAATGACTGTGGAGAGAAAATAACTAATAAGTGCAATATAAGAAGATGGCAACTAATTTTGAAAAGCATAAGAAAAAAAGAAAACACATACACATTAAGTCCTTTTTTATGCTAGGTACACAGCAAAATATTTCACAAATATTTCATTTGATTTTCAAAACAAGGAAATAGGTGTTATTATTTCCTTCATTTTATATTTCTGGAAACTGAGCAGGTAGTCAGTAAGTGAGTAACTCAAACCCTAGAAACCCTAGAAGGCAATTGAATCCAATGTTCTAACATTCCATGTTAGACCATGGCACTAGAGGAATGATGAAGAAACATTTTTTCCAGCTCCTATCATAAGGGTAAAATATTATGGGTACAGACTGTGAACCTATGTTTTCAAACCCAGTCAAAACATGTGTTTCTTGTTTTTACCTGTTATTTTGTATTGGAGTGAGAAGAGAAGAAGAGGAAGAGGAAGAGGAAGGAGAAGGAGAAGAAGAAGAAGAAGAAGAAGAAGAAGAAGAAGAAGAAGAAGAAGAAGAAGAAGAAGAAGAAGAAGAAGAAGAAGAAGAAGGAGGAGGAGGAGGAGGAGGAGGAGGAGGTGGAGGAGGAGGAGGTGGAGGAGGAAAAAGGAAGAAATTTAAAGAGTGGTAATGGAACTTTTTAAAATTCACAAAAAAAAGTGTAGGAAATTTCAGAAGAGACATGGACAAATGAGATAATTTTGTTAATCAAGTTAAATTGAATAGGCACTTAATCAAATTAAGATCTTTTGCTGTTTTTGTTTTGCTAATGTCCTTCTGATTGAATAATGAGATTAAAGAGGATCTATCCCCCATCCATTGAAGGGCCTGTCCATTGCAGACTATATCTGTGGTTTCTCAAGCCAAATCATTCCACTTTATCAATATTTTATTGCCTAAGACTCTTTAAGAACACATGTACTAGAGTATTATGCATTGATAGAGTAATGGTTGGCTTACCTAGTGTCCTTTGTAATGAAATAACAAATGAACTAGTCCCTTGTTTCCAAAGAAATAAATTTCTGAATATGTCTCCTACTTTAAACTCTGCACTTTTGCATGGATGTCCATACAAATACTTTATATGATAACCCTAAAGTCAGAATATTTTGTTACATTGAAAGAGGGATAATAGTTTGGTGAGGTCTTGAAAGTTCCAGTTAAATTATAATGTATAGATAATATATATCTCTTCCATGCATGCATACTAACAATTCCTCAAAATAGACCAAATAACTTCTCTATCTAGTAATATAACCAAAGGACTGAAAAACCTAATTTCTGTGATTTTTCAGGTTACTCACATCTTAATCTTACAACAGTACTATTTACAAATGATAAGGTTCCTATGCATTTATTTTTATAGATAGATAAACGTGAAGAAAGGAAGACAATAAATTAAGATTATATAATTTTGAAAATGGCAGAGAGAAGCCAATTAGTTGCATGAGCTCTTCCTAATTTCCCTTCGTTAACACTGGAGGTTTAGAGGATGAGACAGAGACATAAACTCAATTCTCTAAATAAAGGCTGGAGTTATAGAACCTACAAAAAGACAAAACTAAACAATCTTCTATATTAAGATACCTTAGAACGACTTCAGGAAATGTCTACCACATTTTGGGGAAAAAAAGGCAATGCATCCCAGTGCAGATAGGGTCTAAGCAACACAGCAGGAGACCCTTGGTCACGTCATATATTAGCAAAAGAGGCAACTTGGTCCTGGCTCAGCAGACTCAGGGCACAGTGGGTCAGCTGTGAGATCTCCAGCCCCAACAGAGAAAGCAAATTGTCAATTCTGGAACTCAGGCAAAAACAGGAACAACTAGGCCTAGCCACCTCAGTACAGTAAGCAAACTGTCAGGACTTGAGGGCCCAGCAAAAAAGGCCAGTGAACAAGGTCCTTGATCCCACCACAAGAAGATTGGGACAGTACACACTGTGCTGCAGGAGTAGAGTTCAATTTCATAAAGCACAACATATGACAAACAAACAAAAAAAAGAACAAGAAAGAAGACCCTTGA
This sequence comes from Potorous gilbertii, assembly GCA_028658325.1. Taxonomy (NCBI): domain Eukaryota; kingdom Metazoa; phylum Chordata; class Mammalia; order Diprotodontia; family Potoroidae; genus Potorous; species Potorous gilbertii. The sequence continues at coordinate 434,180,442 of CM053771.1, forward strand.
CAAGAGGGAAGATCCAAACACAGACTCAAAAGACGATAACATTGTCAAAATGTCTATGTGCACAACTTCCAAGGAAAATATGAATTTATATCAGGCCCCAAAAGTCTGTTTTAAAGAGTTCTAAAAGGATTTTAAAAGTGAGGTAAGAGAAGTAGAAGGAAAAAATGGGAAAAATTAAATGAGAGCTTTACAAGGAAAAGTCAATAGCTTGGAAAAGGAAGAAAAAAATTGACTGAAGTAAACAATTCCTTATACTAATAAAAGCCCTGATATAGGCAAGATATCAGCAAGAGATAGGAAAAGAACTACCATTGAAAATAATTGTTGGTAATACGGAATAATTTGGAATCCTCCTACAAAAATATAACTTAGTGCCTTACTGTTCTTTTAATAATTCGTTGATTTTTTCAATTAACTTAGACCTTTGTGGATAATTAGGAATATGATGTATCCATTCTTTGCTGCTTAATGTACAATATATCTTAATTTCATTACCTTTGATATGTAATTTATTGTCACTTTGAATCTGCATTGAGGTTTCATAATATAGACTTGCAATATTTAAACATTTTAAAATTAATTTTATTTATATTTAGTGTTATACAATCACTACCTTATAACTGAGATTTTTCTCCCCCTTCACCCTTACCTCCCCCATCGCAACCTGAGAGCAGCGTACAATTTTATATAGGTTCTACACATTCTTTATTCAGGAATGGGTACAATTACCATGGTAAATTCTTTCTTAACTAGCTCTCTGATTTTCATTAGATTGACTTGTCTGGCTGATATTTCAGCTCCTCCCAGTCCTGTGATGGGAATAGGAGTTATATGTTTAAACTTATCAGAGTTTCCAAAGATAAGTGAAACATCTGCCCCAGTGTCTACTAATACCCAACTATAGTGTATTTTTATCCATTTTTCCAATATACACTCAAACTGATGTGGAATCTGTAATCCCTTCTGTGTATTTCTTTAATCTGAGTTTGGACTAAGCCAACTTCCTATTCCCCACTCAGGCATGACAAATTGGCATACAAGGATTCCAAGGATCTGTAGGGACAGTTGTTCCTTCTCTATTGTGTCAAGTATCAAGGCCCTTTGCTCAGTACATTCTGTATATTTCATAAATTGGAATACTATCTATGTTTCCAAAATCTACCCCTGATCTCAATAGAGCGGTAAACAATTCTTTTCCTGTCAATGTATTCTGATATTTAATCTCCTGGCTATTACTCATCTCTCTCTAAGAATATTGACTTTTCTCCAGTCTTCTATGTCATGTAATTATGAAATTTTGTCCAGCACCTCGAAAAGACTGTGCCCTACTTCCCCAGTTACTAGAATCAAAATAAAGTGCTTGTAAACAGGAGGAGCTATCTTCACTATTATATGACTGCCAGAAACCGCAGAGGGGGTATCATATTATACATCTGCACTTCCTATTATTATGATAGTCTTTATTTCCTCCTCCTTTAAGTTTCTATTAAGTGAAACTCAGGGTCTATTTCTAATACTGCCATTTGCATGCTTCTTCAGCACAAGATAATAGATTATTTGTCTTGTTACCTCCTTCCATATTGTAATCTCTAAAGGTTTGCTGTAGAAAAGAATTCTGACTAATACCTATCAATTTCAAGCAATTCATGTAATCTATCGATATTCCTCTGGCCCTTTCATCACTGACTCTCACCATCTAAGAGATTAATGATTCTCCCATCCTTTGGGTGGACCTACTCAGAATATTTGTGACCTCCTGCTGATTGAAATCCTCAATTATTTCCCTAAATATTGTGTTACCTCCTCAGTTCTCCTGTTTCTGCTTCATTATTGGGCATACTTCTGTCTGAGAAAGTTCTCCCTCTCCCATTTTTTTCACTTAATTTCTCTGACTTGTTTATGTTTTCCTCCCATGCCCGGTCCTGGCAGTCTTCACTGTGGAAAACAGGCTGAATCTGTACAAAGGCCATATGCACATTTCTTTTGTCAGTTTTCAGCCACTTCTGAGCTAAAGGAACAACAGCCTTTTCTTCTACCTGAGAACCCCCACAGCCCCTATCACTTTTTTAAAGTAGAGTCAAAGGACTGAGAATTCCCATATTAACTGGTAAACTGTTTTTCCATCTGATTTTTTCCCCTTAAGCAGCTCATCTCTGCTTTTACATTTAACATAACTTGTTCATAAAATCCAGCCTCTCTTGCTTACCCCTGCCAGTTCCTTCCCTGGTCTGATTGGAATTCCTAGCAAGTACTTTTCTATGTCTCTAGGTTCCCCCTCCTGTAACCTCGATTCAAAGTTTTCACAGGGTCCAGTACTTTTAGTCCTTTGCATTGCTAGGAAAGAATATGGAAAATCACCTCAACAGAGGGTATTAATTTCTTCCTCTAAGTCCTTTCTGACTCAAAGTAGAGATTTTTACCCTGTAATCCTGTTCGTGATGAGAAATGTATTGAAAAGGTAATATTCATAGGACGGGTGGTGACTGAATATACCAGTTTAGTTCTCATTTGCAAAGTATAAAAGAGTCTCCATATACAAGGCAGAGGAAAAATATTTATTTAGACATCAAAAATCCCAATTCCAAAATGAGAAAACTAAATATATCATAGTGACCAAGAATTCAGTAAACTTTATCACTCAAAGACAAAGCCAGTCCCAAACCTCCCTCTAGCTCTGCTGGGCCCTTCTCTAAAGCAAACTCTCACAAACCAGAGCCTTGTTGTGCTTGCCTGTGACCATACTCACTCACTTCCTCCTGGTTCTACTCATCCTTCCTGTTTTATCTGTTCAGCAATTTCTTCCCACCACATTTGGCTTAGGGTTCCGGATGATATAAACAGGCCACATGAGCGTATTTATGAATGAGAAACATCTTTCAATTGAAATGGCTATTACAGAAGGTGGCAACCCATACCAGATATAAACTATATCATAAAACAATAATCATCAATACTACTCTGTACTGGCTAAGGAATGGAGTGGCAGATCACTGGAATATGTTAGGCAAACAAGATACAATAGTAAATAACTATAGGAATCTACTGTTTGATAAACCCCAAAACTCAAGTTTCTGGGATAAGAAATAATCATTTGACCAAAACTACTGGGAAAACTGGAAAATGGTATTATGGAAATTAGGCATACACTGGCATCTTACATTGTGTACTAAGAGTACATAATTCAGTCAGAAAGGGTGATGCTATAAGCAAACTAGGAGAGCAAGGAATAATTTACCTTTGGAGAAGGGAAGAATTTATGATCAAACCAGAAATAGAAAATATTATCAAATAAAAAAGGACAATTTATATTATGTAAATTAAAAAGATGTTTTCACAAGTGAAACCAATGCAGCCAAGATTAAAAGGGAAGAAGAAACATAGGAAACAATTTTTAAAGCAAAATTTTTTTTTTCTGATAAAGGCCTCACTTCTCAAATATGTAGATAATTGAGTCAAATTTATAAGAATGCAATTTATTCCCCAGTTCATAGATTGTGAAAGGCTACGAACAGGTGATATTCAGATGAAGAAATTAAAACTATTTATAATCACATGAAAATGCTCTAAATTACAACTAATTAGAGAAATGCAAATTAAAACAACTCTGAAGTACCACCTCATACCTACCATATATGCCAACGTAATAGAAGAGAGCAATAATTAATGTTGGAGAAGATGTGGGGAAATTTTAACACTAATGCATTGATGGTGGAGTTGTGAACTGATTCAACTATTCTGGAAAGCAATTTGCTACTGTACCCAAAATGCTGTAAAACAGCATTGCCTTTGATTCAACAATAACATTACTAGGTCCATATCACAAACAGATAATTATAAAGGAAAAAGGACCCATATGTACAAAAAAATTAAAATGGATCTTTTTGTGGTGTCACATAAAAGAATGGCTAAACGTGTTGTGGTATACTGATATAATGGAATATTATTGTGCTATAAAAATGATGATGAGGCTGATTTCAGAAAAACCTGAAGACTTCCATGAATTGATGCTGAGGGGAATTAGCAGCACCAGGAGAACACTGTTTAGAGTCACAGTAACAGTACATGATGATGAATTGTGATAGACTTACCTCATTTCAGAACAATTCCGAAAGTCTCATGACGGAAGATACTATCCACATCCAGAGGAAACTATGGAGTCTAAATGAAGAATAACGCATGTTATCTTCATTTTTCTATCTTGTTTTTTTTTCTTTTGTTCTGAATTTTTTTCACAACATAACCAATGTGGAAATACTTTTTAAATGATTTTGCCTGTATAACCAATATCACAGTGTCTTGAGGAGGTGAAAGTAGAGAGAGGGAAGGAGAAAAAAATTGGAAATCAAATTCTTATAAAATGAGTCTTCAGAACTATTTTAAATGTAAATTATTATTCATGGGGAAAATTTAGTGTAATTTTCAAAAATATTTGGAATTTTTTAGGAAGGAGTATTGTACAGTATATAGAGATTTGATATCAAACCAAAAAATGCCCAGGTTTAAATCCCATATTTCCAGTGTGATCCTGGAAAGTCATTTGTAGAGAAGACAATGATCTGAATTGATAAAGGTAATCTATTAACCCAAGAACTGTCTATATCAAAGAATCCGCAGATCCAGTCTTTACAATCCATTAATCTTTGTATTTATGTATATGTATGCACACACACACACATACGCACATATATACATGTATATACCTGTACAAATATATGTCTGTGTTTATCTGCAATATCACAATTTCACATTTATTTCATTAGGATATCTCTGCCTTAGTACATTACTAAACAAAAATAAAAAAAAAACAAATTCACAAAATCATTGTTTATTTCCTCATTCTATAATAGTGAGGGCAGATAATATGATCTATAAAATCCCTTCTATACTTACATATTCATATTTGTTAGTCAAATTTTAATGAAGAAAATTGAACGGTATCAAGGTATATCTTATTTGAATATATAATTAGACTGATTTCCATATTTGATAAAATATTTCCATAAATTCATATTTTGTGATATACGTTTTATATACATGTGATAATTGTATAAGTTTGATATATTTTCTGCTGATTATTTTATTAGAAAGGCAACATGACATAATAGACGGAGAACCAAGTTCACAATTAGGAAGGCTTGAATTCAAGTTTTCACTTTGATTCCCACTGGTTATATTTTCTTTAGAAAGTAACCTAATCTATGAGAATTTTAGGAGACTTTCTGAGACCTTTAAATTACAGAAAAAGATACTGACCTGGATTGAGAGAGGGAGTTTCCTTACCCATTAGAACCACAGGTCTATTGACTATCCTAATAACTTTACAGAAGAGAAAAAGAAAAAAGACATTTATTCCAAACTATAGAGAGAATTAATTCTAAATAATTCTGGTTAATTCTATCTGGTTCAAGAGATATACTGCAAGGGCTGGAGACAGGAACACCTGAGTTCAAATTCAATGTCAAAAAATTACTACCAATATGTTGCCTGGGCATATTAAATAACCTCTGTCTCTGTTTCCTCAATTGTGAATACAGATGATAATGATAGTAGCTGCTTTCTGGAGTTGTGAAAATCAAACAAAGTAGTATTTCCAAAGTTATTTGCACAGTATCTGATACATAAGCCATAGATATCTAAATAATATGTGGTATTTTCTCCTTCCTGCTACCATGTCATAACTTAACTTTGTGAGAACAGCCATAACTTATTGGAAAAATGCAAAAGAATGTTCCGTTAAAGCAACTGAATATATTAAATTAGACTAGTATATTTAGCGAATATATGATAGCAGGTTTTAAATATTTGAGGAACTGTCACAGATAAGAGATATTAGACTCATTTAATTTCAGTGAAGAGAGAAGAACTAACATCTGTTGGCAAAGCTATGGCCAGGCAGATTGTGAGGCCACATAATGAAGAACTCACAATTAAACCTATTCAAAAAGGGAGTAGAAATAGATTTGGGAGAGAGTTTCCTCTCTCAAGTAGAGGTCTGATGTTTTTCACATAAGAGTCTGTAATAATGTTGGTTGAATTTTGTAGAATTGAAGATGTCTATGCCATGTTAAACAGGAAAGACTTAACTAAGCTTGGAGAACCTTCCGAAATTTATGCAAACATGGTTACACTGTTTTTCTTCTAGCTTTTGTTTCCTTGTCAGTAAAAATAAAGGTGACACAGAAGAAAATCTAAACAGTTTCAATCATCTCTAGATACCATTACAATTCATTCCCATAAATGTTTAATATCTCAGTAGTTGAATTACCCATATACTTTATATTGAAATATTATTTATAAGACGACCTAAAATATCTTTAAAAATTATTCCAGCTTCATATTTTAATTTTATTATAGAAATCACTTCCTCAGATTTTCTGGCACATATATTAAGATTTTTAGCTGTAAGTGAAAGTATTTTTTTTAAAAAGGATGCAGGTTGGTAAAGTGGAAAATTTTCATAGGACTCAGTAGTCATCGTGTCTTCGGGAACTGGGTCACTAAATTTCTATGTTATCTTGGGTAAATCACTTAATGTATGATGCCAGAAGTAAAAATTAAAGTTGGACTATGTAGTCTCTTGTCTTCCTTTTAGCTTTAATTCCACGAAAAAAACTGTCAGTTAAGTTTATCTCTTGAATAACAGCAATTAAAAGATTAAGTCATTTGTGGAATAATGACACTACTGGATAACGATTCCTTTTTGCATTATTATTTGGAGGAAAGTATAATTACTTTTTCAAAATTTCATCCACACTTTCCTTTTTAAAAAATTTATATATTTAAATTTTTACATTCATTTTTGCAAAATTTTGAGTTACAAATTTTCTCCCTATTTCTCCCCGTCCCCAACCCAAAACGCCGAGCATTCTAATTGCCCAATCACCAATATGCCTTCTATTCTAACATCCCTCCCTTCCCTTGCCCCCATCTTCTCTTTTGTCTTGTAGGGCCAGATAACTTTCTATGCCCCATTAACTGTATTTCTTATTTCATAGTTGTAAGAACAATACTTGACAGTTGTTCCTACAACTTTGACTTTCAACATCCCTTCATCACTCCTTCCCCACTCATTCCCTTTGGGAGGCAAGCAATTCAATATAGGCCATATCTGTGAAGTTTTGCAAATGACTTCCATAATAGTCATGTTGTGTAAGACTAACTATATTTCCCTCCATCCTATCCTACCCCCCCCATTGCTTCTGTTCTCTCTTTGGATCCTGTCCCTCCCCAAGAGTGTTGATTTCATATTGCTCCCTCCTCCCACTGGCCTCCCTTGCATTATTCCCCCAACTCTGATTATCCCCTTCTCCCTCACTTTCCTATATTGTAAGAAAGGTTTTCATACCAAAATGAGATACGCATTTTATTCCTTTCTTTCGTCGAATGTGATAAGAGTAAGCTTTCTGTTTTTCTCTCACCTCCCTTTTTTTCCCCTACACTGAAAAGTCTTTTGCTTGCCTCTTTTATGAGAGGTTATTTGCCCCTTTCCATTTCTCCCTTTCTACTCCCAATATATCTTTCTCTTACCACTTAATTTCATGTTTTAAGGATCTGATTCCATTCTATTCAACTCACTCTGTGCTCTGTGCATGTGTGTGTGTTTGTGTGTAATCCCAACAAATATGCAGATATTGAAAAGTTTGAAGAATTACAAATATTGTCTTTCCAAATATGAATGTAAACAGTTCAACTTTGGTATGGCCCTTATGACTTTTCATTGCTTTTTATCTTTTCATGCTTCTCTTCATTCTTGTGTTTGAAGGTCAAATTTTATTTTCAGCTCTGGCCTTTTCATCAAGAATGCTTAAAAGTCCTCAATTTCATTGAAAGACCAGATTTTCCCTGAAGTATTATACTCAGTTCTGCTGGATAGGTGATTCTTGGTTTTAGTCCTAGTTTCTTTGACTTCTGGAATATCATACTCCATGCCCTTCGATTCCTTAATGTCGAAGCTGCTAGATCTTGTGTTATCCGGATTGTATTTCTAAAATGCTGAAATTATTTCTTTCTAGCTGCTTGCAATATTTTCTCCTTGACCTGGGAACTCTGGAATTTGGCCACAATGTTCCTAGGAGTGTTTCTTTTTGGATTTCTTTACGGTGGTGATTGGTGGATTCCTTGAATAATTATTTTGCCTTCTGGTTCTAGAATATCAGGGCAGTTTTCCTTGATAATTTCATGAAAGATGATATCTAAGCTCTTTTTTTGATCATGACTTTCAGGTAGTCCCACAATTATTAAATTGTCTCTCCTGGATCTATTTTCCAGGTCAGTTGTTTTTCCAATGAGATATTTCACATTCTCTTCCATTTTTTCATACTTTTGGTTTTGTTTTGTGATTTCTTGGTTTCTCAGAAAGTCATTATCCTCCATTTGTTCCATTCTAATTTTGAAAGTACTACTTTATTCAGTGAGCTTTTGGACACCCTTTTCCATTTGGCTAATTCTGCTTTTGAAAGCATTCTTCTCCTCATTGGCTTTTTGAACTTCTTTTGCCAATTATCTGAGCCTATTTTTCAAAGTATTATTTTCTTCATCATTTTTTTAAGTCTTTTTTATTAAGGTATTGATCCATTTTTCATGCTTTTCTTGCATCTCTCTCATTTCTCTTCCCAGTTTTCCTCCACCTGTCTAATTTAATCTTCAAAATCATTTTTGAGCTCTTCCATGGCCTGAGCCCATTGGATATCTATTTCAGATGTTTGGGATACAGAGTCCTTGACTCCTATGTCTTTCCATGAGGGTAAGCATTGTTCTTCCTCATCAGAAAGTAAGGGTGGAAACATCTATCCACCAAGAAAGTAACATTCTATGGTCTTATTTTTTTTCCCTTTTCTGGGCATTTTCCCAACCATTTACTTGGCTTTTGTGTCCTTTGTCAAGAGTAGAGTTTACTCTGGGAATATGTGAGATCTCAGTTTCTCCAAGGTGGTACAATCAAGCATCTACTGGTCTGGGTGCAGAGATGTATATTGTGCCCAGAATCTAAGAAGAGTCCTCTTCACAGCCCCTTGGCCTCCAGTTCCACAAAGTCAGCACTTGAGGCTGATTTTCAGATAAGCTACATGGGCAGGGCCACCATTCAGTTTGAGACAAAGACAAGCTTGGCTAGGGCCTCCACCCAGGGCTGAGGTAAGACTCGGCTCTTTTATGTCCCCAGGGGTTTTTATGCTCCAACAAAGGAGCTTCCATGCGGGCTGCTCTGCTGGCTCTGTGGCCACTCTATTCTCCCAGAGCTTTGGGAAAGCCTTTCTCCCTTCCTCGCCCACTGATAAAACCCTGTAACTGATCTTGGTGCCGTTGGGTCGAGGGATTTGAAGACCTGTTACTGTGACTGGAGATTCGGCCCCCAAGGTGTCATCCTCCTAGAGTCTCATCCCGCCACCACAGCCAAGGCTGGGCTGGGCTCAGCACTCGGCTCCCATGTCTGGCACAACTGACGTTTCTGTGGGCCTTTCAGGTCACCATGGGCTGGACATCTCCTCCACTCTGTTGTTCTCCACTTCTGTTGCTCCAAAATTTGTTGAGAGTCTCTCTATACAGGTCTTTTATGGACTGTGGAGGGAAGTCTATGTAAGCGTATCTTTCTAGTCCTCCATCTTGGCTCTGCCTCACATACAAAATTTCAAAAGATTTTCTTCTATAGATGAAATAATTACCTATAGTTTCTTTAGCATAACCAATTCTGTTAAGATGAAATCATTTAAGCCAAAACTTGCAAAATTGAGTTAGATACGAAAAAATGATATTTTTATAATTATGAAATCAAATGTACAGGTAATGTATTCAATAATATTCCCAATTATACACACACCAGGAACATTGCTATAATTTCGAAAATGAAACCTTTTTTTCCTGAAATTCTGCTCTGAAAACTATTAGTTACATTATAAAATGAACCTCTAAAAAGCACAAAGCATTACAAGCCAGAAATACTTTTGGTATAAAATACATATTGGTAAACTAAATGTTAATATAGTGGTGGATGAACCCAAAGATTGAAGCTTTTAAGGTAATAATGCAACATTTGACAACAATTCTGGGAAAAATGTAAAGAAGTTTGGAACAATCTTGGAATACAGACCAACATCTAGAAGCACACAGTAAGATATAATCAAAATGGATAATGATTTAGAAATAAAGCGTGATATCATAAGTAAGTGAGGGGAGAGTGGAAAATCATGCCTATCAGATCCATGGATTAATGGAGAGATTATGAACAAACAAGAGATAAAGAGGGCTACAGGAACTGACACGTATAATTTTCATTTATATAACCAAAATTATTGCATAAAAAATAGAAAACAGGAAGCTGGGAGAAAATTTACACCAAGTGTCTCAGCTAAATGCCTCATTTTGAAAATAGAGAACTGAGTCAAAATTATAAAAAATGTGTTATTCCCTGATTGATAAGTGTTCAAAGGGGATGATGAGGTAGTTTTCAGAAGAAAAGAAATCAATGTTATCTCTAGTTACATGAAAAGTATTTTTTATCACTACTGATTAGAGAAGTACAAATTAAAATAACTTTAAAGTAGCGCCTCACACCTACTAGATTTGCTAACATTAGAGAAAATGAAAATTATAAATGTTAGCGGGAATGCAGGAAAATTGCAAAATGAAAGCACTGTTAGTGGAGTTGTGAACTTACTGAACCATTCTGTAGAGCAATTTGGAAATATCCCCAAAAGTTCTATAAAACCGTGTATACCCTTTAACCAAGCAAAAGTGCCACTATTGGATCTTCATGTCAAAGAGATTATAAAAAAAGGCAAAATGCTCTATTGTACATAGATATTTATAGCAGTTCTTGTTTTGATAGTGTCATAGTATAGGAAATTGAGCGGATGCCCATCATTTGGAGAATGGCTAAACAAGTAGTGGAATATGATTGTAATAAAATATTATTGTGTTGTAGAAAATGGCAAGCAGGATGGGTTTCATAACAATCTGAAAATTTATATGAACTTATTGTTGTATCAATGTTATAATTGGGGGCAGAGCCAAGATGGCGGAGTAGAAAGACTCACATTTACTTGCTCCGAGTCCACAGCCCATGGATTTCCTCTAAAAAGAACTCCTGACAAAATCTGGAACAGTGGAAGCCACGCAGAAACACAGTGAAGGAGATTTCCTTTCCAGAGAGCACTGAAAAACCGATCCGAAAGGTCCATCGCACCCTGGATGGGAGAGGAGCCCTCCCCTTCTCTGCCCTGGCCACATGGCACTGAGAGGAGCAAGCAGATCCTAGCAGACTTCAGGGACGGAATCTCCAGCAGCGGTGAAGATCCCTCCACCCACAGACACACAGTGAGAGAGACAGGCTGAGAGGGGAGCGGGGAGTCTCCGGGACTCAGGCCCCGTCGGGAGGCAGCAGCAGCGGGAAGGGCAGCGGGAGCGGACGGCCAGAGGCTCCCGGAGCGGGCAGGAGCTCATCAGCAGCTCCACTAAAAAAGGTCTCTGCATAAATCCCTTGAGGGAACTGAGCCTGGGAGGCGGCGCTGCCCCAACCTGAGAACATGATTTATTCTTACCCTGAACAGCCGCCAGGCCTGCAGCCAAAAGCCCTGAGGCTAGGGAGCAGCATTTGAATCTCAGACCCCAAGCACTAGCTGGGCAGACCTAGACCAGGGGGGCAGAAGACTCTCAGAAGTCAAATAACTGGCTGGGAAAATGCCCACAAAAGGGAAAAAAAAACTAAGACCATAAAAGGTTATTTTCTTGAGAAGATGATTCCGCCATTCCTCTCTCACAAGGAAGAGAACTGCTTACCATCAGGTAAAGACATAAGACTCAAAGCCTCTATATCCCAAACATCTGAAATAGATATACCATGGGCTCAGGCCATGGAGGAGCTCAAAAAGGATTTTGAAAATCAAGTTAGACAGGTGGAGGAAAAACTGAGAAAAGAAATGAGAGAGATGCAAGAAAAGCATGAAAAAACGGGTCAATACCTTAATAAAGGAGACTCAAAAAAATGCTGAATAAAATAGCACCTTGAAAAATAGGCTAACTCAATTGGCAAAAGAGGTTCAAAAAGCCAATGAGGAGAAGAATGCTTTCAAAAGCAGAATTAGTCAAGTGGAAAAAGAGGTGCAAAAGCTCAATGAAGAAAATAGTTCTCAAAATTAAAATGGAACAGATGGAGGCTAATGACTTTCTGAGAAACCAAGAAATCACA
>CM053771.1:434193122-434219702 GCA_028658325.1 Potorous gilbertii
AGAAGAGAGGGCAGATTGGTGATATGGGTAATTAGAATGTTCAGTGTATTGAGGAGGGGGGAGGGGCAAATGGGGAGAAAATTTTGGAACCCAAAATCTTGTGAAAATGAATGTAAAAAGTTAAATAAATAAATTTATTTTCAAAAAATGTTATATTCACAGTGCCTATGACAGCCATGAATATCCCAGTGCACTTCTAAATTGCAAATTATCTCAGACTCTCCTCATGGAGGACAGAACCAAAACATCTATTCAGACAAGGGGAAGCATAATCAATCGTAGTAAAAAAGACACCTATAGACAATAACAATACGAAGGGAAACCCCAGTCCCAATCCTTCCCTCTGTTAGGTTTTCCAAAAGCCAACTCCCTTAAACAAATCACAAACAGGTTCCCTTAAACAAAATGCCCTCTTTCACAGTCAGTTGCAGGCTTGCGTGCATCCTTCAGTTAAGGCTGCTCTCACTAATTCCAATTTTACTCTACCTCTGCCTCTTCGTGTGCCATCTTTCCTGTTCTACCAGTTCAACAAATTCCTCCCACGACAGGTCCTATGTGAATTAGACTTCAAAGTTACCCAGGCATGTCACATGAGCCTATTAATGAATGGGAAATATCTTCCCATTTAAATTACCGTTGCATTTCACCACAAGATCTTTCATATTCATTACATAGGTCAGGCCCATGGAGCAAATGATATCTACAGAACTTTAATAGGCATAATAGAAAATAAGTTTATAAAATAATATCTTAGGTAACTAGTGTCAACAGAACTTTACAACTATATATCACACAAAATAAGCACATAAACCAATATCTCAGTGTGGAGATTGAGCACAAGCATCCAACAATTCCTCCCTCAAACAAATGTGGCCCCAAATCGTTTGGGGTAAGTTAAGAAGGTCTCTTCTTTTAGAGCTACTTCCTGCTGAAATTGGATATAGAGATGTCTCTTCTCCAAGAGGTCCCATTCTTAGGGTCATTTCTTTAGCTGGTAATCAGTTTGGTCTATGTCAGGTTCAGTGGTGACATATCAAAGTCATAGACAGAGGGTGACATCAACCTTAAATAATGAGGCATTTGTAGGTGAAGAGTATTAAGCCTTTATTTGTTTAAGAAAACAAATCTGATAAACAAGTTGAACAGATGAAAAGCCAAAAAGAAACAAGGAGACAATATCCAGAAGTTTAGCCCAATGCTCAGTCCAATATCAAGCATTTTTTCTCAATATATTTTATATAGTTCGTTACTTGGAATGACATTTAATCTTCCTAAATCTACCCCTGCTCTCAAGAGAGCAGTAAACAGTTATTTTCATATCAATCTATTATGACTTTGAATCTGTCATATTACTCTTCTCTCTGAAGCAAATTGGTTTTTTCCACTGATTCTCACTATGCAAGATAACAAGGATTCTCTGATCCTTTGAATGAACTGATTCAAATATCTGTGACCTCCTGCTGAGTAAAGTCCTCAGTTAACTTCATAAACATTGTGTGGTCCCCCTGATTATCCTGCTTCCTTAGTAGTGTTTCATTCTCTTCCCAAACACCCTCCTGCCATGTGTTTGGGTCCCAATCAAGTCAAGGCTATGGGAAGACTGAATTCACAAGCCTATCCAATGAATGGATGTTATCTCACTCAAAATGAGAATGTGATAAAACCTCAGGTTGAAAGAGCCAGGGCTTCACATTGAGTTGTCATCATCCTGATGAATATCAGACCACTGGACCCAGATAACTTAGGATAAGGAAGTGAGGTTGGTAACCTTCCACAACCCTCCCTCACTTAAATCAAAGTCAACCGTAGGTCATGCCATCATTTTGATGTAATGGTCCTCTTTGAGAATGACAGACAAGCACAACAACCTCCTCCTGTGAGGCAAACTAACAACAGCTTTTTCTTCCACCATCTGATACTTTTTAGCTTGCTCTTCTGAGGAAGAGCTCAGTATAAAATTTTTCTCTTCCAAATCAGCTAACTTCTTTTTCATCTGAGATTTATCCTGTAGCAAGTTCTCTCTGCTCTTACATATAATTTGATAGCTGGTTAGCAAGGCACAGTATCTCCCACATATCCTTGCCACTTCTTTCCTCTGTTCCACTGGAGCTCCTTGCAAACATGTTTCTAAATTTCTGGGTTCTCCCTTCTGGAAAAAACAAAAACAAAAACAAACAAACCAAAAAAAAACTTGGTTCCCAGTTTTCACAGAGTCCTGTGGATTTAGTCCATTCTCTTGCTAGAGAGGAATAAGACAAATCCTCCCACCCTGAAATTTCAAATTCTTACTCTAAAGCCTTTTGCCTCCAAGTACAGGTCTGCTATTTTACTAGTAATTTAAAAGGAAAGATCTTTCTCAAGCATTAATAGGCCCATATGGTTTGCTTAAGTCACAGTTGGTTGGAGTAGAATGCTGAATAGGTGGAACAGGATGGGTGGAGCAGAACTGGGAGGAAGTGAGTGAACTTGGTTGGTTCAAAGGATGGAGGACCAAGCAGGCAGGTACAACAAAGCTCAGGCTCCTGAGTGTTTGCTGGCTGTGGGGGAGGGAATAACTTTGCTCTCTTCAGTGATCATACTTATGAACTTCTTGGTCACCATGACAGATTTTGATTTTTGGTTATGGGATTTGGCTTTCTGATATCTAAATAAATGTTTTTCTTCTGCCTTCTGTCTAGAGAGTCTTTTATATTTTGAAATTGAGGACTATACTGGCATATTCATAGTCACCAACAGTGCCAGGAATTTTGCTTTGGTCTTACATTTGTCATCATGAACAGAAACACAGAGTATGTAATCTCTATTTGGAGGCAGAAAGGTTTTAGAGGAACAGACTAATATCCCAGTTTGGGACAATTTAACTTTTTCATCACAAGTCATAGAATGGTTCAAAAGCATGGGACCCTATGGAAACTAGGAAGCAAGGTTATAGGAGGGGCAACCTGGAGGTATGGAAGGTGTTTTGAAGGAATATCAATAGGACAAAGGTTTCCCTTTGCAGGGGTAAGTAGTAGAGGCTGGGTTTTATTAAGAGTTTACCGTATTATGTGTTAAAAGAAATGAGTTGCTCAAGGAAAAAATTCAGATAAAAGAGTTATGTAGTTTGTATGGGACTTCTCAGCCTTTGGGCTTTCCTTCACAAGAACATTCTAGTGGGTCTCAGATATAACGAAAGGTTGCTCATTTAGTTCAGAAGAAGCAGAAGGCTAACAAAAGAAATGCACATATGACCTCTATACAGAACTAATCTAGTTGACACAGTCACCAATGAAGTGAAGTGATTTTAGAGGGAAATGTTTCTCAGGCAGAAGCACTCTCCATAGTAAGGCAGAAACAGGAGAACCAAGGAGGTAACATAGTATTTAGGAAAAAAATTGAGGATTTTACTCATTAGGAGGTCACAGAAATATTGAGTCAGTTTATCGAAAGGATGGGAAAATTGTTAATACCTTAGATGGTGAGAATCAGAAATGAATGGTCTGGAGGAATATCTAAATATAGCATGGACTGTTTGAAATTTATATAAATTAGTCAGAATCCTTTTGTGCAACAAACTTAGAGATTACAATATGCAAGGGGGTAACAGTACCACTAACCTGTTAGCTTTGGCTACAGAAGAATACAGACAGCATTATCCTACTGACTCTATGTGACCTAGTGGAGATAGACCCAGGAATTCATTCAGGGCCTGTATAAGAAACTTAAACGAGGAGGTAATGAATACTGTCATAATGATGAGAAATGCAAACGCATGCTATGATACGTCCCTTGCATTTTCCCATAGGAATCTGATAGTAAAAACAGATCCTGCTACTTACACGCACTTGATTTTGACTCTAATAATTGGGGAAATAGGACACCCTCTTTCAGGGCTACTGGACAAGATTTCACAGTTAAGTTATTCAAAGAACTGAGGAAAAGAAAAAGATTTCTAGAGAGAGAAGAGTAAATAGCCAGTAGATTCAAAATCAGAGCAAACTGAAAAGGAGAGAACTGTTTCCTGCTCTATTGAGATCAGGGGTACATTTAGAAAACACAGATCATATTCCAACTAATGAACTATATAGAATGTACTGAGAAAAGGGACTGATGCAAGACAAAACAGATAAGTAAAAATTGCTGCTACAGATTCTGCCGAACCCTTGTATCCATGTTTCTCACGCCTTCAGGGAGAATAGGAAGTTGGACAAACCCCAGCTCAAATTAAAGAAATATACGGATGAGATAAGAGAGCCCATATCAATCTGAACATATATTAGAAAGATGGATCAAATACTCTACATAGGCATTAATAGATACTGGAGCATAGACCTTCCTTATATAGGGAAACTGTAATAATTTTGAACATTGAACTTCCAGCACCATCACAGGTTTGGGAGGGGCTGCAACGACTGCCAGAAAAGTAAATCTAAGCCTGAAAATTGGACAATTACCTAAGAAAGAATATACCATGGCAATTGTACCCATTCCTGAATACATCATTGTAATAGATATGTTGACAGGTATGACCTTATATTTACCTGAGGTTAGATACCAATATGCAGGAAGGAAGATGGAAATTAATATAGTTTTAGTGGTTAAAAAAAATGGACATAATCACTTTACATGAACTTCCTGAACGGATTACTTTAAAGCAGCATCATGTGTCAGATGGACAAGATGAAATTACCAGTACTATAAAGGAATATGTTGAGATAGGAGTGTTATTCCCTACAAACATTTGATGGAATAATGCTGTCTGGCCTGTAGAAAAGTCAGATGGGACATGGAGGATGTCAGTGGATTATAGACAATTGAATAAAGTATTGCATGCTGCTGTTCCAGAAACTACTACCATTATAGAAAAGATCCAGAAATATGATGGGACTTTATACACAGTTATTGATTTAGCCAATGCTTTCTTTACTCTCCTAACAGATTCTAAAAATTGGGCCAATTTGCTTTTCCTTGACAGGGCCGACCATATACCTTTACATGTTCGCCACAAGGATATATACATAGCCCCACTATTTGTAATAGGATTGTGGCAGAACAATTTGGATGAATTAAAGCTACCTGTTGTACAGCTTACCCACTGCATGGATGATTTTGTGATACAAGGAAATGCTGTAGACGTGGAGGAGAGCTGACAGTTCCAATTGAGCATACGAAAAGCAATGGTGGGAGAATAACCGTTGAAAGATTCAAGGCCCATCTCAAAATTTTGGGATATAACATGGAATCACAAGCTGCAAGACATGCTCTCACAAGCCTGACAAAAGATTCAGGATTTTCCTATCCCCATCAATAAAAAAGAGGCCCAAAAGTTCAGAGGATTATTTAGATTTTGAAGACATCACACACTGCACTTAGGACAGATTTTGAAATGTTAATCTAAAATTACAGGAAAAAACATGTAAATTTGATTGGGGAATTGAACAGAGCAAAATTTTTGATGAAACTAAGGCTGCTACTCAACTGACCCTAAATTTACATCCTATTCAAAGTGGCCCAGTGGATTTACAAGTTGTTTAGGATGAATATGATACTGGAGTTTATGGCAAAAACAAGGATGTTGAAACGTACCCTTACAATTCTGTTCAAGGAAACTCCCTTCATTTGGAACTCAATATACACCTTTGAAAAGCAATTGCTAGCTGCACATTGGACGATGGTAGGGACTAAACAGTTGACTTTAGGTCATGATGTAATACAAAAGCCTGGAATCCCAATTTTGATCAGGGTAATGAGTACCCCAGCTTCTCATCGAATAGGACATGCACAGTAAGGTAGCATAATTAAATGGGAATTGTATATTCACAATAGATTATAAAAGGTAAAAGTGGACTTTCTGCTTTACATGAACCTATAGCACACATAAATAGAAAAGGAAATGCTACACCCCCTAAATCAAAACAACAGATGGTACAGATATTGATAAAATGGAATGAGGAATATGATGGATTAACTGAAGAACAAAAAAAGATATTTATAGATGGTTTATAGATGGTTTATAGATGGGACAGCAAAATATTTGGGCCACAAAAGACATTGGAAAGCAGTAGCATGCAACCCATGTACTAGGCAGATTTTATAAAGTACTGGCATAGGTGGAAGTAGTCAACATGCTGAACTTATGGCAGTATATCAAGCTATCGAAATGGAACAAGGAAGACCGTGTCATATATTCACTGATTCATGGATAGTATCTGATGGGTTAGCTACATGAATTCCCATGGGGAAAAGTCAAAGTTGGGAAATTCATGGCAAACAAGTCTGGGACAAAGAATTATGGGAAGATATATGAGACTTCTTTGGTTATTAATTTGTTAGTTTTTCATGTAGTAGATCACGTGTCATTCAGCATTCCAGAATGGGTCCATCATATGGACAATCATTTAGGCTACACACCAGAGGGCACAAGCCTGAGGTATTAGCATCTCTCATTCAATGCTAAATCAAGTAGTCAAAGAATGACATATGTGTCAGTTGGAAAAGGAATAAACTGTTCCTAGGGTAGTAACAGGAGAGGTAGCAAAGGGAAACGTACCAGCCGAAATTCGACAAATAGATTATATTGGACACCTAGTCCAAGACAGAGGATGCATATTCATATGTACTTGTGTTGACACCTATTTGGGTATACTAGTGTCTTGTCCCTACAAGAATGTGCCCGATAGAAACACCTGTAAAACTTTAGATATCATAAGTCTATATTTTGGAAACCCAATACAGATTCAAAGTGAGAATTGGTCACACTTCAAAAGCAATGAAATGAAGAGATTTGTGTATTAAACAACATACAATGGATGTATCATATTCCATAGTATCCACAGATATCTGGGTTAGTTGAAAGATTGAATATATTATTGATGGAACAGTAAAGGAATTTAAATCGTAATAATTTTTATCAACTTTGGAAAGATAATTTGTTCAACTGCTTTGCATAATTTGAATAATAGACTGTGGAGAGGAAGTCAACTTCTAGTCAGAAGGATGACTCCAAATATGCTAATTTGCCTTTTTCTAATTTGGAGACAACAAATATATAAGACGCCAAGTATTGAATATTGAACTGTGAGGTCAGAAGTTTCATCACTGTAACCAGGGACATCTGGTTCAGCAGGACATGGTTTACACTGTTCAGAGAAATTTTGATTGGAAAGGAAAGAAATAAAAACAATATCTACTGGAATATGCATGAGAATCCTTAGAAATCATTTTGGAAGAATATTACCTAAATCAGAATTAGCAGCTTGAGAAATACGTGTACTGGATAGAGTAATAGATTCTAATTATCAAGGAGAAATTATTGTAAAATTTCAAAATTTAGGTGATGAACCCACACAGTTTTATAAAAATAATAGTATAGTTCCAATGATTATTATTCTTTGTGAAACAAGACCACTTCTGATAACTGACACTCCTTCTAAAATAACTAGCAATGGAACTAAAGTATTGAGTTCTACAGATAGATTAAAATTTGGAGCTAAAATATAGGTAAAGTGGAAGCCAGATGATGTTGTAAATGTTGCAGAAATTATAACAGCACCCAGGAGAGAATGATTACCAGATTGTACACTTAACCCATATATTCTTTCACGAATGAGACTGTGATAGTAGGTTCAAGGACTCAAGAACCACAGGTGATACTATATCCATTCTGTTTGTGGTTATTGTTTCCTTGTTTCTTTTCTGTCTTTTCACGTGTTAAATTTTGTTTGCTAGCGGTGGAGGCAAGATGGCGGAGTAGAAACACACATTTGCTAGCTCCGAACCCACAGCCCATGGATATCCTCTAAAAAGAACTCCCGACAAATTCTGGAAAAGTAGAATCCACGCAGCAACAGGGTGAAGGAGATTTCCGTTCCAGAGAGCCCTGGAAACCGATCCTGCCATACTTTCCCATGAAGTATTATACTTAGTTTTTCTGGGTAGGTGATTCTTGGTTTTAGACCTAGTTCCTTTGACTTCTGGAATATCTTATTCCACACCCTTCGATCCCTTAATGTAGATGCTGCTAGATCTTACCAAAAAATAACTCCCTTATGTAAATCACAAACAGACTCCCTTAGACAAAATGACCTTCTCTCATTCACAGCCAGCTGTGGGCTTGCCTACTTCCTTCAGTTCTGACTGTTCTCCCATTAATTTGCCCTCAGCTCTACTTATTCTTGTTCCACCCTTTTTGTTCCACCAGTTCAGCAAATTTCCTCCCACCACAGGTCCCATATGACCCACGCATTTCACATGGGCCTATTAATGAATGGAAAGACCAACATGAGTTGTAGTAACACTGCCTTTTTTTTTACTTGAGGTAACATTTACTGCCATGGTATTTGATTTAGGTCAGGAAGTATTAGAAGTATTTGAATAGTTTAAGGAAAGTAAGTAGAATTTTTCAGATAGGGGAAAAAGAATTAGTCAATATGTGGAGGTGACATTTGAATTTTGAAATTAAGTAGAATTGAAACATTTTCCATCATATTTTCATGTAAAGCTTACTGTATGATCCACAATTTCACTCTCCTTGTAAGAAATATATAAAAAAAAATTCTGAGTGACAAAACAAGTGGCTCTAACAGTAAATGCAACATTTCATACCCACAACTCAACTGAAAGTTGCCTTAGCAAAATATAAATGAGTTATGTCACTATTCCTATACAAGACTCCCTGGATTAGTCTGCTTCCCCTCTTGATAGATTTTAATAAACTTTAATGATGGGAACTGCCCCCTCAAAATAAAAAAAAAAAGCTGTTTGATTACCAGTTTCTCCCATCATTTCTTCCATTGTCAATTTATATTAATTTCATACATTTAAGTTTCATTACCTTTTCTCCAAGATTCATGTCCCAAATAATTAACACTACCAAGAAAACAGAAAGAATATATCTTCTTTAGGTAGTTATCCAATAAGCAATATCAGGCATATGCTATTATCTTGATTCTTTACATCAACTCAAAATTCCTTCCTACACTTCTTCTTGGAATTAATAATTTCTAGATCATCATATTATTTAAATTAAATAAGACTTGAATAATATTATACTTAGGTGTTTTTTTAAATATGACATAAAAATTAATCGAATCAATGTTAATGATTGATCTTTTTTGAATAAATCATTCTAAGGTGAAATTTATATACAGACTAAATAAAACTGTCCAGTTCAATTTCTTCTTTCCTTTCATTTGAAGAGAAACTTTTTATAACTGAGATGCAAACAATCAGTCATAAGAACTGACTTCATGTAAAGAAATAATAAATTAAAAGTGTTCTCATCTGATTCCTTTAATTATAATATGCAATTGTAATTTAATTACAATTTAATAATAGAATGCATAACAACCTGAAGTAGCCATTTTTGATTCAAAGAAATAAAGTAACAGGATATATTTGCACAATAATATTAGTAAATTTGTGGCATATAAAAAATAATTGCCCAAGAACCAAAAAGCGATAAAATTTCTATTTTTCTTTGTTTGTATAAGCCAAACAAGAAATAATTCTGGTTTTTAATTATGCCTTCTTTCCTTTCTTTCAATTATTTTCTTTTTTAATGTAATACTTTTGGTTTATTCCTACATTTATTTAAGGAATAGACACGCTGATGAATGTTTTTTTTCAATATTTATACGTTGATTCAGATGGAGATATGTAAAAACAAGAATATGAATAGCAAATTTTTGCTACTGATTTATGGATTTAAATTATCTTAGTATTTAATTTGGTTAATTCAACGTATTTATGCTATATGTTAAATATCATACATATGCTATGCACTGGAAATACAGCATTAAATGAATCACTGCCTTCAAAGGGCTTACATTCTTTTTTTCTGGATTTTTTTGTACTATACACATTATTTATTTTTCAGTTTTCAATAGTCACTTCTACAAGAATTTGAATTCAAAATTTTCTCCCCATCTCTCTCCATTCCCATCTCTGAATAGCATGAATCCATTCACCCTGTCCTCTACTATTTTGTGGCCTCTAGTAATCGTCCCTTCTTCAATTCCCCTCCCTTCTATTTTCCTGTGAGGCAAAATTGATTTCTATACCCTATTTCCTCTACATCTTATTTCCCAGTTGCATGCAAAAACATGTTTTAACATTCATTCTTAAAGCTCTGAGTTTCATATTCTCTACATTTCTCCCTTCCCACTCACTCTCATTGAGAAAGCAAGCAATTCGGTATAGGTCATAGATGTGTAGCCATGCAAAACACTCCCATAATTGGTATGTTTTGAAAGACTAACCACATTTCCTTTTGTTCTATACAGGGCTCCATTTATTCCATTCTTTCCTTTGACCTGTTCTCAAACAATGGTTTTTGCTGCTGATAATCCATTTTTCCCAATTGCTGTCCCTTCTACTATTTTCCCTCTCCTATCCCCTTCTCCCGGCCTTCCTGCAGGGTAGAAGGGATTTCCGTACACAGTTCAGTGTGTCTTATTCCCTCCTTAAGCCAAATCTCATGAGAGGAAGGCTCACTGATTCCTTTTCTTCTCCCCTCTATTTCCCTCCATTGTGAAAAATCTGTTTTGCCTCTTTTGTGTAAGATGATTTGCTTCATTCTACTTTTCCCTTGCTTTACTCCTAGCACATTCCACTCAAAAGTAAATTTCATTTTTTAGGTATTGTCCCTTCATAAGTAGCTATCACTGTGCCCTCTGTCTATGTATGCATAAATATATAAATGTATATACATATATATGAGTAAATGTATATATGTATATGTGTATATATGAATGTGTGTTTACCCATGCACATATGCATACCTACACAAATATAATATACACTTTCATACATATATACATACCCATACACACACATATATATGAATGTATGTAGAAGACTAGTGCAGGAATCAGAAAGACCTGAGTTCAAATCTCACTTGACACTAACTAGCTGTGTAACCTTCCACAAGTCACTT
Organism: Potorous gilbertii; assembly: GCA_028658325.1. Taxonomy (NCBI): domain Eukaryota; kingdom Metazoa; phylum Chordata; class Mammalia; order Diprotodontia; family Potoroidae; genus Potorous; species Potorous gilbertii. The sequence goes on from CM053771.1 coordinate 434,204,038, forward strand.
AACCCCAATTGCCTCATCCAGTGTCATTTCCAGTCATCTTGAAAAATATCTGGTCACTGGATTCAGATGGCTCTGGAGGAAAAGTGAGGCTGGTAACCTGCACAGTCCTTCCTCACTAAAAACAATGTCAAGTGCAAGTAACATCATAATTTCTGTGATGGCGTGGTCTTCTTCAGCAACGAAGGAGGAACACACACATATACATACAGACACACACATGTAAATAAATATAGATGTGTATGTATACATACATACATATATGCATACATAAATATATTCTATCTAACTACTCTGATACTGAGAAAGGGCTCATGAGTTACAAATATCATCTTTCCATATAGGAATGTAAACAACTTAACTTTAATAAGCCCCTTATGCTTTCTCTTCCCTTTTTTACATTTCTCTTGCCTCTTGTATTTGAAAGTCAAATTTTCTATTCAGCTCTGATCTTTTCAACAAGAATCCTTGAAAGTCCTGTATTTCATTGAAATTCCATTTTCCCCCTCAATTATTACACTCAGTTTTTCTTGGGAGTTACTCGTGGTGTTAATCTTATCTCCTTTGACCTATGGCATATAATATTACAATCCCTTCCATCCCTTAGTGTAGAAGCTGCTAAATTCTGTGTTACCCTGATTATATTTCCACAATACTTGAATTGTTTTCTTCTGGCTGCTTGTAATATTTTCTCCTTGAACTGGGAACTGTGGAATTGGACTACAACAGTCCTAGGAGTTTTCTTTTGAGGGTCCATTTCCGGGAGTGATTGGTAAATTCTTTGTATTTCTATGTTACCATCTGGTTCTAGAATATCAGGGCAGTTTTTTCTGATAGTTTAATGGAAGATAATGTCTTGATTTTTTCTATCATGGTTTTATGGTAGGAAAATAATTTTTTAAATTATGTTACCTGGATCTCTTTTCCAGGCTAGTTGTTTGCCCAAAGCAATATTTCACATTGTATTCTGTATATTTTCATCCTTCTAGGTTTGTTTTATAATTTCTTGATTTCTCATGAAGTCATTAACTTCCCTCTACTGCATTTTAATTTTTAGGGAACTATTTTCTTCAGTGAGCTTTTGAATTTTCTTTTCCATTTGGTCAATTCTGCTTTTTAAGGCATTCTTCTCCTGACTGGCTTTTTGCAATTCTTTTGCCATTGAGTGTATTCTATTTTTAAAGGTGTTATTTTCTTCAACATTTTTTTGTGTCTTTTTTAGCAAGCTGATGACCCTTTTTTCATGGTTGTCTTGAATCACTTCCATTTTTCTTCCCAATCTTCCTTCGCCATCTCTCCCTTGACTTTCAAAATCCTTGTGGAGCTCTTCCATGGAATGAGAACATTGCATATTTTTTTTTGGAGGCTTTGAATATAGGAACCTTGATCTTGTTATCTCACTCCGTTTGCATGATTCTGCCTTGCTCCGGTTGTATGGTTTGTTCTTCTTCATCCACGAAACACGGAAAAAAATATCTTTGCAACAAGAATTTAGCCTTTTATAGTCTTACTTCCCCCACAGTTTTTGGGCCTTTTCCAAGTCAATTACTTGTATTTTGAGTCCTTTCTCAAGTGGAGGGTATAGTACCCCAAGCTTCAAAGGATTTCTGCAGCAGTTCTATGAGTTATCTCTAGAAACCTGTATGTTCTCAGTTTCTCTAAAGGGGCATAGTCAAAGGAGAGGTGTTTACCATTCTCCGCATCTGAACTATAGTCTGTGAACAACTACTGACACTCTTTTCTGGCCTGCAATTCTGAGTAGTATTCCTTCTCCACAGCCACCACCAGATCTGCCACTCCAGTACCAATACTAATTCCAGGATTGCCACTCAGGATTTAGGCTCAGATCACCTGTTCAATTTGCCAAAAGCCTGTAGGTTGAGAGCTCCAGAATGGGCTGCTAATGCAGTGGCTGCCCCTACCCTGAAGCTGGGCAAGCCCTGCTCCCCTTTCACCCAGGTGAAAGCTTTCTCACTGAATTTTGAAACAATCTTTGGCATTTGTGGTTTGAGAAATCTGGAAAACCACAGCAGCTGCATGTGATTCAGTGACCTGAAGTCTGCTTTAATCTTGTCTTTGCTGGCACATCCCATGCTCCACTCAGAGCACAGTGCAATTCGCCCTTCCTGTAGACCTCTCAGGATGTCATGGGCTGGAAATCTGTTTCACTCTGTCATTTTGTGGCTTCTGCTGCTCTATAATTTGTTTAGAGTACTTTTTGACAGGTATTTTAAGGGCTTTGGTGGGAGACCTCTAGTTGGTCCACGTTGCTACTTCCCCATCTTGGCCCTACCAAAGGACTTATATTCTAAAGTACACAGTTTATCTCACTAAAGATTACAATAAATATAACTGAGCCTCTCACCAATCATGAATGCAGAGAATTTCAGATGATTATCACTGTAAAGTGAAAGAGACATAATAGTGTAGTCAGAGATCATTTGAATTGGTAACTTACAAGCAAACCCTGAAAACATAGTTAGTTGGAGAAAACCAGTAATTCAATTTCAGATAATTGTTGTTTCTATTCAAACCTGATTAAAAGGAAATACCTCTCTCTCTCTCTCTCTCTCTCTCTCTCTCTCTCTCTCTCTCTCTTTCTCTCTCTCCATAGTATATATAATATATATATATATATATATATATATATATATATATATATATATATATATATACTTACTAACATTTAAACACAATAAATGTGTATTTATGTAAATAAATTTCTCTATTTTGAACTGATGGCATATGAGAAGTAACTACCTGAAAAAATGGTTTAAGTGAACTCAATAAATACAATCTTAGTCACATATAAAACATACCCTGGGTCTACCATGAAAGATAAACAGCTGAGATGAAAAACCTCTGATCATAACCAGTATGCTAATTCATTTATTTATTATGATTTTTTATAATTGCTGAGAATGTGATGTTTTCATTTAGGCAAAATATTCCAAACAATACTTTTTAAAAATCTTCCATAAAATAACCTGCAACCTTCTACAAAACAGAATATACAGAAATTTTTCATTTTTTCACATGGTTGACAAAAAGAAACCTCAAAAAACTCATAATTAGCATGCACTTTAATATGCATCCTTGTTTATGCAGTTTGAAGGCCTTTTATTTTTTCACTTTAGAGAATGGAAACAGAATGACAAAGCTTTTATGAAGCTCTTACTATGTACCACATAGAAAACCAAGCCAGACTCAAACAACATACTTTTAAAACTTTTGCCACAGTACCTGCTACAGTAAGTACTTAATGAATGCTTATTATTATACCTCCCACTTCTCATATCTCAGAGCATATGTTCCAATTGTTTTAATTAACGCAAAATCGAGAGTCCATGTTCATGTTCATTTCAATTAAAATGAAAAGCTGAGATAGTGCTTACACAGGGAAATCAACAAAGAACAATAAAAGACAACAAGCAACATACTGAGTAATGACTAGGTAGGTCAACCACTAAGAAAATAGTGGATTAACTAGTTACAGTGGATAGGAATATGGATTTCTTCTGGCAAATGGAATGCGATGAAACTTAATATTCTGCTGCTCATTGACATGTTCATGGAAAAATGAACAATGAGCGAGTGAGGATAATCAGGGGCAAGAAAGTCCTTTCAACTTAGTTGCATAAAGAGCAGATATCTGATCTCTGGATCAACGCTAAACATTTATTAAACAACTGTTACCAAGTCACTGTGCTAAGCACTAGAGACATGTAAAGATTCAGAAGATTGCCCTCAAGATGATCATAATCTAATGAGGAAGACTACCTGAAAATAATGTACGTCCAGTACTAATGGAAAGAAAGCACTGAATTTTGAAGAAGGGTTGGGAAAACTTCCTATGGAAGATGGGATTTTACTTGAAGTTTTTGGGAATCCTGAGAAGTGATTAGGGAAAGATAATGATAAAGAGGCTTCCAGGCATAGGAGACAGCTAACAAAAATGCCTGGAGCTGAAAGATAATTGTTTTGTTCATGGAAGACGAGAGTAGCATTGCTGGATTGAAGAGTACAAGATGGTTAGTAAAGTGAAAAAAAATAATTAGACTTGTTCAATATTAGGAAAACTATTAGCATTATTGATCATATCAACAACAAACTAACAGAAAATACCTGGTAATCACAATAGATGCAAAAAAACTTTTGACAAAATACAACTCCCATTCCTATTGAAAACACTGGAGACCTTAGGAATATATGGAACTTTCCATGCATAATAAGCATTACCTACATAAAACCTTCAGCAAGCATTATATGCAATGCGGATAAGCTACATGGATTTTCAAAAAGAAACAAGGATGTCCATTCTCACTACTGTTATTTAATATGGTACTATAAATGTTAGATGTAGCAATAAGAGAAGCAAAAACAATTGAAGGAATTAGTATAGGCAAAGAAGAATCTAAATTATCACTCTTTGTAGATGATATTATGACATAATAAGAAAATTCCAGAGATTCCAGTGAAAAGTTGCTTGAAAAAATAAACCAATTTGACAAAGTTGAATAAACCCAGAAAGAATTTCTGCATTTCTGTATATTACTAGCAAAGCCCAACGGTAAGAGATAGAAAGAGAAATCCCATTTAAAGCTAAGGTAGATATTATAAAATACTTTTGAGTCTACCTGCCAAAATAAACCCAGGGACTATATGATCACAAATACGAAACACTTTTCACACAAATAAAGTCAAATCAAAGGAAGTAGAAAAACATCAGTTGTTTGTGGGTAGGCCGAGCCAATATAATAAAATGACAATTCTAACTATATTAATTTGTTTGTTCAGTGCCATATCAATCAAAGTACCAGAAAGTTATTTTCTAGAGCTAGAAAAAATAATATCAAAATTCAGTTGGTAGAAGAAAATATCCCAGAATATCAAGCGAACTAATGAAAAAAAAATGCTAGGGAATCTGGCCTAACTCTACAAGATCTCAAATTTTTTCATAAAGCAGCAATTGGCAAAACTACTTGATATTGACTAAGAAACAGAAGGGGAGACCAAGGGAATATGTTAGGTACTCAAGACAAATTAGTCAATGAATACAACAATCTACCATTTAATAAACCCAAGACCCCAGCTTCTGGGGTAAGAACTCAGTGTCTGACAAAAACTGATGGGAAAACTGGATAACTGTGGTGAAAACTAGGCATGGACCAATGCCTGACCCCATACAAAAAATAAAGTCCAAATGGGTATATGATCTACGTATAAAGACTGATGCTATGGAAAAACTAGTGGAGCAAGGAATAAGGTATTTTTCAGATTTATGGAGAACTGAAAGTCTTTTGACTGAGCAAGAGATAGAAAATATTGCAGAGCATAAAACAGATAATTTGGATAAAATAAGTATATCTGAAAATCAATATTAGACAGAGCTGATAATTAAATCCATGGGAGTTTGCCTCAGTTATGTCATCTTTAAAAGACTGATAATAGCAGAGTGTCAAAGAAGATAGTAATTAAAAAGTGCTTGGCACAGTACTGCGCAAACAATATTTTTGATGTCATGTTGTCTTAACCATTTCCTAATCTTCATTCTCCATTTAGCCACCAAAGTGATTTTCCTATATTCAGCACTCTTTTTTATAGGATTTTGAGTCCTAAATTTACCCCCCTCCCCAAGAGTGTGCAATTTGATATAAGTTTACAATGGCAAGTCAAATAGGATCTTTGGCTGTTTTTGTTTTAGTATAATCAAGAAGTGTAATGCTTCTATTTGAATGTGACTGGGGAGGCTCTTTCCCACCCATTGTGGGGTCTGGGAAGATTTGTAAGAAGTTGCTGGCCTTTGATGTGAGAGGCATGATAAAGAGTGAAGAGTAGACAATCAGATATAGTTAAGAAGCTGAGGGACAAGGAGGACTGTGTTGCCTTTGACAATATTATAGCATTTAGGGATGGCGAAGAGAAAGAAATCATGAATTCAGTTATGGACGTATTGTGTCTAAGATGTTTACTCTGCATCTAGTTAGAAATGTCTGAAAATTAGTTGGAGATACTAAATTGGAAAAAAGAGGAGAGGTTGTGGAAGGAGAGTTAAATTTGACAACCATTAGTATCCAGATTTTAATTAAATTGATGGGGGATCACCAACTAAAATAGTATAGGAGGAGAAGAGATGATAGCCCAGAATAGAACTTGTGGAGGACACCTATTGTTAGAAAGTGTGATTTGGATGAGTTTCCAGAAAGGAGGCAGTTGTAGGACTAAGAGTAGAACTGGGAGAAAACGATGTTTTTGAGAAAAAAATAACAAGGAGATGGTGGTTTTCAACAATATTAATGACTACAATTATTTCAACAATATTAATGACTACAAAAAATTTCGTAAATAATGAAAATTTATGTGTTATGGCAGTCAAAATTGGAAAATAAGAGATCAGTGGGAACTTTGCTGAGAGAAGTTTTGGTATAGGTTTGAAGATTTTGAGGGATTAAAAAGTGAGTGAAAGATGGAAAATGGAAGCGCTTATTGCAAACTGACCTTTTTAATTCATCCACAAACTTGTGGGATCATTATTCATTACAACAAATAATGAAATGGTTAAGAATTTATTTGAATCAAATCTAATATGAAAAAAAATTTACATATTTGAGTGTTAATGATTATTATTAACTGTTTTTATTTCATTATTAATCAATATTAATTTGAATAGCAAACATTTCTATAATTTTATAAACTCTTTTGAATATGAAATTTAATATCATTTAGGGAAATTGATCCCATTTTTCCATAAATTCACACACCCACAGATACACACAGGCACATACATTTCAGTGAACTTATGTAACATTTTTATTTCTACAGAGAATTGAAATTTAAGAAGACAGACAATATTTAATAGTAGCCTCAAGATACAACAGTGTGCATCATAAAATAAAAAGGCATATTTTATCCTGTTAGCTACACTACTTGTGTAGAATCAAAAAGAAACACAATAAAAAATTCCCCTTTTAAACCTACACCACAATTTTGTGTGCTTATCAATTAAAATATTATAAAGTATTCACAATGTTTCACAAATTAAAATGGTAATAAGTATTCCATTATATTCTAAGTGGAATAATTCAACTTCAGAATGGAGAGACCTTCAACATCATTAAGGAAACTTCATAATTTTACACAAGGGGAAAGAGAGTCACAGAAATGTGAAGTGCTCTCCTGAAGGTCCTGAAGCTAATTAGTGGCAGTACAAGATTTTGTTTCCTTTCTTAAATTCCATATCTAGTGTTCTTTCAACTATGCCATGTAAACTTGAATTTCAGTCTGCAGACTCACACATTGTGCTTGAAATGTTATAATTTTTTAAATGGTCTGTTTTTGAAGTGACATTTGAATAGGGATCTAAAATTAATTTACTAATGGATAGTATTCATAATCTTACTTAATAAAAGAAGATAGTAGATATCATGTAAGAGGCTTACCTGATTGTTTTCTAACCTAGGGGATGAATGCAATGATAGGAAAAAAATATATAGGTTATTCAAAGGTATTTGGGGAAATACATAATTTGCAACTGAGTTAGAACATGCTTGACATTGAAAAGTAATATATGAAATTTTTTTTCTTTGTGGTATTGCTACTTCTTGTGGTGATATTACTCTTGATAAATATATTGTAACCATATTTAAAAGATATTGCTGAAAATATAGGAATAGTTTTTTTTTTCTTCTGATGGTATAAGAAACATAAAAATCTGGTAACTTTATATTTTTTCTAAACACTGAAATAATTGTATAAGCATAGATAATGTATTTTCTACTGCTTCTTCCAAAATTTTCAATATTAGGGTTTTTAAAATTATTTTTATTGCTTTTAGAAAGACCTGTTTTCACTGGTATTGGGATCTGCCAGGGGAATGATTAGGTTAGTGAATTGGCAAGGATCATACAGCCATTTCATGAGAAGCATGAAAATAACATTCCTCTTTAATAAGAAAAATACTTTCTATTTATTTTGTCATGTTGATTCAGAAAACCTAACTTGCTTTTCCACTATCCCATGCCAAATAATTGATAGTTCAGAAAAACAGACCTCCTTAATAGTTGTCATATGTGGAACTCAGTTTCCCATGACAATGCCTATTAAGTATTATTGTTCCATTTCTGTAAAGTAATCTTTCCTTGCTCCTTTTTGAATATATATTTTACACATAAAGGCTCAATTCAAGTTCCATGATTTTTCTTCTATTATTCAATGTCCCCTCACTTTCACATCCCATAATTTATTGTATCTTAGAAGACTTGAAGAATGGGTTTAAAGTCAAATAAGGGAAATGGGTGAAAAGTTGGGGAAAGAAATGAGAAGTATGGAACAAAGTAACAATGCCTTGGAAAGCAAAAGAGAAAACTGACTGAGGAAAACAACTCCTTAAAAAGTAAAACTGGTCAAATGGAAAAGGAAGTTCAAAGGCACATTGAATAAAATTATTTCTTAAAAATTACAGTTGGGAAAGTGGAAGCTAATTACTCTACAAGACATCAAGATTCAGTAAAAGAAAATCAAAAGGATGAAATAAATGTAAAATATGTCATTGGAAAAAACAATGAACCTGGAAAATAGATCCAGGAAATAATATTTAACAATTATTGGACTACCTGAAATCCATGAGCAAAAAAAGAGCTTGGGCAACATCTTTAAAGAAATTATAAAAGATAAATGCCCTGAAGTCCTTGTATCAGAGGGCAAAATTTTCATTGAAAAAAATTCAACTACAAACTACTGAAAGAGATCCCAATATGAAAAATCTGAGGGTATTGTAGTTAAATTCTGGAGTTATAAGGTCAAGGAGAAAATAGTACAAGCAGGCAGAAACAATTTAGATGTCATGGAACCACAGTCAGTATAACACAGGAATAAACAGTTTCTACATTAAAAGATCAGAGAGTCTGGAATAAAATATTCTGGAAGGCAAAGGACCTTGGATTAAAGCCAAGAATCAACTCTCCAGCAAAATAGACTATAATCTTTCAGGGAAGGATGTGAACATTCAATGAAATAAAAAAAAAACTTTCAATCATTCCTGATTTTAAAAAAAGTAGCTGAAAAGAAAATTCTATCTTCAAATACAAGATTCAAGAGAAGTATTATAAGTTAAACAGAAAAAAAGATGTTATTCAATAAGGTTAAATTGTTTACATTACACCCTGGGAAGAAGATACTTATAACTCTTGAGAACAGTGTCTTTATTATTGAATTTAGAAGGGGTATACATAGACAGAGGTTATGGGCATAAGCTGAACTTGATGTGATGATAATAATTAAGTGGTGGGAAAAAAAAGATTATACTGGGAGAAGAGGAAAGGAAGAGGCAGAATGGTGTGAATGACATCACAGGAAGAGGCACAAAAACCTACCTCAGTATAGGGAAAGAAACGAGTGAGATGAGCATTGTTGGAATCTTACTCTCAATGGATTTGGCACAAAGAAATAACTACACACTGATTTGGGTATAGAACACTACTGCACTAATATAGAAGTAGGAAGAGAAGAGGGAAAGAAAAATGAGGAGGCAGGAGCTCGTCAAAGCCAAACAGACAACTCCAGGGTATAGTACAGGAAATTTTGAAAGAAAAGCAAGGGGACTGATAGAAGGGAGGGCAGATTGAGGAAGACAGTGCTCAGAAGCAAAACACTACTGAGGAGGGAAAAGGAGAAAGGAGAGAGAAATGGAAATACTATGGAGAAAAAAAAAGTAATAAACTCTGGAATAAATGGGATAAAACTGAAGTGGAGAGCAAGTGGTTGAAAAACATATAATCCTAGGGTGGAGCCAAGATGGCAGAGTAGAAAGACAGGGCTGTAGGATCGCTCCCACATAGCCTATATAATACCTGTAGAAAATGACTCTAAACAAATTCTAGAGTGGCAGAAGCCAGAAAGTGACAGAGATTTCCAGCCCAGAAGGCCAACAGGAAAGTTCTACCACACCAGGTGCAGAGCAGAGTACCACCAAGTGTGATCTGCATGGCACAGTAGGGACGGGACCCAGAAAAGGCTTCAGGGAGAAGCTGATCTGAATTTCAGCCTTTATCATGGCCCTGGGGGAGGAGGAGCTCTGCTATGGTGGAACTATAAGCAACTGTAGAAAGGTAAATCTTCTAATGGCAGATACTGGGCAGAAACTTTTGGGTTGCTCCCAGACAAGTTCACAGGCCAGGAGAGGAGTAAACACCTCTCCCTTGATTGTTCCACCTAGGAGGAACTGAGAACTTGCAGGTCCCCAGAGTACACTCTCCTCTTGACAAAGGACTCAAAAGTCAAGTGACTGACTTGGAAAATGAGCAAAAAACAGAAAAATAAACAATAAGGCTATCGAAGTTTTCTTTTTTGGTAAACTTTTGAGTGAGGAAAAAAATGAATACTGAGAGGAAGTCAAGGCTTCCAAAACATTAAAAATAAATATGCAATGGTCTAAGGCCATGGAAATAGAAGATACTGTGAAGGACCTCATTGGAAAAACAACTGACCTGAAAAATAGATCCAGGAGAGACAATTTAGAAATCTTGGGACTGTCGGAAACTCATAAACAAATAAAGACCTTAGACATCATCTTTCATGAAATTATCAAGGAAAACTGCCCTGCTATTTTAGAACCAGAGGGCAAAACAAATATTGAAAGAATCCACCCATCATCTCCTGAAAAAGATCTGAAAATAGAAACTACTAGGAATATTGTAGCCAAATTCCGGAGTTCCCTGGTCAAGGAGAAAATATTGCAAGCAGCTAGAAAGAAACAATTCAAGTATTGTGGAAATACAATCAGGAAAAAACAAGATCGAACAGCTTGCATTTTAAGGCTTGGAACAGGATATTCCAGAAGTCAAAGGTACTAAGACTAAAACAGAGAATACACAGCAAGACTGAGTACACTACTTCAGGGGAAAAAATGGTCATTCAATGAAATAGAGGACTTTCAAATATTCTTGATAAATGGAGTAGGACTGAATAGAAAATTTGACTTTCAAACACAATAATGAAGAGTAGCATGAAAAGGTAAACAGGAAAGAGAAATCATAAGGGCTTTTCTAAAATTGAACTGTTTACATTCCTGCATGGAAAGGTAATATTTGTAACTCTTGAGACTTTTCTCAGTATTTGGGTAGTTGGAAGGATTACACACATACACACACACACACACACACACACACACACACACACACACAGAGGACAGCCTGAGTTGAATAATAAGTTATGATATCTAAAACATAAAATTAAGAGGAGAAAGAGGAATACATTGGGAAGAGAAAGAGAGAGATGGAATGGGGCAAATTATCATTCATAAAAGAGGCAAGAAAAAGTGTTTTCAATGTAGGGGAAAAGGGATGAGGTGAGAGTGAAAAAACCTCTCTTCACATTTGACTTAAGGAGGGAATAACATGGTCACTCAATCTGGTGTGAAAATCTATCTTACATTACAGGAAAGTAGGGGAGAAGGGAACAAGTGGGTGGAGGAGAAGAGAGAAGGGAGGGAAAAAAGAGAAGGGAGCAATTAGAAGGAACTATTTTGGGGAGGGTCAAGGTCAAAGTAGAGAATAGAATAATAGAATAAAGGGGGCAGGAGAGGATGAAGGGAAGTATCGTTAGTCATGCATAATATCACTCTTATGGAAATCTTTGCAAAACTACATATATATACATATGTGTATATATGTACCTATGTGTGTATATATATATAATTGATTGTCTTCTCAGTGGGGATGGTGGGGAGGGAGGAAGCAAGAGAAATTGGACCTTGGACCTCAAAGTTTTAATAAAGAATGTTGATAATTGCTTTCACATACAACTGGGAAATAAGAAATACAGGTAATGAGTTAGAGAAACCTGTATTGCCCTACAGGAAAAGAGAGAAGATAGGGATAAAGGAAGGGAGGTGTGAGAGGAGTAATCACAATGCAAGGAGTTATTGGGAGAGGGGAGGAAGAAATGGAGAGAAAATTTGGAACACAAAATTTTGTAGAAATGGATGTTAAAAACTAAAAATAAATAAATAAATGTTAAAAAATAAAATTAGAATAAAAAAATATATAATTTTGCAATATCTTGTTTACAAGAAGCGTATTTGGACCAGAGATATAGCCAAAGTAAAGGTGAAAGTCTGGTGCGGAATATATTATTTAGCAACTGAATTTAAAGAAAAGGAGAGAAAAGAAAAGAGCAGTAGGAATCCTAATCACAAAAAAGGAACAATATGTCTAATTCAAAGAGATAAAATAGGAAACAGTTTTCACCTAAGAGGTATCCTAGATTATGAAGTAATACAGACTTATATGCAAATGGTATGGCATCCCAAATCTTAAGAGAAGCTGAGTAAGTTACAAGAAGAATTGGACAGTAAAGCTATACTAGCATAAAAAAGCTATACTATTAGGGGTTCTCAACCTCCCCTTCTCAGAACTAGATACAACCCTCCAAAAGTGTTTACTTCTAATTCTCCCTCTTCCCATTTGCCCTCTCTTTTATCATCCCCCTACACTTCACTTATCCCCTTCTCCCCTAATTTCCTATAGTGGAAGATAGATGTGCATACCAAACTGAGTATGTATTTTATTCACTCCTAAAGCCAAATCTGATGCGAGTAAACTTCACTTTTTCCCTCTCACCTCACCTAGGTTGAAAAAAAAGTCTTTTGCTTGCCCCTTTTATGAGAGATAATTTGCCCCACTCCATTTCTCCCTTTCTCCTCCCATTATATTAGTCTCTCACTCTTAATTTTATTTTTTTAGATATTCTACCCTCTTATACAATTTACTCTGTTCCCTCTGTCTATATGTATATAATACCTCCAACAAATAATGAGAAAAATCTCAAAAGTTCCATATATTATCCTTCCATGTAGAAAAGTAAAGAGTTCGATTTTAGTAAGTGCCCTATGAATTCTTTTTCCTGTTTACCTTTCCATGCTTCTCTTGATTCTTGTGTTTGAAAATTAAGTTTTCTATTCAGCTCTGGTATTTTCATCAAAAATATTTGATAGTCCTTGATTTCGTTGAATTCCCATTTTCTCCCTGAAGTATTATACTCAGTTTTTCTAGGCAGGTGATTCTTGGTTTTAATCCTGCTTCCTTTGACTTCTACAATATCACATTCCGTGCTCTCCAATCCCTTAATGTAGATCTTGTATTATCCTGATTATATTTCCACACTACTCAGTTTCTATCTGGATGCTTGCAATATTTTCTCCTTGATCTGGAAACTCTGAAATCTGACCATTCCTAGCAGTTTTTCTTTTCAGATCTCTCTCAGGAGATGACTAATGCATTCTTTTAATATTTATTTTACCCTTTGGTTCTAGAATATCAGGGCAGCTTTCCATGAAAATTTCTTGATACATGATTTCTAGGATCGTTTTTTGCTCATGACTTTCAGGTAGTCCTATAATCTTAAAATTGTCACTCCTGGATCTATTTTCCAGATTACTTGTTTTTCCAATGAGATATTTTACATTGTCTTCAATTTTTTATTTCGTTTATTTTGTTATGTAGTTTCTTGGTTTTTCATACAATCATTAGCTTTCATCTGCTTCATTCTAACTTTTAAAGAACTTTTTTGTTCAATGAGCTTTCGGACCTTCTTTCCCATTTGGCTAATTCTGCTTTTTAAAGCATTGTTCTTTCATTGGCTTTTTGAAGCTCTTTGTGTAATTGGGTTAGTCTATTTTTAAAGGCGTTACTTTCTTCAGCATTTTTTGGGTCTCATTTAGCAACTGCTGCCTCACATTTCGTTATTTTCTTGAATCTCCTTCATTTCTCTTTCCAATTTTTCCCCACCTCTTTTACGTGATTTTCAAACTCCCTTTTAGTCTGACACCATCGCATATTTTTTGGAAGACTTTGATGCCAAAGTCCTGACTTTCATGTCTTCCTCTGATGGCATGCTTTGCTTTTCCTCATTCAAAAAGATGGAAGAAAATACCTGTTTGCCAAGAAAGTAACCTTCTATAGTCATTTTTTCCCTTCTTTTGGCATTTTCCCAGCCAATTACTTAACTTTTGAGTTCTTTGTCAAGTGGAGGGTATACTCTAGGGACCTGCAAGTTCTCAGTTCATGCAAGGTTGCCCAATCAAGGGAGAGGAGTTTATTCCTCACCTGGCCTGTGCTGTGGTGTAGGAGCAAACACAAGTTTTTCTGCCCAGCATCTGTGAGCAGAATTTCCTCTCCAGAGCCTCCACTAGTTCTACCTCACCAGTGCTCCTCCTCACTTCCGGACCATCACCCAGGACTGAGACCTAGGTGAGTGGCTCAATTCCTCCAGGGTCTTTAGGCTGAGGGCTCCTAAATTGGAAACTGTTACCAAAGGGACAGTCATTTCCCTGGGTCTGGGGCCAGACAGTGTTCCCTTCTTACCAAAGAGAAAATGTTTTTTCCTTGGTCTTTGATGCTGTCTTTATCATTTATTGATTGAGACTTCTGGGAATCGCAACTGCTGCTCATGATTCTGTTCCCTAAAATCTGCTCCTGTTCAATCTATGTGGAGCTCCGTGGCCAAGGCTGGGTTGCCTTCTGCTCTGAGCCCGGTGTGATAGACGTTTACTGTCGGCTTTCCAGGATGTGTTGCGTTGGAAATCTCTTTAACTCTCTTGTTTTGTGGATGCTGCCGCTCTAGAATCGGTTTAGAGTTATTTTTACAGGTTATTGTGTGGGCTATTTGGAGAGAGCTAGAGCAGGTCACTCCTACTCTGCCACCTAGGATCCATCGTCAAGCACCTAAATTCTTAGAGAAGTTTAAGTGAGTTACAGGAAGAAATAGACCACAAAACTATACTAGTAGAGGATCTCAACCTCCCCCTCTCATAACTACATAGATCTAACCACAAAATAAAAAAGAAAGAAGTTAAAGAAGTGAATAGAACTTTAGGAAATTTAAATGTTGTAGACCGTTGGAGAAAACTGAATAGGGTGAGAAAGAAATGAACCTTTTTTTTTTATTCAGTGGCACATGCATCTACACAAAAATTGACAATGTATAAAAGCATAAAAACCTACAATGCGGGGGCGGAGCCAAGATGGCAGACTAGAAAGACTCACCTATGCTAGGTCCCAACCCACAGCCCATAGATTCCCTCTAAAAAGAACTCCTGACAAATTCTGGAACAGTGGAAGCTGCGCAGAAACACAGTGAAGGAGATTTCCATTGCAGAGAGCCCTGAAAAACCCACCGCAAAGGTACCCCGGACAGGAACCGAGTCCTCTCCTGCTGAGTGCTCCCCTCCCCCACCCCGGCCACACGGCACTGAGAGGAGCCAGCAGACCCAAGCAGGCGTCAGGGACCTGAATCTCTGGGCAGCCGCGAAGGTCCCTCCACCCACAGACGCACAGGTCAGTGAGAGAGACAGGCTGAGAGGGGAGCTGGGGATCTCCGGGAATCAGACCCCCTGGGAAGCGGCTGCTGAGGCAGAGGCTGAGGCAGCTTGGCCAGAGGCAGAAGCAGCTCAGCCAGAGACTCCCAGAGCAGCCTGGAGCTCCACCCCAGCTCCATTACAAAAGATCCCTGTATAAACCCCCTGAGGGAACTGAGCCTGAGAGGCGGCCCTGCCCCAACCTGAGAACCAGCAGATAAGCCCCCATTGAAGAGCAGTCAAGCTTGCCGCCAAAAGCCCTGAGGCTGGGGAGCAGCATTTGAATCCCAGACCCCAAGCACTAGCTCGGGGGAAT
>CM053771.1:434220202-434262702 GCA_028658325.1 Potorous gilbertii
GGGCAGATTGGTGATATGGGTAATTAGAATGTCCAGTGTATTGGGGAGAGGGGAGGGCACAAATGGGGAGAAAATTTAGGAACCCAAAATCTTGTGAAAATGAATGTAAAAAGTTAAATAAATTTATTTAAAATAAAAAAAACCTACAATACTCTTCAGAAAGGTAGAAGTATTAAATGAAGTCTTTTCAAATTATGACACAATTAAAAGCTGCATGTAATGAAGGATCATGGAAAAATAAGCTAAAAAATAATTGGAAGCCAAATAATGTAATCCTAATGAATCAGTGGGTTAAACAGGAAATCATAGAAACAATCAATAACTTCATACAAGAGAATGACAATTACAAGACAATGTAACACACCTTATAAGAGGCAACCAAAGCAGATTTTAGAGAAATTTTATGTCTTAATTGTGACACAAATAAAATAGTAACCAAGGAGATTGAGTTGGGCATGCAATTTTAAAAGCTATTAAAAGAACAAATTAAAAGTCCACAATTAGATACTAAATTAGCAATTCAGAAAATGAAAACAGTGATTAATAAAATTGGAATTAAAAAAATTTTGAGCTATATACAATAAAGAGTTCCCAAAATTAAAAAAAAAAATCTTTCTGCCTGCTTTCTGATCTTGGTTGCATTAGCTTTATTTGTGCAAAAACCTTTTTAAATTTAATTTAATGTCTTCAAAATTATCCATTTCACATTTCTTACCATTCTGTATCTCTTATTTGGTCACAAATTTTTCTCTTTTCCATAGATCTGACAAGTAAACTATTCCTTGATCTCCTAATTGATCATTTCACCCTTTTATGTCTAAATTGTAGATCCATTTTGATCCTATCTTGATAAAGAAATAAAACTAAGAATTGGTTTTATTAATTAAAAAATAAGTAGATAAACCTTCGGTTAGTTTGATTTAAAAAAGGAAGAAAACCATATTACCAATATGAAAAATAAAAAAGGTGAATGGGCCATCAATGAAGAATAAATTATACCAATAATTAGAATCTATTTTGCCTGACTATATACCCAGAAATCTGAGAAACTAAGTGAAATGAATGAATATTTTAAAAAGTACGAAATGCCCAGTTTAATAGAGAAGTAAATTACCACAAAAATACAATAAAATCTTTTTACAAAACAGAACATACACTCTTATTTAAAATCACTATAGATCTGGGTGGGGAGTGGCTTGTCAGGTGAGGCCCTGGCAGCAAGTGTGGTGCTGGGTGGTAACCTTCAGCAGTAGCAGATGCTCCTGGAGGTGGCCACCTTCCAGGCTAGCTAGCATCAGCACATCTGGTTCAACCTGCTGCAGGACGAGTGGGTGCTGGTGTCTCCCCATTGAATAAAGCACCTCTGGGAAGGGCAAGTGGACCCCCTCTCCACAGATGTTGTGCCATGGCATGACACCCACAACCCCATCTGTCCTGGTGCAGTTTGGGCCAGTAGTGAGGTGAATCCCCACTACTTCCTGTTCAACAATAACTTCCCTGCCCTCAGCCTGATGCCCTCAGTCCTGGACCCAGTGATGACCCACTATTCCGAACTGAAGCTTCCCATGGAGGTTGTAACGTCCTGTGTTTCCGTCTCTGGTTTGATGTCACACTGCTGCTCATATCTGTACCTGAGATCCAACCTGTCTTTGATATATGGGCCTCAGTCATGAAGGAGTTGGATGCTCAGTAACCCTAGGTCCAGATTTTTGAGAACAAGGGAGCCATGATTGGTTGTTCCAACGCCTACCCTCACTCTTAAGTGTGGGCTAGCAGTTTCTTGCCAGACATGGCCCAGCGGGAGAAACAGAGACAGTAGACCTATCAGAAGCAGCATAGAGGCCCCAAGCTTTTGCAATACGGGAGTCAGGAAACTGAAAAGAACAGAGTGGTTCTAGGAAGTGAACACTGACTGCTGGTGCTGCTCTTCTGGGCTGTCTGACTTTTCCAGACGATGTTCTTGCTACAGAGACACGTGAAGAGGCTCCCAGAGGTAAGCTCTGTGGAACAAGATGATTTGCCTTGCATCATGAAGAAGCTCCCGACAAAATATGACAACCTATTTGAGACATCCTTCCTATACTCCATGGGCTGGCATGGTGCCCCTACTGGGGCTGAGATTGTGGCTCATTGTGACCACTGCTAGCTCCATGACCACTGCTATCCACCATTACTGAGATCAGGCACTATTAAAAAGTTCATGGTTGGTTATGAGACATTGGCCCAGGGTCAGAGAGAGAGACCAGAGGAGGCGGCAGAGTGATTAAGGTCACTACCAGAAGATCAAGGCTTCGACAAAAGGAATTATCCTGACCATGGCCACAGTTAATACTGGTTCCAAACTGTCTTGTGACTTCCCCCACTCTGGATTTGCTTCAACCCCCTTGTCTCACAGGGTGGGTGAGGGGTCTTGAATTGGCACATAAATCCTTTGCCCCTGCACAAAAATAAAAACAATACAGATCATATAAATCAATGGAATTTTCTTAGAATGATAAGTAGTATCTATCTAAAACAATCAACAAGCATTATATATAATGGGGATAAGCTAGTAACTTTTCTAATAAAGATCAAGCATGAAAGTAGGATGCCCATTATTACCACCAAACGAAATTATCATGCTGTGCAGATGGTGTGATTGTACACTTATAAAATCCTAGAGAATAATATAAAAAAGTACTTGAAATAATTAACTTCAGTAAAGTTGCAAGATATAAAATAAATCCACATATGTCTCCAGCATTTTTATATTTACTAACAAAATACCACAATCAAGAGATAGAAAGCGAAATTTCTTTTAAAGTAACTGTAGACAATACAAAATACTTGGGAGTGTACCTGCCAAGACAAATCCTGGCATTATATTAACAAATTACAAAACACTTTTCACACATACAAGGTTAGATCTCAACAACTGAAAAAAATATATAATTTCCTTATGAGTAGACCGAAGTAAAAAAAAAAAAAAAGAAAACGACAGTAGTCACAAAAATAATAAAAAAAAATTCAGCTGCAAAAATAAAAAATCTAGAATTTCAAGGGAATTAATGAAGAGAAATACAAGGGAAGGTGGCTTGGTCATGCCAGATCTAAAACTATTATAAAAAGCAGTAATCTTCAAAACTACTTTGTACTAAGTAATACAGTGGTGAATCACTGGAATAGGTTAGGTACACAAGACACAGCAGTCAATGACCATATTGATCTACTGTTCAATAAACCCAAAGACTCAGGCTTTGGGAATAAGAACTCATTATTTGACAAAAATTAGTGCGAAAGTTGGAAAACAATATTGCAGTAAGTAGGCATAGAACAACATTTTATACTGCTTATCAAGATAATGTCAAAAGGGGTACACAACTTAGCTACAAAGGGTGAAAATGTAAGCAAATTAAGAGACCAAAGAATATTTTACTTGTCAGAACTATGGAGAAAAGACAAAATTGTGACCAAACAAGAGATACAGAATAGTATGAAATGCAAAATGGATAATGTTGATTACATTAAATTAAAAAGGTTTTGCACAAATAAAGGTAATGCAACCAAGATCAGAAAAGAAGCAGAAAACTGGGTAACATTTTTCCAGACAATGTTGCACATAAAGGCCTCATTTCTGAAGTATGGAGATAACTGAATCAAATTTATAAAAATACAAGTAATACTATCTATTGTCTGAAAATATGCTCTAAAACATTATTGACTAAGCAATGCAAATTCAAACAACTCTGAGATACATCACCATGCTTATCAGACTGGTTAATATGAGAAAACAGGAAAAATAATCAATAATGGAGAAGTTGTGGGAAAATTGAAACACTAATGGTGGAGTTGCAAATTGAATCAATCATTCTAGAGAAGAGTTTGGAGCTACGTTCATAAGACGGCAAAGCTGAATCTTTTTTTTCTAGCAATACCACTACTAGGTATTCCTTTGAAATCGTTAAAAGGAAGGAGGACCTATCTGTGCAAAAATATTCATAGCATTTCTTTTTGTAGTGAAAAAGAATTACAAATTGAGGGAATACTCACCAATTTATGAATGACTGAACAAGTTTTCATACATGAATGTAATGGAATACTAATCTTCTATAAGAAATGTTAAACAGGCAGTTGTCAGGAAAAAAAAATTGGAAAGACTGGATTGATACTGAGTGAAGCGAGCAGGTCCAGGAGAAATTTGTACATAGTAACAACAACCTTGCAGAATGATCAACTATGACAGACTTAGCTCTTCTCGGCAAGACAAGGATGTAAGACAATTAAAGAAGACTCATGATGAAAAATTCTAACCACATTCTGAGAAAGAATTGAAATCTGAATGCAGATCAAAGCACTTTTTTCTCTTTCTTTTTCTTTTTTTCCCTCGTTTTCTCTGATTGTATTAACTAATCTGGAAATATGTTTAAGGTGATTTTACAGGTATAGCCTAAATCAGTTTGCATGCTGTCTTGGTGAGGAGTGAAGAAATGAGGGCAGGAAATTTAGATAAGTGAACACTGACAAGTAAAAATAAATATATAAATAATTTTTAAAATAATTGTTATAGCTCATAATCTATCTATCTATCTATCTATCTATCTATCTATCTATTCGGTTTACAATTTGTTTTAAGTGCCTTTAATTTTCATGGCAGAGAAAATAAATTGCTGTCTATACCTGAACAAATAATTTCCTCCTTCTATGAAGGTCCAGTTCTACTCACCAATGAAGTTATTTTCTTTTCTTATTCTGTGTCGCACTCTGACACAAACAAGGTTTTAATTCTGCCTCTTGAGACTATTTTCCCCTTTTTACATTCTTTTTAGAAGATAATTGAGTATCATTTTTCCTCATGCTCTTGATAATAGAACTGTTTTTGTCTTCACCTTTGGAAATGATACGTTGATCTTTGTATATACAGTTATTATTTTTGCTTAAATATACAAAAAAGTAACTTTTTTACAACATGGTACAATTATATTTGCATTGAATATTTGTTGAAAGGTAAACTATCTATCCATTGCTATTCCTGTTGGTAGTTTTCCACACGTTTTACTTAAACCTAATTTCTCATCTTTCCCACTTCTTCATGCCTCCTTCCCCACCCCCGTATACACATACACATTCCCCTGTGAAAGTAGTCTTCACGAGATTCTGATTACCAATTTACTATGTCCTAAGAAAATCTCAATGCAAATAATGGTGGTTCTCAGTTTCGTTTGCAAAATCATTTCAATTCTAATATAATTATTAGACTTTTGTCTCCTTTCTGACTCTTTTAACTTCTATTTATCTACTATTCAGATTACAGAAAGTTTCTTACAGGTTTAAATGTAACTGTTACAATTATATTGCACACACGTACACATACACACATATATATGTAAATATACATATGTATATATATATATATATATATATATATTGGTGAGTGTATATGTATATATACACACATATGTGTATGCATGTATCTATGTGTATGTATGTGTGTATGTGTATGTATCTATATATATATGTCTATATATCTCTGTATCTATTTCTATATCATCTATATCTATTAATTAATATCTGTATAAATCTGTATCTATATTTACATATCTATCTATATCTATGTATGTATATAGATATAGCTATCTCTCTATATATTTATCCATCTAGATATCTATAGCTAATGATATCCAGTAAGAAATTATTAACCCGGAAGAGAAAGAGAAAAATCAAACAAAAAAACGAGATTATATAAACAGCTAATTTAGCTTGCATTTATTAAGTGCTTAATAATTTTCCAGGCACTGTGATAAGTAATTTGCCAGGCACTGTGATAAGCTCTGGAAATAGAAATTCAATTAAAAAGAAATACTTTCTCTCTTTTTTTTCTTTGAAATGGAAATTTTGAGAGGGATGAGCCAACTAGAGGACAGGTTCCCCAGAAAAGGAGATTACTTTGAGTATCAGTAGTACAGGGACAGAGAGTTAACTATGTTAAATCAAAGGAACAATCACCATAAAAATTTAATTGAATAAATAAAAATATCAGTTAATGGAAGCCAAATTCTGCATAACTTAAAAGGCAGTAAAGGTCCCAGAAAAATTAAGATGAAATATTTTTGCCTTTTCCTAAGTGGATTGGCAGCAGATTAAGAGAGAAATTTATATACATTTGCAAACGAGATCAATGCATTGCAAGGTAGATAAATAAATATGCGGATAGAAAGACATTCATTACCAAGGAATAATTAGTGTGGAGAGACAGGAAAGGCATTAACTATTGAAATAATTTTTTTAAGTTACAAAAATCAACATAAATGTAATTTAATTCATGGTCCTGATTGTGCCACTGTAGAACATTGTTCCAGGCCCTCCAATTCTTTACTTAAAAATTTCAAGGGAAGAATATTGCGTACTTAAAACATGTTACCTGATATTTACATGCATCTCCAATCTTATGTACCTGTACAAGCATGGCCATTTCTCAGACTTATAACTCCTTTATGAGGAAACTGCATTATATTCTAATTGGATTACAGGACTTCCTCTCCACATATTTTATATTTTCTCACCTTTTCTTGGGTTTACTAAAGCTATTACTATTAGTTCTATTACTGTAATTACTAATATCCTGGTAGTTACTCTTTCCCTCTCCATATACCCTACCTCTCCTGGTAAATATTCTGTATCCCCAGATAAAATTTGTCACCTCCATCACAAAGTGTTCCCTGTTGTGTTTACCTCCTCATGAAATTTCATTACAGGTTTGTGTGTATAGATCTTTTAGGCCAGAGCTATTTTTTTAATTACCCTCCCACCCCAGCCCAGACACAACTAATAGCACACTGTAGGAAGTAAGTGAATGGCAAATATTTGTTTACTTGAATAACAATGTTAAATTGTGAGAAATCTTTCTCCTATATTAATTTACAAATCTCCATTGTTGCTTATGGCATGAGCTTAAAGAAGTCACTTACAAGCTGCTACCTGTTGGTTGATTTATCTGTTTTTTGAGTCTGATATGACAGTGGAATGTAATTACCAAATGATATAATAAGCATGAACTTTACCTGTGCAACCATTTTTTTCTTAGAGTAGCATTTCAACCACCTACTTTTAAAGTCCAATTACTTAGATAATATCTAGTTTATCTAACTGTATTGGAACACATTCTACAGTTTCATTTTCTAAACTGACATTGCATTGAAATCCATTACAAACTTCTTCTTGACCTAAGTTTTTAAAAAATGTTGATCTTGGTCATTTTTCTCTTAATGAGAATATTTCTCTCATTAAGGGAAAAATAGAAGTCAACTATTAGCAGGGGAAAAAATCAGTCTTTTTCAAAGGGCACACATTTGAATAAATATTTGTTAAGAAGTGTCCATATCAGGATAAAATATCATTTTGATCTGGACAAGGTCACAAAGTCAAGAATCAGAACATACATACCTGTTAGTTCAAATGCTAATAACTAAGCACAATTCAATGTAGCCCTCTAGTTGAATACTGCATTAATTTGTGGAGGCTTAATTAACGTTGCCAGTGTTAAGGGAACCTTAATTAAGTTTTAATTGCCCATCTGCATTTGCACCAAATAAAGATAGATCATTTTGTTCTGTTCTGGTCAAAGCTAAAGTAACTACTTTAAAATTGGCAATACTTTATTCAACAAGATGCATTCTTTTCCTTTCTTTCCTTCCTTTCTTCCTTCTTTCCTTCCTTCTTTCCTTCCTTCTTTCCTTTCTTCCTTCCTTCTTTCTATTTCTTTCTTTTCTTCCTTCTTTCATTTCTTCCTTCTTTTTATTTCTCTTTCTTTCCTTCTTCCTTTCTTCTTTCCTTCTGTCTCTCTTCCTTTCTTCCTTCTTTTCTTTCTTTCTCTCCCGCTCTCCTTTTTTCCCTTCCCCCTTCCCCCTTCCCTCACTCCCTTCCTTCCTTCTTCCCTCCTGCTCTTTCTCTCTGTCTCTCTCAAAAAATAACTGGATGAAAAATTAGTATTAGATGTGAATATCTCTATAGGTAACAGTCATCAGCTAAGTGCCTGCTATAAAGACAACACTGTCCAACCGAGGGGCAAAGTGTGAAAAATGATTCCATTGACATGTGTTTAGAAATGACAAAAAAGTACTAGAATATTAATGAGGAAGACTTGAATTTGAACCTCGCATATGATTTTTACTAGCTGCCTGACTACGGGCAAAGAACTTTAAGTTTCTTTGGTTTGTCTATCTCTGAAGTGACAGTGGCAATGCTTGTACTACCTACCTGATAAAAATACTTTTGAGCATTAAATACAATAATATATGCAAAGTTATTTGTGTGGTATAAATTGCAAGTTAGAAGAGCAACAATGTTTAGTTAAGGTGCAGAATGTCATGTAATTCATGAACTCTTGGGCGTATAAAATACAAATTCAGAGATAAAATTCATATTAGATTTTTAGTATTAGATTTAAAAAAAAAACTCTTTCTTGCTTTCTATGACTGGGTTCATTACCAAGAATGAAGAATAGAGAGAGACTCATGATTTAAGTAGAAATGAGGAGGCAAAGTGAAAAAGTGAAAATTATAACAAGAGGTATAAAGTTACGTTAAAGACAAAGAGTAATGCTATTTGGTTGAAGCTCAGTCACAGAGTACATTAAAAGAAACAACATGAGATAAGAATGGGAATGGCAAAATCTTGTGAGATAGAGATTTTTTTTTTGAATAAAACATAATGGAGTCTGAAATAAGTCTGGTAGGTTTAAAATATCTATGGAGAGGTTTTGAGCAATATGAGTGACCAAAATTAATTCATAATATAAAATATTCTGCTAATAGAAAGAAAAATATTAGAAGATAAAGGAAATAAAAGTAAGAAGACATTTAATAAATTCTTTACTATATTCCAAATAGTAGAACCTATGATACAGTGCTGACAATGGAAATAGTGAAAAAGGATGCAATAGATGACATGGTGCAAAGATGAAATGGAGGATTTTTATTTTCTTATTTTTGTAAAATAATGAAATACAGATATAAGGAGGAATTATGAGTGAAAGAAAATCAAAAAATTGTGGACTTGGTGTGGTTTAGGAGCATTGACATGTTTTAACTATGTTGGGACCCCCAAAAGTGCAGGACACAGGGTGGTGGAACCTGGAAGGAATTCAAAAACTCAAACTATCTTCCAGTCAAATAGTAAATTTTATTGTGATATCAATAAGACAATGAAAGTTCTTTAGGAAACCTACAATCTAATAGGAGTGACGCTAATACTTACATGGAAAAAACGATAGGGAATGAAACGCCATGTTTTCTAATTAAGAGATGCGGACCAGGACTAGGGAGTTATCAGTAAATGCGAGTGATCTGGCTGTTTGCCTGCTGGAAGGCATGGGAAAATTCAGGGAGGGAACAGAGAAAGCTCCATTGATACCAGACATTTGAGTAGAAGGGAAAATATAGTTCTGTTCCAGGTGTCAGAGACAGAGTTCTGAGGGAATCACCCTTTGTCTATAATGACAGGCTTTATCTGAGAATTACAGGGTCAACTTTGTATGTGCTTTTAACAAGAAGAACCTTTTCTCACCGTGATCTACAAAGACATTGTCTTTGACTTTTGGATTCAGTTCCCATCACCCAATCAGACATAAAATATTTAGTAGGTGGTACTATCCAAATCTTTAATATTATTTTTCTCCCTAAACATTTATTATGATTTAACATAGAAGGAGTGAAAGGGGAAAGGCATTGAATATGTTGAGTTTCATATACTGGTGGTTTATTAGGTAGAATTACAAAGTTGGAGGGGAAGGATTAGAGATTGACAGGGGTGAGGACAGGATACAGAGATTTGGGAGTCATGACAGAGGTGTGGTAGCTAAAACTGAAAATGAGAGGAGAGAATATGTAGAGAAGGAAATAGTGGAGAGACAGCAAGAGAAAAGATAACAAAAACTAGCATCTTAAATATTAATAATGCAGTCAGTTTCATTACTTTTAATTTAAAATAAAGAATTAACCATTATTTAAATTCTGTTCTGATTTTTGTAATATTAAATATAGAAATTATTCAGAAAAAGTGATGTATTCAAAACCTCTGCCCTAGATGGGAAATTTTCGTGTGACTAGAACTAAAATCAAACAATCAAGCAGAAAACAAACAAACCAATTTTGAGTGTAAGGGAAATTATAAATACATGCATACATACTTACATACATACATATAGATATAGATATTCAAAATCTGGACTATATCTACCTATCTCTAACTGTTCAATGTCTGACAAACAAAATAAATAAAATTACACTAAACACAGAATCAACAAATAGGTGATTTTCTAAGTTAATATATAGTCCACAGAAATCTGCATGTATAGGTTAGTGGATGGTTTCTATTTGCATTTGACACCATTGTTCGGTAAAATCTGTAGGGGATTTGCCAACCCCCAGCCTCTTGGACAGCATTCACTGGTCATGACTCAGGTAAACTGAGGGGAGACTGGTAAGGCATGAACAATATGGTGCTGGAAAGAAGGGTTCCGCCCCTGTTTTGCTCAAGGCTATTTTCCCAGGCTTTTCTGAGAAGAAAGAAGCCAAAAACGTTTTTCTTTCTTGGGGCTACGTGTCCACCCTGGGCACCCTGGCTTAAGGTAAATTACTTCCTTATAAGGGCAAACTAGTAGTTGATAGGTTCAATTAGGGCACTGGTGTCAGAAAAGAGATAAAAGCGCTGCTCACTGCTGGAGTGAACGAAGTTCTTACTATCTTGTCTCCCACCTGAATCATTGCTTACAGCTAAACTCCAGCAGGGCCTACAGGCCTCTGCTGGTCAGATAAGCCTATGGGCCCAAGAGATCAGGCTCAAACTCCCGGGGTCCCTAACAACTGGCGTCCATAATATGGGGCATGGAAGAAATAAGAATAAGAAACATGAACAGGGACAATTAATTAATAGGAGCCATCTCTCGGTGTATCAGCGTAGGGTCAAAACCGTGAGATCCGTAGCACAGATAAAGACATAACCTACGTTCCTCAGATGGTGCCCTGGCAGACCGGAGATCAAAACAACAAGGAGGACAGGACGACGAGAGATCAGCCGACTGGGAGACGGAAGAAACTACAGACTGTAAGTAACTTGCTTAAGTTCCTTAGGTCCATTAAGCAGTGAGCTAGGTTCTTAGCACTATGAGGCTAACTACATCCTTAGAAAGCTAGATAAGAAAGCATACACATGTCTCATTTACAAAAAAGCAAAAAACCAAGGAGTTACATTAAAGTTAAAAGTAATCAGAAAATTCTTGGAACAAACTGAGGTGATATGTCCTTGGGTAGTTCAAAAACCTCCAGTCTCCACACA
Organism: Potorous gilbertii; assembly: GCA_028658325.1. NCBI lineage: Eukaryota > Metazoa > Chordata > Mammalia > Diprotodontia > Potoroidae > Potorous > Potorous gilbertii. Next base: position 434,231,513 of record CM053771.1, read on the forward strand.
GACCTGGCAAGTAGTAGGAGAGCAATGAACAGCATTTGCCTCTGAAAAACCTAAAGTTTTAGTGCCATCCACTTTCTTCTTATGTGCATTCCAGGCTGAAGAAGGGGGATGTGATAAGCAAGCCAGGCAATTTGCTGCACTTACTCAAACTATTCCTTCCAGCTCCTCAGAAAACTCTAGAGACGCAGAAGTGGCTGAAGTGATACAAAGATGCGAAGATGGAGGTTCTGTAACATTTGCTGTTCATGTAAAGGAAGAAGTTAAACAACAATATAGAAGTGAGACCGATAAAAAGGAAGGAAAAAGGTGCTTCCACTGTGGGAAAATAGGTCATTTCAAAAGGGATTGCAAGGTCAGAGCCAGGGAGGAAGCTGGTGGTAGGACAAAAACACGGTGTCCAAAATGTAAAAAGAAGGGACACTGAGCGTCAGAATGCCGAGGAAATATGCCTCAGCAATATTTAAAACACCATGGTGTGCAACCCCCCACCCAGGAAGAAAGGAGGAGATTTCACATTCAGATGTCTCAGGACGGGGGAGATCACCTGAACAAAGAGACTCAGCATTTTAAAAAAAAATGATTACAAGAGCAAGTCTAGAAAAGGAATCTTATGCAAGGTTTATTTACAAAAGGAAACAGGGTTGCTCAGTAGGCCCTTCTCAAAAAAGATGTTTGTTTCACAGTGATAGAAGTAAGCCGAAGTTATAATTTGTGCAGATAATTTCTGACAATTTTTTTTTCAGTTTTTTGATTCGTTTTTTCATTGTCTGTATATGTGTTCTGTCTTTACTTGTTCTGTGTGCGTGTGTTTGTGAGTTATTTCGGTCAGCTCCTTGGTAGCTGGACTTTGAAATGTTATCTTTTCCTCCCCCTCCTCCCTTCTCTCTCATGGCTGCAGCATCAGGGAGAAGCATGGGAGAGAGAAAGAGAGCAACTAATCCTATATTATTTAGTTTATATGATTTCAAAATGCAGTTTTAGATAAGAAATGCAAGGAAATAATATATGTGCAGTTTTAAAGGGGCTTTAATCAAAGCCCACTAGGAGAACAACATGGATATGAAATTTAAGGAAAGCATAAAAGTTTTGGAAAATATTGGAAAGTTGTTGGTAAAATTCTCTCTCTCTCTTTCTACTTTCTAACCCTGGCTAGGTTGTGAAAGTGGAGAGGAAGACAAGAGGAGATCGGGGAACTTTTCCCTCATATCAGAGGCAGGCTGATTAGCATTTTCATTATCTCATGCCTCACCTGAAAGAAAAGTGTTTTGTATAATGAGAAATAACCAAAAAGTAGCTATTCTGGTCATATTTTAAGTGAAATGTGTCACTCCTAATAGGATGTTTAAAACAGATGAGGATTTGTTATATTATTTGGCACTAAGGCAAATTGGAAAAATGCGTAGATCTAAAAGAGACACCTCAGCAGAGATAAAACTTTTTGAACTCTCCAGCAGGACAGAGTAGACTAGGCGCTGCTGGGCATTTGTCCGGAAGTCTCCCTCCCTTCAGCAGATGAATTCAAAAAGTCCTCTCGTTCAAAGAAGTTCTTAAAGAGTGGACACAGAAATAAAATTTATTGAGTAAAAGTTAGAACCATTAAGATTCTTTTTTGCCGTGCAGTCCCAACTCATCATTCAGCTGGGTCTACAGTGAATTTTAACTCTTATCATTCCAGATCAGATCAAGGGAAGAGAACTATCATTTTGAAGGTTTTCAACTAATTTTCTTTATAAAAGTTTAGTGACTGTTAACAACAAGACAAATTTTAAACAGTTTTAAATTTTCATTTTCAAGACAATGTATTGATAAATTAATATGTAATGCTCTATAAAGCAGAAAAGATCTTGCTCTTTTAGCCTGAACTTGTAGTCATTTCTTGGACTAAGCATAGGTTAAATTTAGTGTTTGAACTTATTAGCAACTTAATTTCTAAAAGATTTTTCTTCCAGAGTAAGTGTAATCAGAGAAGAAAAAACTAGCCTGTGAAACAATGATGTACATCTATTCAGTGGTAAGGTTTAAGTTTCAAGTCACCTATCTTAGACTCTACAAAGGTTACTACTTTAAATGACTTTCAGAAATAGATAGGAGAAATTCAGTGGTATAGGCCACAGTTGGGGATCACAACAGATCAAATGAAACCATTATATGATTTATTGAAAGGTCCTTCTCAATTAAACTCACACAGAGAATGGACAGATGAAGCACTGGAATGTTTAAAATTAATGCAGAAAAAGATTATGGAGTGCACTACTAGCAGGATATTAGAATCACAGGACTTGGAAGTATCAATCTTATTTACTGTAAACATACCCACTGGAGTTTTACATCAGAAACAAGGAATTATTGAGTGGGTACATTTGGCTCAGATAAAGAACAGAGCTTGTGTGCCTTATGCTGTGCTGGTAACCCAAGTCATACGTAAGGCAGTGAAGAGAGTGAGGATGTTAATAAGACAGGAACCTCACACGATATATAATAGGCATACAAGTCAACAAAAGAAAAATGTAAACAAGAGTTTGTGTAATGGCAGATATTGATTAATCAGAATTTTCAACATGGCCTCCCAATTCCTTTCGGCCAGCAGTTTGCTACATGGCCATGGTCATGGGCTGAAAAATGCTCTTCCTCACCAGTAGAGGGAGTCAATGCAACAAAGGATTGCAGAGCATTGATGTATATTCCATCTAAAAAGGAGATGCATAAATTTAAAATTACATTTACTTCTACACAACAAAATGAGTTATATGCAGTATTGCAAGCATTATTGCATGTTAAAGAACCTTGCAATATCATCACAGATAGCAAGTATACAGCATTATTAATACCTAGATTGGAGTCAGCCTACATCCCTGGTAGGGCAGATAATATTACACAGATAACTATGGAAGTTCAACAGGAAACAAGGGCCAGAACAACAATATTTTATATTACACACATTCGGTCGCATTCTAAATTACCTGGACCACTGACCAAGGGTAATGAGATGGCAGACAATGCACTTCAAATATTTCATTCTACTGAATTGGCAAGACAAGCACATTCCAAATTACATTTGCCTGCACGGGCTTTACAACATCTTTATGGTATTTCCAGACAAGAAGCCAGATCTATAGTTAAGCAATGTGTACAATGTGTTCCATTTTTACCGCCACCTTCTTGTTATCTTATAAACCCTAAGGGTGGTGGTCCAAATACTATATGGCAAACGGATGTTACTCATTATTCATCATTTGGAAGAGCAAAATATATTCATGTCACTGTTGACACATTTTCAGGTTTTATAATGGCAACAGCCAGGTGTGGAGAAGCTGTTAAAGACGTGAGGGCACATCTCTTACATTGCTTCTCACATCATGGAATACCAAAACTCATTAAAACAGACAATGGTCCAGCTTATATCAGGAAAGCCATTGAACAATTCATGGCAGAATTTTCAATTTTACACGTCACTGGGATCCCCCATAATCCCACTGGTCAAACTAGAGTAGAACAAGTAAATCGCTCCCTGAAAACTTACTTGCAAAAAAAAAAAAAAGGGAAGTTGGACCAGGAGTTGATGATAAATTACAATTAGCTATTTATACTCTAAATTATTTACAACTCGATAATAATGGCTTATCAGGTGCTATGAAATTCTTAACATTTCCTAATAAGAAGTCTGCAAAGACTGAATCATCAATAAGAAGTGCCCTGAAAGCAGCCAGTAAAGTAATGTGGCATGATGAGAATAAAAACTGGTTTGATCCTCATACAGTGTTAACATGGGGAAAAGGGTATGTTTGTGTTTTAACAGATGATAATAAAGAAGTTTGGGTTCCAGTGAAAAGGATAAGAGTGATAGAGGACAATCGGCAAGGTGAAGCAGTCACAGGGAGCAAGGAGGCGCCATCAGCGACAAATGAAAATACTTCTGGAGAAATTCACTCAACTAGATCACGATGACTCCTCTCATTCTTCTCGCACTCATCATGACACTGAGCAACACTGTGTCCATCGACCCAGTACCAAAGGAACGACAGAGATAGGCATTCATGATTAATCCACCATGGTTAAGGGTGATGTCATGGAGTGAGACAATGCCTAAATTTATCATCCAAGACAATATTTCTCACATGTTTAAAGATGAAGAACTAGACTATAGTAATAATGGGACTCTCAGAGACATTTTAACTTTTCAGGACTAGTTGCAGGTTTCCCACTTTGTCTATAGAAGGGTATTTCTGGGAATTGGAATGGGTTTGGTCTTAAATACACACAGGTGAATGGAATAGAGGGGTATCCTTCGTGTGCCACTATTGTGGATGGACTAGAGACATTGGATGAGAATGATAAACGACATGCTTACAATCTATTCACATGGAAGATAAATAGGACAAAGGCAGTTTGGTCAAACAAGGTCTTTGTGGGACTTGCTCGTGGGATGAAATATAGGCCATTTTGTAACTTACAAAAGAAGAGAAATGTAACCCTTTGGCACCTGTTTACAGGGTTTTTACCATTTGAGAATTGTCATACACATACTTGTCAGGAGACATAGTTGATTATGGGAAACTACACAGAAATGTTATATTCATGTCACAATCTTACATACCTAAGGAAAAATATGCGTCAAACTTTCCTAGACAAATATACATCAATTATCAAGGGTCTCCTGAGGTTGGAAGACCTGTTCAGGGACTAGACAAAGTTATCTTAGCAATGGGAGGACAAACGGTGCAGGGAATGTCTGATGTTGCATCACCACATAAATCTAACAACATTACTTTAATGGATGAAGTATGTCTAGGGAACAAACATATATTTCTATGGGACAGAGACAACAGATCTAAATTAGAGGCATATAGGAACATGACAGGAATTTTCAATTTTACATGCCAGAATTGTTCTGTGCAAGAATGTACTGGACCAAAGACAGTAGGGAGAGTGTTTATTGAAACAAGACCTCGATGTGCTATGACAGTAATCAAGGCTAATGGGTGGTATAGAACACCTAGTGATACTACGTATTATAGGCAAGCATTTAATACCTGTAACTACTAGGGTACATAGATGTGTTTCCTGTGTCGTGTTACGAATCACGTTATTAGTAGAAGCTATTCTAGCATCCACTGCATTAGCTGTATCTATCTCTAATACACAAAACACTATAGTTCAAGCTTCTGAATTGCATGCTCCTATGAAAAATGTATCTGCAGGCTTTAAGCATCAAGTAAAAATAGACAAGGAATTTTATGAAGCCATTCATACATTCCAAAAGGTAACTGAAGTCATTGGTGAAGAAGTATCTATGTTAGAGTTACAACACAAACTGCATTGTGATTATAGATATAGTGCCTTTTGTTTGACTAAAAAATTGTATAATGAGTCAGAAGCCCAGTGAGAAGAAATTAAAGCTCAATTGCATGGGCTAATTCCAGATAATGTCACCTTGGAAATTCAGAGATTGATTGAATTGGGAGATGAATTAGATGAGGAAGCAGATGCTGATTTTTCACCTGAAAAAACGGCTACAAAAATAACTCAGTTCTTTGATAGCTTAAGCTCATGGGGTCTTGTAAAGACCCGGTTTTCACCTTTACTGATAGATTCTGTAGTAGTATTAGTAGTACTGCTGCTTGTGACAATATTTATCAAATTTACTTTTCACACTGTTCAGGACTCCCTGATATCGAGTAGACAGAACATTGTCGTCCTGAGGGAAAGATGGGGTCAAAACAAAAAGGGGGAATTGTAAGGGAATTGCCAACCCCCAGCCTCTTGGACAGCATTCACTGGACACGACTCAGGTAAACTGAGGGGAGACTGGTAAGGCATGAACAAGATGGTGCTGGGAGGAAGGGTTCCGCCCCTGTTTTGCTCAAGGCTATTTTCCCAGGCTTTTCTGAGAACAAAGAAGCCAAAAATGTTTTTCCTTCTTGGGGCTATGTGTCCACCCTGGGCACCCTGGCTTAAGGTAAATTACTTCCTTATAAGGGCAAACTAGTAGTTGATAGGTTCAATTAGGGCACTGGTGTCAGAAAAGAGATAAAAGCGCTGCTCACTGCTGGAATGAACGAAGTTCTTACTATCTTGTCTCCCACCTGAATCATTGCTTTCAGCTAAACTCCACCAGGGCCTACAGGCCTCTGCTGGTCAGATAAGCCTGTGGGCCCAAGAGATCAGGCCCAAACTCCTGGAGTCCCTAACAAAATCTGTATACACATGTAGTCAAAATAGATGGTGTATACACATAACATAAAGGCACACAGAGAAAGGGGAGGGAGAGAGACAGAGAGAAAGAAAAAGAGAGAGACAGACAGAGAGATAGAGAGTGAGAAAAAGAGATCATATACACAGACTCAGAGTTTTCCCCTAAAATCTCAGTGTGATTTAAACTATTAAAGCATTTTATGAAGAGATGATGAAAATTTAAAAAAAAATGATTAGAAAGTAGAAAGAGAAGCAAGAAAAAAAGAAGGAAGAAAAAAACCCTTTGTGACACTCTTGTGAACCCTCTTTATCCCTTCTCTTATCATTCTATGAACAATATTTTAAAAGGAATAAGACAAAATACAAAAAAAAGATTACAAAGCAAATCAATTATATTCAAATACATTTTTTTTTACAACTTCATGGATATGAAGTTGGGAGTTCCTTTACCTAATATCTTTCCATATTTCCCTATTTTCTGTTCTCTATCTATACTTTGTGTGGGTAAATACATTTTATATCTGCTTATTCTGAGCAAAAGTTTGCATCATAGTTCCAAACTGATTTGAAATATGGTGCAAAAAATATTAAATGACAATTTTTGTAGTTAAAAGGCCCTTGCAATTTTCATCTTTAACCACTTTCATAAGAACTCATTTTTAACTTGTGAAACATTATGAAAGGCAGAAATAGAAACAGCAAAAAATTAAAGATATGGAATATGGGCAGGACCATAATTGTCTATATGAAGTCACAAATAAAGTTTTCAGTAATACAAAATTTTATAACAAGTCTAAATGAAATAAGTGGGCATGAAATTATACCTTTCAACCAGAATAATGTAAGAAACCTTTTCCAGTATGACACTAGTATATTCAGTATTGAAAACTTCAATCCTGCCCAAGTTGAATTGTGAGAATTCTTACCTTTTTGTAATGAATATCCCTATGAAATTTATAGGCAATTTGTGATTCCTGAGTGATAAAGTTATACTACTCTCTTTATTTTACTGAGAACTACATCAATAGTCTATGAATCAGAACAAATCATAACTAGTGACAGATGAAAAGGGGGAGATGTAAATCTTTCATTATATTTACCACTGTCAATTCTTTAGTGAATAATCAAAGAGAAATCTGAACACATTTTTGGTACATATATATCATGAAGTAATTCACCAAAAGAAAAAAAGAATTGAGGAACATAACAAGACTAAGATGATCTCCTACAAAGCATAGCAAATGAATAACATAAATACTGATTAAAAGTGTAAATGAAAATAATCTGGAAAACTAAAATTTGAATGTTAAGCAAAATTTACAGATTGCCATGGGTAACTAATGAGAAAATTCTCATAGGTATAATGAATCTATGGCTAGGGCTTATTACTTATATTTTCAGTCATTACTTACTAGCCCTGACGCCAACACTGGCATCTAATAGATTATTTGATTGTAAGGAGAATAGATAGACAAGTGACAAAGGTAATATGTGGTGCAGAGTGCTGCACTGATCATGAACTCATCCTTTCCAAGCTAAATATTCACATTCATCAAAAGCGCTGACCTCAAGGCAAAATGACTACCAGAAGAATTAAGGTCAACAAATTAGAATTCTTCTGTGAGCATGAACAGTTTGCTGCTGACTTAGATGGAATGTTGAGCCAACACAAAATTGGAAACAGTGGAGCAGAAAAGGAGTGGGCAACATTCAGAGAGTTGGTATGCAACACTGCATATGATCATCTGGGTCAGAACACTCGCAAACACCAATACTAGGTTGATGAAAGTTATGGGGAAATTCAGAAGCTGTTAAATGAAAAACGAGAACTCTACAGGATTTACCAGCAGAATAGCCCATCCACCTCTAACAAGGCAGCAATTGATTCCATCCAAAGCAAAGTACAAGCAAAGCTTAGAGAGATGCAAGATTCCTGGCTCAGTAAGAAAGCAGATGAAATTCAATTCTTTGCTGATAGTAACAATCCAATATGATTCCCTGAAAGCTATTTATGGACTAAAACCTATGATGCATCACAACTACTCAGTGCTGATGGAGCCACATTGATTAGTGATAAGGATATGATCCTAGACAGATGGGCTGAATACTTCCATAGTGTTCTCAATAGACCATCATCAATCAATGCTGAAGGTATCAACTCTTTACATCAGGTTGAAGTCAATCCCTCCGTAATTGAACTTCCAACTGAAGAAGAGTTTTGAGTGCCATTTGTCTCCTTTCATGTGGCAAAGAAGCTGGTGCTGATTCAATTCCAGCTGAGATTTACAAAGTAGGAGGCAAATTGCTCATACAAAAGCTACCTGAAATTTTCCAAGTTATATGAAAACAGGAGGTTATCCCTCAGGATTTTATGAATTCCTTCATTGTCCATCTCTATAAGGGTAAAGGGAGTAGATTATCATGTGACAATCACAGGGGGATGTCTCTCTTAGTCATTACTGGTAAAACTCTTGCTAGAGTCCTTCTTAATAGGCTGATATTTTACCTGGAAGATGGTCATATACCTGAGAGCAAGTATGGCATCAGACAGGGCCGAGGAACAGTCAATATGGTGTTTGTTGCCTGACAACTCCAGAAGAAATGCTAGGAGCAGAAAAGAGGTTTGTACACAACCTTTGCAGATCTGACCAAGGCCTTAGACACTATTAATCATAAGGGCTTATGGAAAATAATGTCAAAATTTGGTTGCCCACATAAGTTCATCAATTTCATGATGGCATTATGTGCCTGGGTTCTGGAAAATGGACAACGATCTCGTGCCTTTCCAGTCACCAATGGAGTGAAACAGGGCTGTGACTTTGCTCCCATGCTTTTGAGCATAATGTTTTCAGTCATGCTTATGAGTTCTTTCAATTTGGATGAACATGGCATCAAGGTCAACTACCGCAGTGATGTCAAGTTCTTCAATTTGAAAAGGCTATAAGTCAAGATCCAAGTGAAGGGAGTATTGGTGCATGGTTTCTGTTTACAAATGATTGTATACTCAGTGCAGCTTCTGAAGTTGAGATGCAAGAAAGTATGGATCAATTCTCTACTGCCTGTGCTAATTGTGGCCTAAGAATTAACACCAAAAAAACTCAGGTGCCCCATCAGTCACCACCACACCATTCATACGTGAAACCATCAGTTTCAACAAATGGAGAAGTTTTCAATGTTGTGGATAAGTTCAATTACCTAGGTAGTGTACTTTCCAGGGATCTATACATTGACCATGAGATTGATTGCCAGAGCTAGCTCAGTGTTTGGGAGGCTCCGAAGAAAAGTATGGGAGAGAAGAGGTATTAGACTAACTACCAAATTGAAGGTCTACAGAGCCATTCTGCTGACTTCATTGTGATATGCCTGTGAAACACGGACAGTCTTCCAGCGCCATGCCATGAAACTGAATCATTTCCATTTGAACTGTCTTAGGAAGATTCTGAGGATCACCTGGCAGGATAAGGTACCAGACGCTGAATTCCTTGCTCAAGCAGAACTACCAAGCATTCAAACTATGCTTCAGAGAGCGCAGCTGTGATGGGCTTGCCATGTTGTTTGAATTAAAAATGTATACTTGCAAAAATATTGTTTTAAGGAGAACTTGTATGATCACATGGTGGCCAGAGGAAACAATACAAGGACAATCTCAAGAACTTTGGATTTGATTGTGCAACTTTGGAGATACTGGCACAGGACTGCTCTGCATGGCATGCCCACATAAGAAAAGGTGTTGCGCTCTTTGAATCAAGTAGAATTGAGACAGAACAAAGTAAATGCAGGATGCGCAAATTTGGGATATTCCCCCCAAATTTTTACACGGACTATCTGTGCCCAAACTGGGGTAGAGCATTCCGAGATTGTATTGGACTGATCAGACACAGTCAGGCACACTGAAATTTCGCTTGCAATGGTGATATCATGTTGATCTTCTATGAAGATGAAGGACAACAACCCACCAACTACTTATGTCCACTTGCTTTGCTTAATTGTCTTTTATTCTTAAAGGAGAAGATTGGGATTGTTTTTGGGAAACAACTGTTTTTGTTCCTGATTTTGAATTAGGTAAAATAAGTCATTTTTTGTCTCATGCATTACCTAGCTTAAATCAAAGAATGGGCATTATTTCCATCAAACTGAGACCTGGGAAGGACCTTAGCTTAAAAGGACCAAGATCTCCCATTGCCTTTGAGACCATATCCAGTGATCCTAATTTACATCTTTTTACTGGACTCTGCTGACTCAAGAGAAGAAAGTGATGTTGGTGACTTTGTACAGCTTTCCCTGATTTAACTCCACTTCACTTATAAGTCATGGCTTCATCTTCCTGATTCCATAATCCCTTTTGAGGATAAAGGAAAAACATCAAAAATATGTCCACTTGTTTGCTTAGGCTTTGTTTTTTAATTCTTAAAAGAGGGCTGGGATTGTTGTTGTGAGATGATGGCATGAAATTTAGAAAAAAACAAGTCTTATTTTATTTAAATCACAGTTGTGTTAGAGTCAGTCATTAAATACTTACAATGTCCAAGGTCCTACAATAAGCAAGGGTATTAAAGAAAAAGAGAGACAAAAATCAAGTTCCTGCTCTCAGGGAGTTATCAGTCTAATGAGGGAGATGAAAAGTAAGCAAATATATACAATTAAAATTTTTACAGGAAAAATGTGAAATAATTAACAAAGGGAAGGCAGTAGAATGAAGAAAGGTTGAGAAAGACTTCCCATAAAAGGTGAGATTTTAAATAGGGCTTGAAGTCAGGAAAACCGGTAGGTAAAGATATGTAGGCAGAGTATTCTAGGCATAGAGGAAAGCCAGAGACAAATGCTGAAAAATGCGGGTGTCTTCTTCAAGGAACAGCATGAAGACTAGAGTTACTAGATCATTCTCTGCTAGACTTTCAAAGATATGTTCTAATTCAAGGTTATAAAACTAGTACCTTCTCACACGTTGAACTTACCTCCCACCTTGATTAAAATATTGAAGCCTTCTGCTTTCACCAACTTCATTTCACTTTTACTAGTCCTCAAAGTTTGCATACATCCTTTCTCTTTCTGCCTCTGTGTCACAAAATGAAGGAGTTTTTATTACACAGAAAAAAACTCAATACTACATTCGTATTGATTGATGTTTGTAAACATGATACATTTTTTTCCTCCTCTTTTTTATGACAAGTGATTTGACCAGTGTCAGATACCAGATTTGTCCTCCTCATTCCAGGTCAGTGATCTTCCCATTGCATTACCTATCTATCCATCTATTCACTCCTTCTTGCTATCTATAAATTTGCTCATTTCTCTAGTATTAAAAAAGATTTCTTTGATTCCACAGTGTGCTCAAACTATTATCTATTTCATTACTTATCTACGAGAGGAAGAAAACTCCACTGACTGATTTTAAATTATTTTTATCTATATACATGACACATCTTTCCATTATGGCTTCCAATTCTAATATTCTGTCACTAGAAAATGTTATTTTTTTTTTACTTATCTTACAATATGTTTTTAACATTTAAAGGTCGAAATGACATCCCTTTAATGGTAATTTCAATGGAAAGATATTTCCCAATCATTAATAGGCCCATGTGACCTGATTGGGTCACATAGAAGTCTGAGTCACATGGAGCCTGTGGTGGGAGGAGTTTGATGAATGGATGGAAGAGGAAAAGGTGGAACTAGAGCAACATGAAGAGAAAATTTGGTCAGAGTCTAATCAGAAGTGTGAAGGAATTAGACAAGGAAATAGCTGGCACGCATGAGTGAAAGAGCTTGTTTGTGACTTGTTTTAAGAGAGTCTGTTTGTGATTTATTTGTGGGAAGCCCAACAGAGGGAAAACTTAGGACTGGTGTTCTACATTGTTATTGTGTGAAGATTTTTGTGATGTATTTGGTTTTCTAGTATCTGAATAAATGTTTTGGTTCAGTCTTCCATTTGTATTGTCTGCTGTATTTCACTACTCAGAATTGTACCAGGACATTCATGGCTGCCATAGGCACTGAGAATATTGCATTGGGGCTACAGTGGTGACAAGGAAGGGATTATGAAATATCAGACCTCCATTTGGAAGCAGGAAGACTTTAGAGGAAGAAATAGAAATCACATGGTGGGAGGATTTACGTTACTCTTTCCTTGCAACAGAATGTACTGAAAGCACAGGGCTCTATGAAAACTGGAACCAAAGCTACAGAAGGAAGAACCAAGAGACTTAGAATGATGTTTGAAGGAAATATCAATAGAAATAGGGAAAGAAATGGCAGGAGTATTTAGTACAGGATGGGCATTGTTAACAAGGTGTCAAATTATACATAAAAGCAGAGAAGTTGCTGGAAAAGAAAGCTCAGATGGAAAATGAGTTGTCTGTTTTGCCTGAGGAGCTTTTTATGCTGCTCCTTTCAAAATCTCCTTTAGAAGAGCAAAATAAAAAGCATCAGGTGGTAGAAGAAAAAACTGTTGTTGGTCTGACTCACAGGAGAGGAGAGAAGGTGACAATAGAAATGTGAATGCAATGAAGAAGGTGCCATTGATTTGGGTCTAAACACATGCCAGGTTGATGTGTATGAGGAGAATGAAACAAATGAGGAAGCTGAGGTTCAGGCAGTACTAAGAAGGAAACATTCTAGGCAGAATGATGACCCCAAAATTTCAAATTAGAAAACAATAAACGACAGTGAATGAGGCTATGATAAAGAGTTCATGGACTCTAGAAGCATGGTTGACCCTATATCTACCCTGCTTCTAATTACTATCTCATTGTTAAATTTTGGCTTTTTGTCTGTTCATCTTGTCAGATTTGTTTGCTGCAAGCCTAGTACCTTTCACCTGAAGATGCGTGATTACTTAAACTGCATGTCAGTCTTTTCAATGACAGTAATATGTTGTACCCTGGGTTCGACCAAGATCTAGATTCCGGCTAAAAAACTAACCAGTCAAATGTAATCTCGTGGGGAAGGGACAGCTCTATATGCAATCTCAGAAGGAAGTAGTTATGGAATAAGAGACATTCATCCCTTACTCCAAGATTTTGTGCCCCATTCATTTGAGGTGGGAATGATAGGGTGCTTATGCTCAAGCCCCACCATGACTTATTGTTTTATGTACTTATATTGCTTGATACCTGTTATTGTTGCAGAATTATGTTGACACGAGTTGCCAAAATATTAATTATATGCTTATTTTCTGTTATTCCTGTTAATGTTCTGTTGAAGTTATTTCCATTTCATTAATAGGTCTATGTGAACTGCCTGGGTCACATGGAAGTCTAAGTCACATGGGTCCTGTGATGGGAAGAGTTTGCTGAATGGGTGGAAAAGGAAGAGATGAGCAGGAAGGATGGAACATGAAGAGGTGAAGTTAGAACAAAATTGAGAGGAAGTTTGCTTGGAGATAGGAATAATGAAGACAAGCAGGGAGGTGGCTAGCATGAATGAAAGAGCTTATTTATGATTTTCTTTAAGAGAGCCTGCTTGTGATTTGTTTAATGGAGTTGGTGTGTTGGAATCCTAGTATGGGGAAGGCTTGTGGATAGTATTGTCTTCTGTATTGTTATTGTGTATAGACTTTTCTTACTATCATGTGTCTGTTTTTATGCTAACTGAATAAATGTTTTTGTTGTATCTTCCATATGGAGAGTCTGTTGTATTTCATGATTCAGAATTGTACCAGGATATATATGATCATGATAGACCCTATGAATATCACATTGGCACTACATCACTCTCTCCCTGTCTTCCTCTCCCCTTCCCTGAGATAGTAAGTAATCATATACAAATTAGAGCAATGAAATTATGTAAAACAATTCCATGTTAGTTTGTATAAGACTCTAAAACATGAACAGAAGAAAGTGAAAAACAGCATACTTCAGTCTGTATTTAGTTAATATCTCTTCTTTCTCTAGAGTCTCAGAGCATACTTCAACATTAGTTCTTTGGGATTTCCTTGGATCATTTTATTGCTGAGAATAGCTAAGTCATTCACAAGCTTTCACTGAGCTATATTGCCATTCCTATATACAGCATTCTTCTTGTTGTATTAACTTCACTATTCATCAGTTCAGGTAAGTCTTTCCAGGGTTTTTTTTTCCTGAAGCCATCTAATTCATCATTTTTTATACCACAACAGTATTCTATTTCAGTTATATGCCTCAGCTTGTTTCGTCACTCTCTTATTGATGGCCATCGTCTTGATTTCCATTTCTTTGCCATCACAAAAAGAGCTACTATAAATATGCACAAATAGGTCCTTTCTCCACCTTTTTAATATTATTATAATGTAAACCTAACAATGGTATTGCTGGATCAAAGGGTATGCACAGTTTATAGCCCTTTGGAAATACTTCCATACTGCTCTCAGGAATGGTTGGATCAGTTCAAAACGCCGAGTACATTAGCATTCAAGTTTCCCCACACTAGCTCGAACATCCAACGTTTTCTCTCTTTTTTTTTTGGTCATTTTGATTACTCTTATAGGTGTAAGGTGGTATCTTAGAGTGTTTCAATTTGAATTTCTGTCATCTATAGTGATTAAAAGCATTTTATGTGACTATAGATAGCTTCAGTTTCATTGTCTGAAAAATGACTTTTTACATCCTTTGACCAAATATTTATCTTTAGGGAATGACTTGCATTTTTTTGTGAATATGAAGCAGTTCTCTATATATTTGAGAATTATGACCTTTATCAGGGGCATGTAATACAAAATTAACTCCAGTATTATGCTTTCCTTATAATATTAATTGCATTTGCTTTGTGCAAAAGGTTTTTTTTATTTTATACAGTCAAATCTATTTTATATTTTGTAATGCTCTCTATAGCTTCTGTTCCTAAATTCATCCCTTATTCATAAATCTTAGAAACTATTCCACTCTCTTAATTTGCTTATGTTATAACCCTTTATCATGTACCCATTTTAGCTTATTTTGGTAAAGGTGTGAGAGGTTGGTCTATACCTAATTTCTACCATATTGTTTTCTAGTTATCCAATCAGATTTGGTCAAATAACGAGTTTTTTGCTATAAAAACTTGGATCTTTAACTTTAATTGTACTCTAGATAGCTAAGTTCATTTAAAATAATGTAATTTGTACTTAATCTATTCCACTGATCCACCACTCTATTTCTTTAGTCAATGCAAGATTGTTTTGATGCTTACAGTTTTATAATACTTTTTCAGATCTAGTACAATTAAACCACATTTTTTTTTGCATTTGTGATTGACTTCCTTTAAATCCCTGAGCATGATTTTCTTTCAGATAAAGTTTGTAATTATTTTTTCTTTATTTTTTGATAGTTTGATTTATATAGTAGTAAATAAATAGAGTAATTTAGGTAGAATTGTCATTTTTATTGTATTGGTTCATCCTACCCATGAGCAATTCAATTAATATTTTTCAAATTGTTTAAATTTAATTTTACTTGGGTAAGAAATGTTTTATACTTGTGCTCGTATAGTTTCCGGGTTTTATATTGCCTATAGTTATTATAAATGGAATTTCTCTATCTCTTCCTTCCAGGCATTGCTAGGAATAATGTGGATGACTTATGTGAGTTTCTTTAGTATCCTGAAAATTTGCTTACATTGTTAGTTTTTTCAAGTAGTTATGTAGCTGATTCCCTAGGACATTTTAAGTAAATCATCATATCATCTAGAAAGAGTTAGAATTTTGTTTCCTCATTGCCTGTTCGAATTCCTTTAATACATTTTCTCTTATTGCCATACCTAAAATTTTTAGTACAAAAATGAATAAGAGAAACAAAAATGGGCATGCTTATTCACCCTTGACTGCCTTCGGTAAGCGTTTAGCTTATCCTCGTTACAGATAATACTTGCTGATGGTTAATATGAATATTACTTATCAATTAAGGTAAGCTCCACTGATTCCAATGCTCTTTAGTATTTTAAAAGGAATGGATCCTGTATTTTATTTTTATTTATTTTTATTTTTTAATTGTGTTTTTCATTTTTAACAGAGTTTGTAACAGATAAAACAGTTCAAACTTTTGGTCAAGTGATAGTTCTTTCCAAAGCATTGAAAATATGGACCACAAAAGAATTTTTTTAAAAACAGTAACCAACTGAGACACAGATAATACTAAATTTGCTAACTTCACAAGCTCCTGACCTAATTTTCTCCACAGTAGTACTAGGAATTAAAGGACCTTTACTTTTTGTTGGTCTAAAGTCCTATACCTGATAGCTTAATTTTAGATTTAACCTCGGATATTCCCCTACCAATAATAGATTTGGTATTAAAATTACAAACCTTTTGACTATAGGAGATTGCCACCAAGATTATGGACATTGCAGGGATACAATATCTCCCCAATCTCATGTTAGTTCCAGGCAGGAGTAGATTGTCCACTTGCATTCAGTCAGGCTTAAAGTCTGCCAGGTGTCAGTGGGGAAATTGAGTCAGGAGAATCCTACCACAGCCCAGGATAAACAGCCGCTCTCCCACCCTTCCCATGAGATAAACTTTTGCACTTCATACCAGCTTCTCACCAGCTTACTGGCATCATGGATTGGAGGCTCAGATCACCTTTCTTACTACTTATACCTGGAGTTAGACTCAGAAGTATAGTCACTTAATAGTTCCATCGCATGTAACAATGGCAAGTTCCAACACCCGGGGTTCAAATATTATTATAATTTCACTTTGGCTAAGGAACATCTTTTGAGGCTAGTCTTAAGTGGCTTACATGCCTTTCTATACATGTTCTACTTCCTGATTAAACAGCAATCATAAAATAAAATTTACCATTAAAACCTTAACGTTTCCATCAATGCTAAATTTTACCCGAGATTATCTTCTCTAAGAAATTTAGACTAAAATTCTTTTCCCCAAAATAAGATGCAATTGATTTATTCTCTGTTATTAATTCAATCAATTGTTTTAATACTAATTGCTTTCACCTCACCTTGTAACACGTCTAATTTTTCTCCCCATCACTCCCCTTCCCCGTTCCTAATGCCTTGCATTCTGATTACTCCTTCCCTCAATATACCCTCCCTTCTATCACACCTCACCCTTTCCTTATCCCGATTTTCTCCTTTTCTTGTAGGGAAAGATAAATTTCTATACCCCATTCCCTGTAGTTCTTATTTCTCGATTATGTGCAATAAAAGTTTTCAACATTCATTGCTAATAGTTTAAATTCCAACTTCTGTCCATTCCCACTCCTTCCCCAGTCCCATTGAGAAAGGAAACAATTCAATACTGACTAAATATGTGTTCTTTTTGCAAAAGAACATAATAATCATTTTGTGTAATACTAATTATCTTGCCCTCTGTCCTACTCTATTCCCCCTTATTTTCCCCCCACAATTGCCCTTGCTCCTTCTCGAAAGTGTTTATTTCTAGTGACTCCCTTCTCCCATTTGCCGTCCCTTCTAACATTCCCCTCGCCCCATTTGTCTCCTCCTCCCCTACTTTCCTGTGGTGTGGTATAAATTTTCATATCAAATTTAGTGGGCATGTTATTCCCTCCTTTAGTCATATGTGGAGAGAGTGGCTTCATATCTCCCCTCTCCCTTCTCCCTTTTCTCCTCCATTGAATAAGATTTTTCTTATCTCTTTCATGATTTATAGCCTGCCCTGTTCCATTTCTTCTTTTCTCTTCCCGATATTTTCCTCCTTCATCCTTTAGGTTCTATTTTATTTTTTGTATGGATATCATCTCTTCTGATATAACAAACCCTGTACTCTCTGTCTATATATGTGTGTGTGTATGTATGTGTGTGTACAATCTCTCCATCTACCCAAATACTGAGAAAAGATTCAAGAGTTAACAACATTTTCTTTCAATGAAGTAATGCGAACAGTTAAGGTTTAGAGAGTCTTTTATGATTTTTCTTTCCTGTTTATCTTTCCATGCTTCACTCGATTCTTGTCTTGGGAAGTTAAATTTTTCTATGCAGATCTGGTCTTTTCCTCAATATGAATGATTGAAAGTCGTCTATATCGTTGAATAACCGTTTATTCCTTTGAAGTATTATACTCAGAGTTACTGGGTAGGTGATTCTTGTTTTCAATCCCAGTTCCTTTGACCTCTGAAACATCCCATTCCAAGCCTTTTGATCCCTTAATGTTGAAGCTGCTCAATCCTGTGTTACCCTGGTTGTATTTCCACAATATTCAAATTGTTTTTTTCTAGCTGTTTTAAGTATTTTCTCCTTGACCTGAGAACTCTGAAATTTGGCCACAATATTCCTAGAAGTTTCTCTGTTATGGTCTCTTTCAGGAAGTGATCAGAGAATTATCTCAATATTTGTTTTGCCCTCTAATTCTAGACCATCAGGGCCAATTTTCTTGATAATTTCATGGAATGTAATGTCTAGGCTCTTTATTTGATCATGGCTTTCAGGTAGACCCATAATTTTTAAATTGCTTCTCCTGGATCTATTTTCCAGGTCAGTTGTTTTTCCAATGAAACATTTCACATTATCTTCTATTTTTTCAAATTTTTGGTTTTGTTTACTAACTGTTTGGTTTAACCCATATTCATTCATTTCCCTGAACTCAATTCTCTCAGTGAATTATTTTTTTCAGTGAGCTTTTGAATCTTCTCCTCCATTTGGCTAATTCTGGTTTTTAAAACCTCCTTCTCCTCATTGACTTTTTAGACCTCTTTTTCCAATTTAGTTAGCCTCTTTTTAAAGCTGTTATTTTCCTCATCATTTTTTTGGTTCTCCTTTAGTAAGCTGCTAACTTTCTTTGTAAGGTCTTCTATTGCCTGAGCTTACTTTAAGTTCCTTTTGGAGGCCCTTGAGGCAGAGGCCTTGACTTCATCTGACAGTGTGCCTTGTTCTTCTTCATTTGAAATGATGAGGGGAGACATCTGTTTCCCAAGAAAATACCCTTATATGTCTAATATTTTTCCTTTTTTGGACATTTTTCCAACCAGTTTCCTGACTTCTGGCTTTGCTCTCCACAACCACCTCGCCTCCAGTTTTTAAAGTAGTTTAAATAATATTGGAAATAATTGTTCTTCAAATATTTGTTAAAATTTTCTTCTGAATCTGTCTATTCCTGGGGATTTCTTTCCTTAGGAAGTTAACTGATGGCTTCTTCAATGTCTGTTTCTAAAATGGAGTTAATTTATTATTTATTTCTTTATTTAATTTAGACAATTCGTGTTTTTGTGGGTATTCAGTCATTTAATTTGGATTATGAAATATATTGGCATATAATTGGACAAAATAGCTCCTTACAAGTGTCTTAAATTCCTCTTCATTGTTCATGAATTCAGTCTTTTCATTTTTGATACTAGCTTGGTTTTCTTCTTTCTTTTGCAAAATTAAATTATTCAGTTTCTCTATCCTACTTGCTTCTTCATAAAACCATTATTTATTTATTAGTTTAATTAGTTTTATTTATTAGTTTAATGCTTTTCTTAACTTTCGATTGTGTTAATCTGTCCTTTGATTTTCAGGATTTCCAATTTGATGTTTAATTGGGGATTTCCGATTTATTCTTATTCTTTTTTTTTTTCCATCGAATGACCAGTCCATCCATTTTTTTCCCTATTTTATTGATATAAGCAATTAGAGATACAAAAATTTTTCCTATTTAATGCTTTCATGGAATCTTATTATTTTTGTTATGTTGTCTCATTGTTGTGATGTTCTTTAAGGAAATCAATGATCATTTCTATGATTTATTCTTTTATCCACTCCTTTTTAAGAATTAGATAACATGATTTCCAATTTATTTTAACACCTCTTTCCATTGCCTATTATTTAATTTATTTTTCATTGAATTATGATGTTAAAGGATAAGTTTACTATTTCTGCTTTTCTCTATTTGGTTATGAGTTTTTTATGTCCTTATGTGTGTCCAAATTTTTTTGTATGTGCCATATATAGCTGAGCAAAACATATATTCCTTTCTGTTCCCATGCAATTTTCTCTAGACATCTATCATATTGAATTTTCCAGATTTTTATTTTATTCTTCACTAATTTTTTTCTTTTTTCTTTTCTAGTTCTAAGAGTGGAAAGGTAAGTTCCCTCACTAATATATCTTTATTATCTATGTACTCATTTAATTTTTGCTGCTGCCTTTTATAGTAACAGAGTATTTCTGGTGGCTGACCTTGAAAGAGGAATCTTGTTGATGTCTACCCCAAAGGTGGGGACTTGTTTTTGTGTTGCTATGGAAACATGATTTCTCTGCTGGCAGGGTCCCAAGACAGGGTATCTCTGTTGACCAACCTTGCAGTGGGGCTTCACCACAGGTAGGAAATGGAGTCAGTTTTTGCTGAGTGTGTTGTCACTTGGATGGGTCCTTGGTGTACAGTACAGACTGCTTACTTGCCTTTGGAGCTGCTGGTTTACAAGATGATGGAGCCTCACTGGGGGATTGTCCCAGCTCAGAGTCTTGCTGCAGGATCCTTGATGTCAGGCAGGCTGCTGCTACTCTTGCAATTATTCCTTTCCCCTCCTAGTGAGATAGACCTTTCCTGTTAGACGGGTTAACTGCTTCCCTGCTCCTAAATCAATGTTGAGGCATTTTTCCTTTTGTTTTGAGGGAACTGTGAGAAGGTTTCTGAGGGTTTCTTCCTCACTCTGCCATCTTGGCACCAGAAGTTCTGAAACCAACATCGTGAATAGAGTTGTCCAATTGTTGCAGTCATGTTTGACTTCATGATCCCATTTGGGGTTTTCCTAGACAAAGATATTGGAGTGCTATGCTATTTCTTTTCTTACTCTCATTTTTACAGATGAAATAACTGAGGTGAATAGCGTTAAATGTCTTACCCAGGTTCACATAGCTGACAAGGGGTTGAAACTCCATCCTGTTTAGTTGTGCTATGTGCTGCACCACCTAGCTGTTCATAAGTTGTTAATTAATCTCTGATTTACAAATTCCTGGCCTTTTCTCAGTGTTAAGAATACTTAATCATGTATGTCTCTATATTATTAAGGAACACTTCTATTGAATAAATTCGGTTAGTTTCTGTAACTTACTCATCTTCTTTTTCCTTCCTACTTATTTTGGTCACTCCTTGTAATCTTTTACTAAATTGCCTTCCTCCAACTTTATAAATCCCAAGTGATCCCTAAGGCTCTGTGTTACCAATCAATTCATTTTTTGTACCTCCTATTCATCTTGGTGATTTTATCTGAGACACTCAGTCCATTTATCACCAACTATAGGTGTCTATATTTGGCAAATCTCTAAAGCCAAACTTGAACTTGCTTTGAACTCCTCCTTAGAATTTCCATCTGACTTATTGTCATTTCTATTTGGATATTCCATTGATAAGTTAAACTCAGTAAAAACCAAAATCTTTACTCTATTTCAATAATCACTGGAAGGTAATATTGATTCAATTTCCTTATTTCTTATGTTTTTCACCTTTTCTTCATGCACTGCCACAACTTAGTTTGTGCTTTTATTTCTGGTTATCTGATGAGGTTTTTAATTTCTTCTTACATGATTCTTCTCCTTTACTCCCTATACTATTGCCTCTTTTATGCAGATATCAAACTGATCTTCTTCTCACCTTGTGACTACATTTCTTCAAACTTTCTAGGACTAATTTATAGCACTCAGATAAAATATAAACTCCTCAAATTGGCATTTAAAGCTGAGTTAATTTCCTCGGTTAATTCCAGCCTACCTTTTTGTATTTATTTCACATGATTTCCTTAATTCATTTCACATTTCTTCCAAACTCAAGAGACTAAATTAGTGTCCTGGCAGTGTGAGCAGAAAGAAAGATAAGAAAATGAAATGCAGGGATTGAGTTGCTACTACCTGCTTATTCACTTAAATTGTCTCAACATCTGCTGTAACCGCATATTGATACAGTCTATTTCTTATGTACAGAATGAACTCTCTCCCTGTGTTTTCCATTCATAGACTTTCAGTTTCAGCTCGGATGATACTTATTTAAAATACATTTCCTTATCAGGCAAAGGAAAAGTCTTCTTCTCTTCCTCAAATTTCCATTTGATTCAGTAGGTATTTTTTTAATAATATAAATTTATTTATTTAACTTTTTAACATTCATTTTCACAAGATTTTGGGTTCCAAAATTTTCTCCCCATTTGTCCCCTCCCCCACTCCAGTACACTGAACATTCTAATTTTCCCTACCACCAATTTTCCCTATCTTTTATCATCCCTCCCTTCTCTTGTCCCCATCTTCTCTTTTGTCCTGTAGGGCCAGAGATAACTTTGTATTCCCCATTACTAGGAAATATTTCTTAATTCCTAGTAGTAAGCACAATATCAACAGTTGCTCCTACAACTTTCACTTCCCATTTCTCCCCATTCCTCCCTCCCCACTCCCTCCCTTTCCTTTGGGAAGGCAGGCAATTCAATATAGGCCATATCTGTGTAGTTTTGCAAGTGACTTCCATAATAGTCGTGTTGTATAAGACTAACTATATTTCCCTCCAACCTATCCTGCCCCCATTATTGTTATTCTCTCTTTTGATCTTGTCCCTCCACGAGTGTTGACTTCAAATTGCTCCCTCCTCCCATTGCCCTCCCTTCCATCATTCCACCCACCCTGCTTATCTCCTTCCCCACTTTCCTGTATTGTAAGACAGGTTTTCATACCAAAATGAGTGTGCATTTTATTCCTTCCTT
This sequence comes from Potorous gilbertii, assembly GCA_028658325.1. Taxonomy (NCBI): domain Eukaryota; kingdom Metazoa; phylum Chordata; class Mammalia; order Diprotodontia; family Potoroidae; genus Potorous; species Potorous gilbertii. The sequence goes on from CM053771.1 coordinate 434,254,297, forward strand.
TAGTCGAATGTGATAGAGTAAACTTCATATTTCTTTTTTTTTTCTCAGCTCTCCTTTTTTTCCTTCCCCTAAGAGGTCTCCTGCTTGCCTCCTCTATGAGAGGTAATTTATCCCATTCCATTTCACCTTCTCTCCTCCCACTATATTTCTCTCTCACCGTTTACCTTGATTTCATTTAAGATATGATACCATCCTACTCAATTCATTCTGTACTCTCCATCTCTATGTGTGCATGCATGTATGTATGTGTGTGTGTATGTGTGTATGTATGTGTGAGTGTGTAATACCACCAACTACCCAGATACTGAAAAATTTCAGGAGTTACAAATATTGTCTTTCCATATAGGGATGTAAACAGTTCAACTTTGTTAAGTCTCTTATGCCTTCTCTTTGCTGTTTACTTTTTCATGCTTCTTCTCATTCTTGTGTTTGAAAACCAAATTTCCTTTTCACTTCTGGTCTTTTCATCAAGAATGCTTCAAAGTCATCTATTTCATTGAAAGACCATATTTTCCCCTGAAGTATTATACTCAGTTTTGCTGGGTAGGTGATTCTTGGTTTTAGACCTAGTTCCTTTGACTTCTGGAATATCTTATTCCACACCCTTCGATCCCTTAATGTAGAAGCTGCTAGATCTTGCGTTATCCTGATTGTATTTCCACAGTAGTGGAATTGTTTCTTTCTAGCCGCTTGCAATATTTTCCCCTTGACCTGGGCACTCTGGAATTTGGTCAAAATGTTCCTAGGAGTTTCTCTTTTTGCATCTCTTTCAGGTGGTGATTGGTGGATTCCTTGAATTCATATTTTGCCCTCTGGTTCTAGAATATCTTGGCAATTTTCCTTGATAATTTTATGAAAGGTGATGCCTCGGCTCTTTTTTTTGATTATGGGTTTCAGATAGTCCCATAATTTTTAAATTGTCTCTCCTGGATCTATTTTCCAGGTCAGTTGTTTTTTCCAATTGTATATTTCACATTCTCTTCCATTTTGTCATTTTTTTGGTTTTGTTTTGTGATTTCTTGGTTTCTCATAAAGTCATTAGCCTCCATCTGTTCCATTCTCATTTTGAGAGAACTCTTCTCTCCAGTGAGCTTTTGTACCACTTTTTCCACTTGGCTAACTCTGCTTTTGAAAGCATTCTTCTCTTAATTGTTTTTTGAACCTCTTTTGCCAATTAAGTTACCCTATTTTTCAAGGTGTTATTTTCTTCAGCATTTTTTTGGGTCTCCTTTATTAAGGTATTGACCCGTTTTTCATGCTTTTCTTGCATCTCTCTAATTTCTCTTCCCAGTTTTTCCTCCACCTGTCTAACTTGATTTTCAAAATCCTTTTTGAGCTCCTCCCTGGCCTGAGCCCATTGGATATGTATTTCAGATATTTGGGATACAGTGGCCTTGACTCTTATGTCTTTACCTGAGGGTAAGCTGTTTTCTTCCTCATCAGAGAGGAAGGTTGGAATCATTTATTCCCAAAGAAAATTACCTTCTATGGTCTTATTTTTTTTTTACCTTTTCTGGGCATTTTTCCAGCCAGTTACTTGACTTCTGAGAGTCCTCTCCATCCCCACCTAGGTCAACCCAGCTTGTCCTTGGGATCTGGGATTCACATGCTGCTCCCCATCCTCAGGACTTTCAGTGGCTGACCAGCTGCTATTCAGGGTAAGATTAAATCATGTTCTTAGGTGGGGGCAGGGCCGCCTCCCAGGCTCAGTTCCCTCAGGGGTTTTATGCAGAGACATTCTGTAATAGAACTCCTGCCGAGCTCCTGCCTGCTCCAGGAGCCTTTAGCCACCTGCTGCCTCTGCCGCTGCCTCCGAGGGGGTGCGAGTTGTGGAGATACTCTGCTCCCCTCTCAGCCCGTCCAGACGTCTCTCTCACTGACCTGTGTGTCTGTGGGTGGAGGGACCTTCGTGGCTGCTGGAGATTCCGTCCCTGAAGCCTGCTCGGATCTGCTCGCTCCTCTCAGTGCAACGTGGCCAAGGCAGGGCAGGGCAGGGCTCCGCTCCCGTCTGGTGCGCAATGAACATTTCGGATTGGTTTTTCATTGCTCTCTGGAACGGAAATCTCCCTCAATGTGTTGCTGCGTGGCTCCAATGTTCCAGAATTTGTTGGGAGTTCTTTTTAGAGGAAATCCATGGGCTGTGGGTTCGGAGCTAGCATATGTGAGTCTTTCTACTCCGCCATCTTAGCTCCGCCCCCCGATTCAGTATTTCTTTTACCCTATTAATAAGTTTGTTAAAAAATTATATTTTTTTGGTGGTTGGTTGTTGTCCTTCACTCTCAAAGAGGACCAAAATTACAACATCAAGATAAAGTAAAGTTTCGGTGTTTATGATTCTGACTGATCAGACCAATATAAGCTCATATTGGTCTGCTTCTTTACCACAGATTGGACACAGTTTCTGTGAACATTTGAGGTGGCTACTCCAAAACTGTGCATCTTAAGTTTCTTTGTGTTGTGTTAACTCTCCTTTGCTCATAGAGCATAGTTCCTTTTCTGATGTGGGCATGTCATAATGAGGGAGCCTGTGCAAGTGTCTCCTATGTCACACAATCAAATTCAAAGCTCTTGACAGACCATTGAGAATGTCCTTTTATCACTTCTTCTGACCAACATATGATCGCCTGCCCCAGGAGGGCCTTTCAGAAAATTGTATTTTTGACAAGCGTACATTTTTATTCAAACAACATGGATAGCCCATCACAGTTGTAGTCTCTGAAGTATAGTTTGAATGCTTGGCAATCTAGTTGGAGGAAGAACCTCAGTTTCTGGTACCCTATCCTTCCAGGTGATCCTCAGAATTTTCCTAAGACAGTTTAAATAAAAGAGATTCTGTTTCCTGGCAGGGTGCTGGTAGACTGTCCACATTTTGTAGTTATGAATCAATGACTTCAGCTCAATTATTCTGTAGACTTTCAGTTTGGTAGTCAGTCTTATACCTCTTCTTTCCCACACTTTTCTTCAGAGCCTCCAAAGCACTGAGCTAGTAACCCTCATTTTCAATGTGTACATCACTGCAAAGTATACTACCAAAGTTCATGACCTTATGCATAGCATTCAGAACTTCTCCATTTGTTCCAACTAATGGTTCCACATATGAATGGTGTGGTGGTGGCTGATGGAACACCTGTGTTTTCTTGGTATTAATTATAAGGCCAAAGTTAGTACAGACAGCAAAGAATTTGTTGCATCTCAGCTTCACAGGCTGCGTTGAGTGCACAATCATCTGCAAACAGAAAATCATGAACCAACACTCCCTCCAATTTGGTCTTGTCTTGCAGTCTTTTCAAATTTAGGAACTTACGATCAGTGCTGTAGCTGACCTTTATGCTGTGTTTGTACTCATTGAAAGCATTTGACAACAGAACTGGAAACATCATGGTAAAAAGCATGGGAGCAGGCACAAAGCCCTGTTTCATTCCACTGGTGACTGGGAAGGCACAAGAGCATTGTACACTATTCAGAACTCAGGCCAACATGTCATGATGAAATTGACATTCAATGCTGATGAGCTTCTCTGGGCAACCAAAAATTTTTTTATTAATTTTCCGTAAGCCCTCACAACTAACACTGGTCAGATCTGAAAAAGTGTAGAAAACTCTGTTCTGCTCCTGGGATTTGTGCTGAGGCTATCAGACGTCAAATACTCATGTCAACTTCCTTGGCCCTTTCTATTCCCACTTGTGCTCCCACTATGATAAATCCTGATAAGGTCAAAGAAAAATTTTATGAAGACCTAGAAATACTGATCAATGTGCCAAAAGAGGACAATCTTATAATTCTGCGTGACTTTAATGCTAGAGTAGACTCAGACTACCATACTTGGCAGGGAGTCCTAGGGAGAAATCGAGTTGGAAACAGTAATGGTAAAGGTCATTTACTTCTGAAGATTTGTGCATCAAAGGACCTCATCATCAACACTTTTCTGTTTACCTAAACGCAGTAAGCCTTCATGCATGCACTCTTTCAGCAAACATTGGCATCTAACAGACTACGTGACTGTAAGGAGAAGAGATATAAATGATGTGAGAGTGACAAAGGCAATATGTCAGGCAGAGTGCTGAATTGATCACAGATTTATCCTTTCCAAGCTAAATAGCTGCATTCACCAAAGTGCCTGCCCCATGGTAAAATGACTTCCAGAAAAATTAATGTCAACACATTAGAGCTCTTCTCTGAGTGTGAACAGTTTGCTTCTGACTTGGAGAGAAAGTTGAGCCAACACACAGTTGGCCACAGTGGAGCAGAAAAAGAATGGGCAGCTTCCAGAGATTTGGTGCACTACACAACATTTGCTCATCTGGGTCAGAACACTAACGAACACTAAGACTGGTTTGATGAAAATCATGGGGAAATCCAGAAACTGACAAATAAAAAATGAGAAATCCAAAGATTTACCAGCAGAATAGCTCATCCATCTCTAAGAAGGCAGCATTTTATTCCATGAAAAGTAAAGTACAAGTAAAGCTTAGAGAGAGGTGCATGATTCCTAGCTCAGTAAGAAGGCAGATGAAATTTAGTTTTACACTAATGGTAACAATCCAGAGCACTTTTATTATTCCTGAAAGTTATTTATGGATCAGAACCCTATGGTGCATCAAACTACTCAGTGTTGATGGAGCCATATTGATTTGTGCTAAGGGCATGATCCTAGAGAGATGGGCTGAACACTTCCTCAGTGTTCTCAATAGATCTTCATCAATCAGTACTGAGGCCATTGATCACTAACATCGTGTTGAAGTCAATTCCTCTTTAGCTAAACTTTCAAACCAAGAAGAAGAGGTTTTGGGTGTCATTACGCTCCTTTCTTGTGATAGAGCACCTGGTGCTGATTCTATTCCAGCTGAGATTTACAAGGTAGTGGAACCATTGATCATACAAAAGCAGACTGAAATATTGCAGGTTATATGGCTAGAGGAGGTTATACCCCAGGAATTCAATGTTGCCTCTATTGTCCATCTCTATAAAGGTAAAGGGAATATATTTTCCTGTGACAATCACAGAAGAGTCTCTCTCTTAGTCATTTCTGGCAAGATTCTTGTTAGAGTCCTCCTTAATAGACTGATCCTTCGCATGGAAGAAGATGATCCTATTTGTTTACATACTTCTAGTATACACCACCTACTTCCTCAGTAGAACACATTACATTTGAAGTCATTCTCTTAAGTCTTTACTGCACTTTTGCATATAGGTTACACAGAACGTCAAACATATGAGTCACAGTGAATATTTAAGGAACCATTAAGAAATACATTGTTGCAATGTCCACCACTATCCTACTTTGGTTTCTTGAAACTTATTTATCATCCTTGTTTAAAGGTACTCCTGACTGATCTTTCATTCTTCATAAATATTTAGCAGAGTTTAGGTGATAGTCACATTTAATATCCAGTAACCAATATGTACATTCTATTGGCTATCAGTACATTTTATTATAATCCTACAATCTCATTAATTGTTCATATCTCTTCCAAAAGGTATTGTTTCTCAGAATCATACTGCTGGGGATGAGAAAAAAGAAAAGAAAAATAGTAATGGGAAGATAACATATCAACACATACTACCTCTGCCCTCTCTAGACACTCACAAAAATATGGGGAAGGACCAGGAAACTTAGTAGCTTAGTTGTAACTTCAGTCTTAAAATATGAGCTCTTCAAGAAATTTAAAAATTGCTTCTATAGGAATGTTGTAGTAAATTAACATATACATTATAGTAAGTAAACAATATAGCATAATTGCAAAGAAACTAATAAAATACAACAAATCAGAACATTAGTGGTTTTCAGTTGGTTAAAGCAGATTTGCAATGCTTTACTCTAAAGGGAAGAAATAAGTTTAATTGTTAGTTGTAGCTATCTATCTATCTATCTATCTATATGCATATATACAAATATCACACACATATGATAGAAGATAGCTATATCAGATATAAATGAGGGAGAGAGAGAGAGAGAGAGAGAGAGAGAGAGAGAGAGAGAGAGAGAGAGAAAGAGAGAGAGAGCTTGGCTTCATATAACTCATCTGAAGGTCAAACCCCTTAACAAATTAGCTTATGAGTATTTAATGTATCTGTTCCAGGCATTTCAATTTTCCTTTCAGAAAGCCAGACGCTGGTACTTTAACTTCCCAATATAATCTCATTTTCTTCTGATAGCACACACACATACAAAAAGAACAAAAAGTGTTTTTGTTTTCCTATTAACTGTTTTACAAAAGTGAGATTGAAAAGTGGCAGTTTTTTTTTTTCTTCAGTACAGAGAAAATAACACAGCCCAATGGGAGGAATAAAAAGAAAAATAGGTTTTGACTTGATATAAGGGATAATATTTCAATCAAATATATATTGAACTTAAATCAGTTTGGGCTGATTCCAGGGTTTTCTTTCCCATGACTTCCCTTTTTAATTAGTTCATTTTAATATTTTTGTTTGCAAGTGTCTTTGAATCTCTAATTAGAAGCTTTTTCTTATATTTTTACTCTTTTTGGGACCTGAAAATTTTTATTTACTAAAAACCATTATTCATGCTTTCACACATTTTTCAATGACATCAACCTCAAAATTTGCACATGTCTTACTGGAGTGACATTAAATACAAAAAACAATTAATAGTACCACAATGATAAAAGATGAATAAGTAAAAATTATAATAATAAATAAGGTTACAGTTCAAATTTGAGTTCTGAAATAAGAGGAAATTTAAGAGCTATAATAATATTTAGTCTATTTTTTTAAATAACCAATATTTACATTAAAAAATGAAGCTCTAAGTACAATGTTATTTTAATGCCTCAAAGAAGCATAGACCACTGGGTACCATAGTGACAGGAAAAACAGTACTACATTTGGAGGCCAGTGATTTGGGTTTGAATTTAGCCTATGGTGCTTACTGTTACAAGTAAATCAGTACATCCTTCTGTGCCTTAAACTTCTTCAGCTATAAAAATGCTAGGGTTGTGTTGGATTATCTCAAAATATTTTTCCAACTTGAAATCTATGAGTTTAAGATAAACCACACACATATACACAGACAAATACATATACATATATATGTATACACATAGATACACTTCACATACACATCTAAATCTTAGTGTTATTTTGAAGCAAGTGCCAACCAAACTGAATTGAACTCTTATGTGTGGATGACTGGAGCTGGACAGAGCAGGCTAGAGACAGGAGAATGAGGAATCAACAGAAATTTAATTTCAAATTCAGGGAAATTATTTGCAAACAAGGAAGGAGATTGGATACATGTGCCAGGACCATGCTTCTACTTTGCTCAGTGTGGGAAGATTTCAGTACTTTACACCAATGAATTCATAGGGAATTGTAGCTCTCACAATGAAGGGTAACAGCAACAATGAAATGAGTTTGATTCATAGCAGGACCTCATGACCAGAACAAGAAGACTTGACTGTTGCATGTCTGAGTTCATAAAACACCTAGTGCTGGTCAAAGTAATACACTAATTATATGATTCTGGTGGAGGATGAGATCATTCGCAGATTGAGTGCAAAGGATTGTTGTCATCAAAAGCTTGAGGTATAGCTTAATTATTAGGCCTTAGCTCTGGGAAACAGGGCATCTCCCAATATCTTGACATCAGGTTGTAGAAACCAGCCAAGACATTTTTCCTATATGTATTCTATTCTCCTTAGAGTAGTAATATGATGAGCTACATAAATTTGGATTGTGGCATGTTTTAGGTATAGATACATATATTGCCCTCTTTCATTTAGGTAAAATGATATATCTACATATCATATACACACATGAAATGTTTTCAATTAATATCACTATGACATTAGCCAAAAAAAATGTTTTAGAGAAAGACCTCAATCAGCCAATATCAATTCTGGTTTCTCAAGATTACAATTTCAATATTATCTTCCACATGTCTTGTTCCTCACTCAATGTTACAATACAGTTACAAAATCTTACCTTTTCTTCCTTTACAATATCTTTCACTTATGTCCCTGCTTCTCCCTTTACACAGCTACCACCTTCGTTCACCTCATTACCTCTCACTTACATTATTGTATTACCTTAGACCTGTTTTCCATTATTCAAGTCTTCTAAAATTTTAATTGCTACCAAGGTAAATTTCCTAATAGGAGGATCTGATCACATGACTTTCTCCCTCAATCAACTCCAGGGGCTTCTACCAACCTCTAGGAAAAAATAAGCTATTGTCTATATTATGTGGGGTTTTTTTTGTTTTGTTTTGTTTTTTAATAATCAGACTCCTGGGGTGGAAGAACTTTGAAGAAGGATATGAGGGAATAGTTATCATAGCCTAGATTTGCTAATACAGCTTAAAAAAACAGAATTCTAAGTGATTCAGGAAATATCAATGTGTGAACTTTTTCTTTTAAATTGACTTGTTTTGTCATTTCTCTGGAA
>CM053771.1:434264308-434345293 GCA_028658325.1 Potorous gilbertii
AAACCTATCTTACAACACAGGAAATTGGGGGAGAAGGAGATAAGCAGGTTGGGGGGGGGCATGATGGAAGGGAGGGCAATGGAAGGAGGGAGCAATTTGAAGTCAACACTCAGGGAAGGACAGGATCAAAAGAGAGATTAGAAACAATGGGGAGCTGGATAGGATGGAGGGAAATATAGATTTTCTTACACAACAGGACTATTATGGAAATCATTTGCAAAACTACACAGATACGGCCTATATTGAATTGCCTGTCTTCCCAAAAGGAATGGGTGGGGAGGGAGGGATGGGGAGAAACTGGAACTTAAAGTTTTAGGACCAACTGTTGAGTATTGTTCTTGCTACTAGAAAATAAGAAATACAGGTAATGTGGAATAGAAAGTTATCTGGCCCTACAGGATAAAAGAGAAGGTGGGGTAAGGAAGGGAGGGATGATAGAAGAGAGGACAGATTGGAGATATGGTTTATTAGAATGTCCAGTGTATCGGGGAGGGAGGAGGGGACAAATGGGGAGAAAATTTTGGAACACAAAATCTTGTGAAAATGAATGTAAAAAGTTAAATAAATTTATTTGAAAAAGAAAAAAAAATTTATCATCACCCATAAAACCAAATTATGTAGCATTTGTGTTAAGATAGCAACCTTATTCTCTTGCCCTTTCCAGAGAACAAGGTGATTAAAGGGGGTGGGAGATGTTATTTCCTTTCAGATTTTGAGGGTAATTTGGAAAGATTTTGTTTTTATTTTCAAATAATTGATCATTTAAAAAAAAAATTTATCTAGCTATTTAAATAAAGTTTGAACTCAGGAAAAAATTGGGTGAACATGACTACTTGGGTCTAGAGTCAAAAACTGAATTACTGGACACCACTTAAAATTACTGCAGAACTTTAGAGAGAAGTGGAATGTCACATACTCAGCAGGAATAATGAAGAGGATTATTCTTAACCGGCAGGCAGTGAGATCTAGGTAATCCCTCTTACTTTTCCTTTTTAATTACATCTTTTCGTATTGTTGTGTATATTGTTTTCATATTTTTCTTTCCTTTTCTCAATTTATTTCTCTGAATTTTTTATATTGGTCATTTGTAATTGGTCTTTTTTATGCTATTACTACTCCCACTTTATGGAGATCAATTTCAAGCTAGAAGAGTTTAAATGACTTGCTTATAATTCAGTAATTAAATTTCCAAGAAAAGATTTGAACCCACTTTTTCTCACTCTACAAATAAAAGCTCTGTCTACTTCATTTCTAAAAGATGATGGGAGAAGAAAAGCAATTATGAGACAGTTGCAATTGGGGAAACATCATATGTTTTATTTCATTTATGAATATTCACCCTAGATATAGGAATAATTCTTACTGAAATATAGAAAACGCTATTAATACAGAGTCAACTATGTTGTAGTAGAAGGGAACATTAGATTCAGATTGAGGGAGACTAAATTATTCCTCAGACACATTGTTGTGTGACCCTAGGCAAGTCACATAACTTTTCTGTGTCTTATTTTGATTCTCCACTAGATGGGAATAGCACCTTGCTCGCAGGATTAAAATGAAATCAAACACTTTTCTAATCTTAAAGTACTATATACATTTAATTTGTTGCTATGTCTTTGCCAGTGGAGAACATCAATGTGGGAAACCAAGTAATAATATAAATTATTTACTATGTAAATTTAAGCATGTGATTTGTAATTCAGTTGAAGCCTTTGGAAAGATTTGTGTGTGTATGTGTGTATGTGTATTATGTCAAATAGCATAATATTACTATTCAATTGTTCAACATGCATTTATTGTGTGTGTACTAGGTTCCAGACATTGCCTTTTAGTAAGTCAGTATTCTTGCAGTAATATTGGTAATGTTTTCACTGTAAAAAATAAAAAACAGACAACTCTTTCAAAGAGAAGAATTTTAGAAGGTTTGCTACATTGCATATATTCCAGGTAGCTTTTCTTCCCTAGTCTAACATGCATTAGTAATTATTGGGAACATTAGTGTCATTCAATAAAGTGTTTTTGCCCTAAAAAAAGCTGAAAAATCATTTCTTTTCCTTTCCAAATCAGCTTTTACTTAGGTTCTTTATTGGCATTTGCAAATCTGAACCATACCCTCTGTATTCTGGGGACAAATTATAATCTTATTAAATGGTCATTGTGTCATGTGAAAAAATAAATCAAGTGAACCTAGTTACCTATTTCCATTTTCAGAAGCAGTTCAAATTTTTAAGCATACTATTGAATGTTCTACCCTTTGTGACAGATGCTATTAATGGTGTCAACATTCTAATAATAACCATTCTTAAAAGTTATGCACTTCAACTATGACGATGAAAAAGTTGTATTATTTACTTGTCTAATGCCTTATATTAGTGTGGTTAGTAGACATGTTTTTCTTGAATAAAAATCCTTCCAAAACCAAAGAAAAGTATTTCTACTTAAAATGTCTACAGTTCTTCTACTATTGTCACTTATTTTCAGTTTCCTTTCATCTCTTCTAGTATCATTTCTCTTCCTATGACACTTTGTAAGACACAGGAGACTGCAACTTTTCACCAGGCCTTTTCTTCTGTAAAGATGAGTGCAAAGTCAAAATAAGAAAACATGCCTACCATGAAAAAGAGGGAAAGAAATGAAATTCCTTGAATATTTCCAAGTGATTTGATCGTTTCCATTCAAATTAATTTAAGGTAAAAGTCAATTTAACTAATGAAGAATTCTAGCAGTTTGATTTAATCCCAGAAACCCGAGGAAAACAGTGTCAAAGTTGATTGCATAGTCACATGGTAAATATGTCTCCCCGAATATTAACTAGAAAAAATATACCTAAGTCTCCTCTGTCAGACTTCACATTTAAAATGTGCAGGACTCAAAGATTTGTTCTGAAGCAAAGAAAAATACTCACAAAGAGAAAGGCAATTATTTTGTAAAGGATTACATCAGACCAGGTTAAAGCAAATTCAAATCATATAAACGACTCAAATTCCCATATATTATATGTATATATATATATATATATATATATATATATATATATATAAATAAGCATGTATGCCCTGTATCTGAATTATAATGATGAAAGATTAAGGAGAAAGAATATTTAAAATATTTCTTTTCTTTTACGTTGCTTGGTTTTGTACTTTTTGAAAATCCTTCTAATTTCAGTGTTTTCTAATAGTGACAAACAAGCAAGAATATAAGTTATCTGCTCTTTGAAAAGTTTACATGCTTTTGAATATTTAAAATTAGAAATTTTCCAATTAGCGAGTGACTAAACTTAAACCTTTACTGAGAATTTTGGGAAACTGTATACACAGCTTTCTTGACCTGATTTCTTGTTTGAATCATTGTCACCTTTTGCAAAACACCTCCACAGAAGTTTTAGTCTTGTGTCATATTGGGACCTAAACGAGAACCTGGATTCTAGGAGGTTGTATTATTGAAATATATATGACTGAAATTGTTTCCATGGAACTTACAAGGCTTTTAGTTTGAAACCTGAAGCAGAATTCATGTGCTTAAATATACTGTTGTAAGTAAGTACAGTGAGGCGCATCATCATTAATTTCTTGAGTCTCTGCCCATGAAAATGAAAAACAACATCAACAATTGACTGCGTTCTGTATAAACCCTTTCTATTATATCTGTGGTGTAGAGAACCTTGAGGGGTTTGAAAGTTCCCCTCCTCCAAGGGAGAAGAGTAGCTGGCTTGAGAAGTTAACTGATATATTGTTCTCAGGTGCTCATCCTTGAATTCGAGTGTTGAAGTTCCAGGAATCAGGGCTCCTCTTATACAGGATAACATTCTGACAAAGAGGCCTTGAAGCCTCCCTTTCTACTTATCACCATCTGTTCTGTTTCATGCTTCAATCACTATCTTTATGGTTTTTTACTCTTTAAGCATCCTGACTCCCTGAATTATTGGCTCAGTTTGTCCTGAATAAACTCTGCTTGTTCAGACTGCTGCGTCCCTCCAGTCTTTTCATCCTCACTCTGTGAGCCCGTAACCGCCCCGGACCTGCTGGACTGTGCTGGCCGCAGCATGTAGTGCAGTCATAGAGAAATCAACCCAAGTCTTCAAGCATTTTTATTAAGAACCTATTATGTGTCATGTATCATACAAAGTCAGATTTTGCTAAGAATCCTGAAGGTTTTACAAGGTAAATCAACATCAGTTTCACTGTTGTCATTCTATAAGCAGTATGTTAGGTCAATTAACCCTTTCAATATTATCATTGTCTAGACTGTGAAGTAAAATTGCAGCTAAGTGAGAAAAGGCTGACAGTTATTCCCTTCAAGAGCATTTATTTTGAAATTTTAGGGGTCAAGATGGCAGAGTAAGCAGCAACTCTCCCTTGTTGATCCCTAAAAATTCAGGAAGTATCACCTCAGAAAAAAATTCTGGAACAGTGGAGACAGCAGAAAGACTGGATGCAACTGTCTTTTAGCCCAAGAGGTGTGGTGGATTAATGAAAAAGATCCCTGTCGCTGTGGTGGAACGAGAGCAGTATATGACAAGAGGCATCCTAGGAAGCCATTATAACTCCCACATCAGTAAATCAGTGGGAAATTCTGAGCTCAAGGTGGTAGAGCAGGGGAGCACCAACACCAGAGTTCCAATGTGCCTTGGCACAGCCAGGGAAACTGGCAGACTCCAGCTCAGAGAACTGCAACTTATGCTGCTGGGCAGGCATCATCCAGCAGCTGAACTTCCCTCTACTTCAGTGTAGCCCCAGTAATTAGGCATCTTCCTGTGACCAAACCCCACCCCACAAAGAGAGCTTCAGTGTAGCTCCAGGGAAATGCAGAAAAACCCACCTGGCCTCAGCATACATCAGCAACCACCAGAACCCCAGCTCAGCACCAGGTAAGCTGTCAGACCTCTACAGTCTCTAAATGAGAGAACCTGAGGCCCCAGCTAACAAAACCAGTGAACACTCTCCTGGCCCCTAGCACAAGAATGTTGGGACAGTGCCTCCTATGCTCCAGCAAGAGAGTGTAACTTTAAAAGTCAGGAAGTAGGCAAACTGCATGAGCAAAACGCTAAGGCGGACAATCAACACAGATTATTTCTATGTGAACAGGGAACATTAAAACACAAATTTAGAAGAGAACATTTTCAGTATTCCCACATCTGAAACCTCAAAGGGTAATATGAACTGATCCCAAGCCCAAAAAGTCATGGAGACTGTAGGGGTCTAGCAACTTACCTGTGCTGAGCTGGGGTTCTAGTGGTGGTGTCTGGCATATGCTGAGGTTAGGTGAAATTATTCTCCATTTTCCCATGTATACGTTGGATCATTTTAGGATTTGGCTACTAGACAACACCTGCCTGCCTTGCCCAGGGTTGTGTTGGTGCATGTGATGGTTCTTCAAACTGCATTCTGCATGTCACCCTGGGTATGCTAGGATTATTGGGAGGGGAGGGAGATTTCATCCTGGTGTTAGCATTTGCCTGGTGAACCACCCTGGTGCTCAGGATGTCCATTTGGTTTTCTGATGTGGGGCTTGTTGCTGGCTTTCTGAGATGCTTTGTATATGTGTTCCATTTTTATCAGGTGATATAGGATCTTTCTTGCCAATTCCCCAGTTTTCCTGGATTAAAATACTACATCACCCCATCTTTCTGCTGGCTTCCCTGTTCCAGGATTTTTGCTTTAGTTCTATTTTCTGTTTTGCTGAGGTGAATAAGAAAGAGTGATAAGAATTTACTGCTTATATTGCCATCTTGGCTCCCAAAATAATTGCCAAGCATCAGTTTTTTGTTTTGTTTTATTTTGCGTTTGTGTGTGTGTATGTGTGTGTGTGTGTCTGCTTCCATTTTCAGTAATGACTGTTCTATTGGATGCTCTTGTCTGTGAAGGACTCCTGTGCTCCTCTTGGTATATGCACTAGCACTCCCCTTTCACATGGAACAGTGACCAGGGTCTATGTTCTGCTGTATCTACAAATTATAGTGTTCCTCTCTGATCTGGAATAGTGACCAAGAACTGTCTGTGGGCAATAAAGTAGGTAAAGAATATCAGATCCATCACCCAGTTAGAGGACAGGTTTCCTTGAAATTTCTTTTTGACCAGTTGCCTAATTTCTTCTCATTATCTAAGCTACAAGCTCCAGAAGTTGGTACTGCTGTTGTTAGAAATACCACCATGACCCAAAACTGATACTTCTAACACATGAATTCCACCTCAGTCCCCATCAAGGTGTCAAAGACCTTTCATTCTGACCTCCTCTGTTGTGTTGGGTTGCAAAATATCTCACCTAGACTTTTTATTGACAATTTTGTTAAGTTATTTTTCAGTTATTTCCAGCATTTCCTGACCCCATTTGGAGTTTTCTTGGCAAAGATACTGGAGCCATTTCCTTCCCACTTCATTTACAAATGAGGAAACTGAGGAAAAGAAAGTGAAGTAACTTGCTTATCATCATACAGGTAGTAAGAATATGAGGCAAATTTAAATTCAGGAAGATGAGTCTTCCTGACCCAGGCCCTGCACTCTCCACACTGCACCATTCAGCTGCCAGTTGTTGACTGGGCCACTCCAGAATTTGATTCAGAAGGGTTATTTTAAAATTTTTTTGGAGGGAATATCGGGAGAATGTGACTGGCTTGTTGTGTCTCCTTTACCCTCTTGCCTCCACATATTTCCCATTAATTTTTCACAATATAAAATCATTTTTAAGCAAATTTTGGGGTTTCTCTAACCTTAGACTACCAAGTACTGTTAGTTCGATTGCTCATTTACTTGTCCATATATTGTTTTGAGCTTTGAACTACTCCTCCTTTATTCCATGTGTGTGTGTGTGTGTGTGTTCAATTTATCTTTATATTCTAGTTTCTTTTTCTCCTACAAAGGAATTCTGTTAATATTTTACTAAATTCTATGAAATACCTGGTTGATGACTTGATTGGTATAGTTGATTGGTATAGCATTAGAACAATTAAGTTCATTTGGTTTGTTGTCATTGCTTCTCTGAAGAAATATCATTATGATATCTAACTCTGTTAGAGTATCCTTTGACATTTTTTAGAAATTAGTTAGATCTCAATAGACTTGATAATAATATGTGAGTTATGTCGTTGTTGGACATCCATGTGTATTAATTTCACAGATTAATTCTATTAAAGATTTAATTTTGTTGTCTTTTTTCAGTCATTAGTGTCCAAGTCATTATAACACCTAAAACATAACATAAATTTGTGTGTGTTTGCATGTGTATTTTGCACTTATATATCTTTTTATGTTTAGTTTTCCCCTAGTAGAAAAACATCTCCTTGAAAGCTGAGACTGGTTTCACTTTTATCTCTTTATCCTCTTTGTTTGGCACAGTTGAATCTATTCTGAGTGTTTGATAAGTGCTTAATGGATCAAATTAAGTAAAATTACAGTAAGACATAACTGAAGAACAAGACAGAACTCTTTCGGCATTATAGAGGCAAGAAAATTTCTTATCAATTTCTAGTACCAAACCTATTTCCCTTAATTACCCTTCAACTTTGAGTAATGTCTGCTATATGCTTGAGTCACCACTTGATAGGGAATTTGAATCCTTGGTAACTTATACTTACATCCTGCCTCTTTCCTCTCAAAGATTGTTTAGAAACTCAGGATATATCCATCACCAAAATGAGCAATTTTAATGTTTGCCCTCTCATGCAATTTTATTACAAAGTATAAAAGCCCTCAATTAAAGTTCTACTTCAATTGATCGTCATGACAGAATAAATGACTCTTTTCTCAGAAGTCTTTACTAGTATGGCATACATAATCCATGTTGGATTCTATTGGGACAAAAAGATCACATACATGCATTTAGTGATAGAATATAGAATCAGATTGAGAGAAGTCCTTCATTAAAATATTAGTCACTTAAAATGATTTTTCTTCCCTAAAGAGACTCAAAAATATGTCCAATAAGGTAATATTAGGTAACTAAAAAATCATTAGATTTGGAGTCTCATGATCAAGGTTTGAATGTTCCCTCTCCTACCTACTGAATACATACATACATGCATACACACATATATGTATATATGCATGTGCGCATGGGCACATATATACACCCAGACATAACACACACATATGTATGCATATATGTGTAAAACATAGATTCTTGGTTTTCTCATTTTTAAAATTAAATGATTGGACGCAATCATCTCAAAGATGACTTCCAACTTTAACTCCACTGTTCAATGGAAGCATGATGGAGTAGTAATCACTGTTCCAGCCTTGAAGATGCATATATACTACAGCTCAATTGACTCAGAGACTAGCATTGATTCCCTCCAGATGGAATATTGTTAATACCAACTGTAATATTAACTGCCACTATCTCTTAATTATCGTAGCAATGTTAGAATTACAGTAATATCCTTGCAGTCCTACCTTTAGGATAGTATAGATTAAGCTGAGCTGAGACACCTTAAGTCCCCACCCCAGACCCTTTAAAACTTGAGTCCGAAAGTAGCCTCTGTTGTACGTAGCCCTCCTGCTGGTATTCATGGTATGGAGAGACAAAACAGCTAGAATGAAGTGGTTTTCCTTGCTTGAATTGCAGAAGTCAGTAGGTATTTCAAAATTAGTCCTTGCTAACTCATACTATTTCCTCCCTTTACCCTTCTAATAGTATAAGAACGTTTTCCATAGGTCTCCCAATTGGAAAATCCTCTACGCTCTGCACTCATGGGGCATCTCCCAGGGTGGTTTTACTACCCTGTTATCTCATTTAAAGATGTATTATCCCTCCACTTATGACTTTGATTGTTTTCTGACTTGACACATCCTAGGTATTTATTTGCTGTGTTATAGTTAGAAGTAGCTTTCCTGAGTACCTTCCTATCATTACTCATTCCTTGTTTGAAACAGTTCAGAAAATATCATAACGTCAGTGTCAAAACAGAGGTTTAAAACACAGGAAACAACCTATAACACTTCCAAGATTAAACATCTATAATACCCATTAGACTAAATTGGAACTGAAAAATATTTAACAGAATAATTAAAAATATAGTAGAATACACATGATATTTTTGTGCTTTTGTAAGTTACTATGTGGCCGTCAGGAATCCTGATATGTGGGTTAACCCTATTTCTATATTAGTTGAAGAAAACTGGTTTAGAGGTCTTCATTGTTCTCCCCTATGGTTAATAATATCATACACATCATATGAATGAAATAGCTTACCATATAAGAGATCACTTTCTATTTAAGTACGTGATTTTCCTGTGTGATTTTCCACATTTAGACTACTGACTAAATAAATTATCAAGTTGAATAATAAGTATTACAAATTCGCAAGAAAGACAAAAAGAAAACAATAAGTATTGTATTGAAAATTTCCCTAAACTGACCTATTTAAACAAATTGATTTTGGAAGAGAAAGAAATGGATGGAGTAATGGAGATGAACATCATTTGTGAAAATTTTGTTCATAATTTTATCATTTGTGTATGCATATACAAACATATGTATATATATACATTTATACATATATCTGTGTTTGTGTATTTATAACTGTAAATAGTTTGCCATAAATAGAGGAGGGACATATTACAAAAACAATTTTTGTTGACAAAAAGATGATAAGAACAAGGGAGATAAAAAATTGAAGTGTACACTATTTCAGAATTGTAAAAAAAGTTTCATATTATATTAATGGAACTAGATTATATTTTGGAAAAGGATTCTTCAAAATTCTCCCCTATCCAATAAAATTTCACCACTGTTTAACAAATAATCATACTCAGGTACAATTCTGATTTTGTCAATTATTGAATCAGAAATTTTCAGTCAATCTTTCATCTAAGATATAATATGAAGTCCTTAGATTGTAATATGTCCACATTTTTGGTTGTATCTATATTAGGGTTTTATTTATTTTAGTTATCTTTATATAACTTCCCTTCAGTAATTTCTCATTCCTGGCAATTGCACTATTAATTCTTCCCTGAATCTAACATTCTTTTCTTCTGGATTTCTGTATTTACCCAAACCTTCCCTTTTACCTGGAATATACTTCCTGCTTATCTCTAATTCTTAGGATCTTTCCAAGTAGTCACTTCTTCCGGGAATCCTCCCATGATCACTCTCAGTGTTAAATGATCTCGTATTGGAAATGGAGTAAGTGTTCTTCAGGCGCTGTTATGGATAATCAAGTTAAGAGTCAGAAAGATTGTTGCTTTATAACACCATAGATTTAGAGCTGCAAATTCAAATCTTCAAAAACACAATTTGACCAAAAGATGTGCAGAATACAGTATCCCATTGTGGGCATATTGATTATAAAAGCATTTCATTTTGCATTATTAAATGTCTCCTCAAATTGTCTACTCCAATAAGGTTTCCACCATGCCTAAGTTGAAAGCAACTTCTTGCAAGCTGTGAAACAACTTAACAAAAAGTAGAATACAAGCAGAGTAGATCAATTTCATATGTATGAAGAGAGAAACTATTCCTTAATAAATAAGTGATAGATGTAATTATAAAAAGATGAAAAAAATTCAATGACATGAAATTAAAATGAACCTGTATGAATGGCATTTAAAGGAAGGGGAATTAACCAACCAATTAATTTTTTTTTTGCAATAGCATATCTCTGGTAAAGATGTACCATGCAAGCTATAGGGACCTCCCTATAAAATATAAATCTTATAAATGTGAATGTTGAAGACTACAAACAACTAAACACATTTATTATTTTTATTTAGATTTTTGTATTTAAACAACTATAAATTCATTATAAAATTCTTAAATAAATAAACAAAAATAAAATGGACAGTTCTTTTTTTTCTAACATCGCACTTCCAGTTTATGCACTCAGAGAGATGTCCTCAAGTTGTTCACTAGCTACTCCAACCTTAGGACTTCAGGAAACTGGTCTTGTGAGGTCATTGTATGACGATTTAGAAGACTATCCCAAGGACCTTACAAGGCTTTCACTGAAGTGCCTTGAGAAACAAGTAAATGGATATTAAGAAAGTAACTCCTAAGTCTTTGCTGTGGAAGACACTAAAAGATTTTATCTAATCATGTTACTGTGACTTGCTGCAAATTTCAGGATATCTTGTTCTTGAGAAGTAAAATTTATCCCAATGGCTATGGATGATTAAAACATTATGACATTAACATTTAAACTCTTCAACTGTCATGGGATTCACTGGGTTTTGTAACGCTTAGAAGTTAGGAACACAAAAAGTATTCTAATGAGTTACCACTTACGGAACATCATGTACCTTCTGATAACTTTACTGTTGTTCTGTAGGTATTCTGTGTGATTTGACTAATAAGAATTGGGTTACCCTAACAACTTAGATGAAATGACCTCTATAGTAGCTTCTGGCTTTGAATATATCATCCACTGTATTTACAAATTTAGGACTACGGCAAGATTTATATGGTTTGGGATCAGTTTTAGTTAGTTCTTACTCTTCAAGGCAATATGGTCCATACATAATCTACCTCTTTTCCTTTGTGGAAAATAAAATCTACTTAGATGCGTTGTAATTGCCTTGAAATATAAAATTGATAAACATTTATCTTAACTGAGAATAAGAAAGAGTAATGCTTATGAGAGACACTTAAATGTCTGACTCTTAATGATTCAGGATTGTTTATGTACAACAGTATTTTGTTGGGTAAAACATATTACTAAATGCTGAAAGTACATTATATTGTATTTTTAGAAAAATTAGTAGCACAGGTTGCAAAAATTAATTAATTATTTGAAAGTTTGGGAACCTTTTGTGGGTGGGACTTGTAAAAAACTGAGGTTTTTCATTTGTGATGCAGTAACATTTTAGAGGATGCCTTTCCCAATTTTTTAACTCTTTTTTTTCAATATGCAAGGAAAAGCCTACTATGTAAGTGTTTCTAAGCTGTGTCTCTCTGGAACTATGTCTTGGTTTCTACATAGTGAACAAGGGGGCATAATTAATATTTCATTCTAGCCTTAAGAAACAACTGTGAAGGTGGGAACATCATAGTACAGTGAATGTTGTTTGTATACTTTTCTTGTTATATATTCGTGTTATATTTATTTATGCCACAATATTTCACAAAGCACATTTTTTAAATCATCCATTATAATTTTTCTACATGAGGAAACACTTTTGTGGGTTACCAAATCCTGACTATTAGACACAGAGTTCTTGTGCTCTTACTTGACAGCGAGTTGGAGTCAGAGTAAGAAGCCAAATGAAATAGTTACCAGTCATTCCACCACAACCTCAAGTTAAAATTCCACTTTTTCCTTTCATCTGTAAGTCCTAGAGCACTTTGTCTCCAGTGTATCCTAACGTTTATCATTTCATTTCATGTCTAATTTTGTTTTTTTTAATTCCACACATGACTTACAGTATAAACTACTATGTGAGGAAGTTAAAAATGTAATAAATTTTGGAGTGGCAAAAGTTTGCAGTGTTGGTGAAAAGGACAGAAACATGCATTTTAAAAGGACTATGGAAATTCAGGAAGTTTGAACCAGGGTCAGTGAGTTTACTCTTAGTGTCCTACTTCAGAGACAGTAGGGCATCATGAGTTCAAGACACAGACAGGTTCTAGGTATGTCCCTTAGAGGACTCAGTGCCCTGGGTAGCTGAGACAGATGTAGAGTGGCCTACTTTCTCAACCTCGAAATCCCAGGTCTTACCTTCAGCTGATTTTGCCCCTTATGTTCTTAAAGCCTTTCTCTAATGTGAGTCCTGCCTTTACAACGGATTTTTCATTTTCTTTTTCTTAAATCATGAAGATTGAGTATTGTTTCTGATAAAGGCTCTCTATGCAACGCTGGCTGAAAAGCATGTAGTATTTTCTATTTATGTATTTTGTGACATTATCATTTGTGATTTAATTATCATTTGTGACATCATTATCATTTAAAGATTGTACAATTTTTGTCTTAGCTACAGTTTGACATTAAACAATACTGAGCAGAATAAACAGTTGGATCCATGAAAAAAGAAAGACCCTATGTGCCACCACACAAGAAAGCACCAGAAAGTAAGGAAATGATGAGTGAAGGCTGAAAAAACAGTAACAACTATGTTATATTCTTAAGTTGTCTCGTTCTCATTCTCTTGAATGAAGTTGTTGATTGTTTCTGTGATTTGTTCTTTAACCCAGTCTTTCTTTAAAATTAGATTATTTACTTTCCAATTAATGTTTGTGTATGTTTCCACAACATTTTGTTATGTATAATTTGTATTGCTTTGTGATCTGAGAAGTATGCATTGACTATCTCTGCCTTTCTTCACTGCATTGTAAGGTTTTTGCCCTAATACATGGTCAATTTTTGTCTATGTGCAATGTACCTCTGAGAAAACGGTGTATTCCTTTCTATACCCATTCAGTTTTCTACAGAAATATATCAAATCTACCTTATCCAAGTGTATATTCATCTCCTTAACTTGTTTATTTTAGGGTTAGATTTATCAAGTTCATAGAGAGGGAGGTTGTGGTCCCCCATTTCTATACTTTTGCTCTCTATTTCTTCCTGTAACTGCCTTAACATATCCTCTCAGAATTTAGATGCTATACCACTTGGAGCTTATATGTTCCATAATGATATTGCTTTGTTGTCTATGGTGGCTTTCAGCAGGATATAATTTCCTTCCTCATCTCTTTTGATATGATCTATTTCTGCTTTTGTTTGGTACTAGGTTAGGATTACTACCCCCACTTCTTTTACATCAGCTGAAGCACAATATATTTTACTCCAACCTTTTATGTTTACCCTGTGAATATCCCCTATTTCAAATGTGTTTCTCATAAACAACATATTGTTGGATTATAGTTTTTAATTCATTCTGCTATCTTTTTCTTTATTATGATAGAGCTCATCCCATTCACATTCAGAGTTATGATTACTATCTGTGTCTTCCCTCCATCCAGCTTTTAGCTCTCCCTTCTCCATTCCCCTCCACAATAAAGTTTTAATTTTTGACCATCGCCTCCCACAGTCTTCTCTTCTTTCTTTCGGCTCTCCTTCCTTTTACTATCTTTTACATAATGTCTTTCAAGAAATGATGAAGGAAAATTTTCCTTATATTGTAGAATCAGAGAAAGAGCTCTGAAAACAAAAACTCCCATTAATACTATAGCAAAATTGCACAGCTCCAATGTCAAAGAGAAAATATAGCCAGCACCCAGGAAGAAACATTTCGAATATCATGGAGTCACAGTTAAGAACACAGAAGATGTAATGATTTCTACATTATAAGACGATGAAGTTTGAATATGATATTCCAGAGGGCAAAGGAACTAGGAATCACCTACATAGTAGAGTATAATATGCTGTGAGTATGATTCACTCAGAGGAAAAAAAATATTCAATGAAATAGAACACTTTCAACTTTTCATGGTGAAATAACCAGAACTGATTGGAAAATGTGGCTCTCAAGTATAAGATTTAATAGAAGCATAAAAATGTAAACAAAGAAGAGAAATCATAAGAAATTCAATAAGGGGAACAAAAATGGCAGAAAAATAGCACAGGCTTTCTAGAATGATGCCCCCAATACGAGCCAAATACGTCTAAAAAATGGCTCTGAACAAATTCTAGAACTGAAGAACCCTCACAATGACGAACTGAGGAAAACATCCAGCCTACAACATCCTAGAAAGTCTCTAAGAAGTGTTTATCATGCCTTGCTAGAAGCAGACACCAGTCCAGTGTGGGTCGCACCAGAATGTATGGTTGTTTCTAGACCTCAGGGTCACAAAACACCGAGGATAAATTGGAAGGTCAATAGGAAAAACCTGTGGGACCAGTGCAGGAGAGTGGAATGACCTAACCACAGGCTCAGGGCTTCAAAGGAAGGAGGGGGTTGAGGAACCTGCGGGAGCAGCAGGGGAAGCAGTGAAGACTGTTTCTGGAACTCTAGGTCCACAGATTGGGGGAGGATCAAGTGACTGACAGTACACCCCACACTCCCACTGGAAAAGGAGAACTACCTTGATAAAGAGCTCAAAAGTCAAGTAAATGGGGAAATGAACAAAAACAAACCAAAAAAAAAGTAATCAGACTACAGACACTTACTTTGCTAACAAGGAAGATCAATGCAGGCAAAGAGAAGAAATAAACATCTAAACTCCTTCATGCAAAGGCTCCAAGAAAAATATGCATTGGTCAAAGGCCATGGAAGAACTCAAAAAATAATTGTGAAAACCAAGTAAATGAAACAGAACAAATATTACGAAGAGAAATGAGAATGATGCAAGAACATCTTGAAAAACGAGTCAACTGACTGACAGAAACCCAAAAAAATGCTGATGCAAATACCACTGTAAAAAATAGACTAATGCAGTAAGATAGAGTGGACTTCCCACCCTTACACCTCCAGCTTCCCTGGCAACATCCCCACATCCACGGTGGACACGAAACCAAACCCATTCCAAAGCTTCCCATAGCTTTTTCCAGCAGCAGTTTGCTGCCACCACTACCACCAACACCACCAAATGCTGACCAACCTCTGGAGTGGCAGAGGGAAGAGGTATGGATACCATGAGCAAGGCAGATGAACCCACCTCCCAGCCCTAGGCCCCAGCAGGCCTGGTGGCGGCATGGACCCTGCACCCAAGTGCCCTGCTAGCAACTGCCAGGGGAAAGCAAGAGGGAAAAAGTGAAGTTTCCTTTCATCATATTTGTTTTAAATAAGGAACAATATGCACATTTAAGTTGTTATGAAAATCTATCTTACATTAGAAAGGTAGGGGTGAAGGGAATATGTGGGGGGTAGTGGGATGATAGATGGGAGGAGGGAGTAATTAGAAGTAAAAACTTTTGAGATGGACAAGGTCAAAAGAGAAAATAGAACAAACGGTGGTAGGATACGATGGAAGAAAATATAGTTAGTCTTGCACATGACCTTTATGAAAGTATTTTGCATGACTGTACATGTATAACCGATATTGACTTGCTTGCCTTCTTTGTGGGGATAGGTGGGGAGGGAGGAAGGGAGAGACGATGGAACTCAAAATTTTAAAAATGAATGTTAAAAATTGTTTTACATGCAACTGAGAAATGAGAAATATATATATAATGGGTCATAGAACTCTATCTTAGCCTACAGAAAAGTACAGGAGATGGAGGCAAGGAAAAGGAGGGGTGTGATATAAAGAAAGACAGATTGGAGAAAGGGAATCAGAATGTATGGTATCTTGGACTGGGAGAAAGAGAGAGATGGGGAGTAAATTAGGAACCTAAAATCTTGTGGAAAAGAAAAGTGAATATTACAAATTACTTAATTAAACATCCCAATACAGGAAAATAAAAGTAATAAGAGCAGTCCCTTGGGCTTTGGGGAACCTATAACCCAGCCATATTACTGCCCCATATCCTTCTTTCCTTTATGATTTATCTTCCACTTTCACCATGGTTTCTCTTTTCCAATGACCCAGAAGTTGTTCTGTTCTCCACAATTAAGATTTGGTATAAAGATGAGGCTCAGCTATTAGGAGTCCAAAGAACTTTGTATCATTTTTTTGTACATAAAGGTATTTTTTAATGTTTTATTATTTTTCCGTTTTGAGTTCCAAGCCTTATCCCTCCCTCCTTTTCCTCCTTTCTCCTTGAAATGGTATATAATGTGTTGTAGGTTGTGCATGTGCAGTCATGAAAGACATTTTCATATTAGTCATTTTGTATAACAAAATTTGTAAAAGAAAAGAAGTAAGGAAGGAAGGAAAGAAGAAAAGAAGGAAAGGAAAATATCCTTTTCTTTGAATTCAGATGAATGTATTACAGTTTTAAAGTAAGGATTGTGACAATTATTGGGAAACGAATGAGCAAAGCATTTATTAAGCATTAACTATGTATCAAGCAGTATGCTAAGCAGGGGGCAAGAAAATTGAAACGGGAAAATACTCTAATTTTAAGGAGCTTACACTCCAATTAGTGGAGATAGCAAAAGATATCAATTTTACCGTGCATTGCCTAGGAATATTATACACAGTGGGATTTTCAACTAGCATCAATTTCCAATTACAGAAAAAAAAGTCTTCCTTTTTAACTAATCAGAAATCCAAAAATTGCTTTATCCCTCCATGAAAAAAGCAAACTTGGTGCCAATCTCTTCTTTCACATCAAATTCAAATATTAAGAAAAAAATAATCTTTTAAATTATAGACATTTGTGTACAAATTAGATGACATGTAATCAGGAAAGAACTTGAGTTTTGGTTTGTTTCAGTAAAATGTTATTTTCCCATTGAAAAAATTCAGTAAGGTTAAATGATTTACATTCCTACAAAGGAAGATGATACTTGTAATTCATAAGAATTTTTTCATTAATTGGACAGAAGGACTATATGTAGAAAGAGGTTATAGGTGTAAATTAAATATAAAGGAATGAGATCAAAAAAATAATCAAGGAGTGAGAGATGAATACACTGGGAGAAAATGAAAGGGAGAGGTAGAATGGGATAAATCATCTCATGCAAAATTCAAGAAAAAAGTCTTTTACAGTGGAGGGGAAGAGGATGAGCTGCGAGTGAGTAACTAAACATTATCATAACCAGAAATGACTCAAAAAACGAAAAAACATATACTTTCAAATGGGTATAGAATTCTATCTACCCTGCAAAAAACTAGTAGGGAAAGGGAATAAATGAAGGGGGCAAGGGTTATAGAAAGCAAGGTAGATTGGTGGAGCAGGCTGTCAGAAGCAAAAAATATCTTTTGACAAGTGACAGAGTAAAAGAAAAGTGAGAATATAATTAATAGTAAAGGTAGGATGGAGGTAAATACAGTTAGCTATAATAAATGTTATAAAAAAGAAGCGAGTTCCCCTGATGAAGCCCTCATTTCTCAAACATATAGAAAACTGAATCATATTTGTAAAAGAAAAAAAGGCATTCCATGATTGAAAAATGGTCAAAAAATAATAACAGTTTTGAAGTGATGTATTCAAA
This sequence comes from Potorous gilbertii, assembly GCA_028658325.1. NCBI lineage: Eukaryota > Metazoa > Chordata > Mammalia > Diprotodontia > Potoroidae > Potorous > Potorous gilbertii. The sequence continues at coordinate 434,282,218 of CM053771.1, forward strand.
GTCATCTTAATCATATGAAAAAAAGAAATTCTAACTCACTATTAGAGAAACGCATATTAAAATTATTCTGAAGGAGAATCTTACATCTATTAAATTGGTCATAGGACAGGAAATTATTGGAGGTGGGAAAAATGAGGATTTAATGCACTGTTGCTGGAGTTGTGAAGTAATTCGACCATTCTGTTGAGCAATTCAGAACTATTCCCAAAGGGCTATACAGCCAAGCATACCCTTTGACCTATCGACATCAATACTAGTTCTATATCTCAAAAGAGATTTTAAACAAAAAAAAAGGAAACTAAAGTAAAAGGGTCTATATGTGCTAGAGTAGGTAAGCAGTTCTTTTCTGGTGGCAAAGAATTGGAAATTGAGAGGAAGTCCATCATTTGTGGATGGTTAAAGAAATTGTGGTAGATGATTATGGTGAAATACTATTGCGTTATAATAAATGATGAGCAGAATGCTCTCATAAAAATCTGGAAATACTAAATAACCTGATGCAAAGTGGAATGTACTGGTACAAAGTAACAGCAATTTGTGCGATAATAAGCTCTGAGTGACTTAGCTATTCTCAACACTACAACGATCCAAGACCACGCTGAAGAATTTGTGACGAACAATGCTATCAAACCCGAGAGAAACAATGTATACCTTCTGAATACAGATTTAAGCATACTTTTTTAAAAACTGTTTTTCTTTCTCAGGAGGTCTATTTTTCATTTCTTTTTTTTGTCTATGTTTTTTGTTCCATAATGTGACTTATGTAAATATTCTGCATGATGAAAAATATCGTTTTTCAAATTTCTTATTTTCTCATGGAGGACTGGGAGAGGAACTTGGAGCTCAAAACTTTTTAAAACAAATGGAAAGAATGTTTTTAGACATAACTAAGGAAAGAAATACTAAGAAAAAGAAAAAAATAAGTGGAACTGTGAAATATTTTCTCCTTCCTATTTGTGACTGCCTTAAAAGTTCTGTGATTAATTTGTTCAAACTTTCATTCATAAGACACTCCAAAAGATTAAGCAAAGGTAAAAATTTTGAAGAAAGTAAAGTTTGCCTAACTTTAGTTTCCTTATGTTCTATTACTAGGTACTTTTCTTTTTATTTATTCATTCCTTCTTTCAGATGGACTTATTATTTTCTCCCCACTATCCTCCTCCTTCCTGTTTTGATAAACTCATTCACAGTAATACATTAACTATTAGTAAGTATTGCATTCATTATATGTTTAAAAAGTAGACTTCCAAATTCTTTCTATGATATAAATATGGTTTTGATACCCAAACCAGGAAGAGACAAAACACAGAAAGAAAATTGTAGACCAATTTCTCTAATGAATATAGATGCAAAAATTTTAAACAAGATTTTAGCAAAACGAATACAGCATCTTATCACGAAAATAATACATTATGATCAGGTAGGATTCATACCAGGAATGCAGGGCTGGTTCGATATTAGGAAAACTATTAACATTATTGATCATATCAACAACAAAACTAACAAAAACCACATGATTATCTCAATAGATGCAGAGAAAGTTTTCGACAAAATTCAACACCCATTCCTATTAAAAACACTGGAGAATATAGGAATAAAGGGAACTTTTCGTAAAATAATAAGCAGTATCTACCTAAAACCTTCAGCAAGCATTATATGCAATGGGGAGAAGCTAGATTCATTTCCAATAAGATCAGGGGTGAAAAAAGTATATCCATTATCACCCTGTTATTCACGATGGTACTAGCAATGTTAGCTGTAGTAATTAGACAAGATAAAGATATTGAAGGAATAAAAATAGCCAAAGAAGAAATTAAGTTATCACTCTTTGCAGATGATATGATGATACGCTTAGACAATCCCAGAGATTCAAGTAAAAAACTACTTGAAATAATAAACAACTTTGGCAAAATTGCATGTTACAAAATAAACCCACACAAATCTTCTGCATTCCTATATATTAGTAACAAAGTCCAACGGCAAGAGATGGAAAGAGAAATCCCATTTAAAGCTAATGTAGACACTATAAAATACTTAGGAGTTTACCTGCCAAAACAAACCCAAGGACTATATGAACACAATTACAAAACACTTTTTGCACAAACAAAGTTAGATTTATGTAAGTGGAAAAACATCACTTGTTCATGGGTAGGCCGAGATAATATAATAAAAATGACAATTCTACCTAAATTAATTTATTTATTTAGTGCCATACCAATTAAACTATCACACAATTATTTTCTAGAGCTGGATAAAATAATATCAAAATTCATTTGGAAGAACAAAAGTTCCACAATATCGAGAGGCCTAATGAAGAGTCATGCTTGGGAAGGTGGCCTAGCGCTACCAGACCTCAAATTATATCATAAAGGAGAAATTATCAAAACCACTTGGTATTGGCTAAGAATCAGAGGGGCAGACAAATGGAAGAGACTTCGCGCCCAAGACACAGTAGGCAAGCAATATAGCTACCTCCAGTTTGATAAACCCAAAGACCTCAACTTCTGGGATAAAAACTCACTGTTTGACAAAAATTTCTGGGAAAACTGGTTAACAGTGTGGCAGAAATTAGGCATAGACTCATGCCTGACACCATACGCAAGAATAAAGTCCAAATGGGTACATGATTTAGGTATAAAGACTGATACAATAAATAAACTGGAAGAACAAGGAATAGTATATTTATCACATTTATGGAGAAGGGAAGAATTTTTTACTAAAGAAGTGAGAGAAAGCATTATGAAATGCAAGATGGATAATGTTGATTGCATTAAACTGAAAAGTTTTTGCACAACCAAACTCAATGTATCCAAAATGCAGAGGGATGCAGTAAACTGGGAAAAAATTACAGATATCCTCGGGGATAACAACCTCATTTCTAGAATATATAGAGAACTGACTCAAATGTATAACCATACAAGGCATTCCCCAATTGATAAATGGTCAAAGGATATGAACTGGCAATTTTCAGGGGAAGAAATTAAAGATATCTGTAATCATAAGAAAAAGTGCTCTAAATCACTACTGATTAGAGAGATGCAAATCACAACAACTCTGAGGTACCACATCACACCTATAAGATTGGAAAACATGACAGACCAAGAAAATAATAAACGCTGGAGAGGATGTGGGAGAGTTGGAACACTAATTCATTATTGGTGGAGCAGTGAGCTCTTCCAACCATTCTGAAGAATGGTTTGCAACTATGCCCAAGGGGCTACAAAAATGTGCATACCCTTTGACCCAGCAATATTGCTACTAGGACTGTATATCCAAGAGATTAAAAAATGGAAAAGGGTCCCACATGTTCAAAAATATTTATAGCAGCATTCTTTGTGGTTGCCAATAAGTGGAAATCAAGGGGATGCCCATCAACTGGGCAATGACTTAACATATTATGGTATATGAATATAATGGAGTACTATTGCTCCATAAGAAATGATGAACAAGAAAACTTCAGGGAGGCCTGGAAGGGCTTATATGATCAGATGTTGAGTGAAAGGAGCAGAATCAGGAGAACTTTGTGTACAGCAACGACCACAGTGTGCGAGAGTTTTTTCTGGTAGGCTTAGAAATTTGTAATATCACAAGAACTTACTGAAAACAAAAATCCCAATGGTGGTTTTCTAAGGCAAAATGCCTTCCACACTCAGAGAAAGAAATATGGAAGTCATACACAGAACATAGATGATCATGTTTGTGTGTGTGTGTGTTTTAGTGTTTTATTTTCTGATTTGTTATATGATTTCTTCCATTTATTTTAGTGCGATTACATAGCATGACCATAGTGAAAATGTGCTCAATAGGAAATTATATGTAGAACCTATTCCGAATTGTGTACTGTCGTGGGGAGGGAGGGGATAGTGGGGGATAAAAATCTTAATTTTAAGGAAGTGGTTGTAGAAAATTAAAAAAAAATAAAAAGTAGATTTCCTTCATAAAAAGAAATCCCCAATGGATGTTAATTTAACCAATGTAATTAATCTCTCATACTTGAATTCATTATAATAAATATTGAGAAGTAAAATGGACCTTTTGCCAACACTTTACACAAGGTGAAAACAGGACAATTCTACTTTGAAAGTCAACATTGTACTAAGAACCTACCAACCAGCCTAGCCTAAGTTCATTTCAAATACTTCTAGTTATATTAGCTACCAATCATGCTTATCTCCCCTCAGTGAATAATACCAAACCGGTAAAATGATATGTTCTTTATTAAATGTTATCAATTGCAATTGTTAATGAACCTGTGACTAATACTGCATATTCCTAATTTTACACAATTAAGCATTCCTAATAAATGGTACATGCCAATGCTTTCATAGTCAACTTACTTTATTATCTTCTTACTCAACAGAAGAAAATTTGAAAGGATAAGAATGTACAAATGAAAAGAGGCAGTTGTCTCCAGTGACCAATTTTTAAAACATATTTTTAGTTTATTTCTCTTTAATGGTTTGTCCCAGGAAATGCATTTTCCAATTTTCTCATACAATTCAAGTTACTAGTATGCTTTGAGACTCCTTTTTTAAAGTTTCTGGTAGTGGAAAGTTATTATCTAGGGTAAGTCTCCCTTGGGATATGGTCCCACGTTTAAAATGCACATGTTTAATACTAGCATTAATTCAACATGGCAGCGGGAAAAAAAAGTGTTAGAAAGTACTAAATGTCATTTCTATTGGACAGAAGAAAAACACAAGCCAGAACATTTCCTGGTAACCCCTGAAGGCTGTATTATCAGATGCTCTAAGTAATAGTCTTTCCATAGAAAAAGGCCTTCTCCTATATTGTTTAACTGAATTATATGACTTTGCTTACAGATTTTATCTGAATTACTGTAAGAGGTTATGAGTGGATTTTCCAGAACGGCCCTTTAAATACACCATGATTGATTTTTCAGTTGTCTCCCACTTTTTAAATCATTGACAAAGGTTCTCGGAATATACTGAATATTACAGTTAGATCACAGGAGACAGTACATGCATGTGAATTCTACCAATTTTACGTATGACTTATATACAAATATTAACCTAGTGGAGGATTTTATTTTTACGTGTGTTTTTTTTTTAAGTTATTAATATAGTTAATGTTAAAAATGAATGTTCAAAGGAAGAGAAAACTATGGTATCATTTCATACAAGCAACTTTAACAGAGACCATTTTTCTATGGTATTACTTTTACATATTTATTCTCTTCCTTACTTAAAGCTTTGTAAATGGTAAATAAATAAAAAAATAAGTGAATATACGACCTACTTTTTTTCTTTTATTAAAAATATATGCCAAAATATTTCTCACCAGATTATGTATAATTTCGGAATAAGACAAAGAAAAGAATTCATTTGACTCTCTTTCAAAATTTTCTCATAAACATAGAAAACCATAGAGATGAAAGTGGAGTTATCCATCCACAGTAAGAGATTTTATAGTTTTTAGCTCTAATAGCTCACTACGTAAATTTAAGTAGAATCTCTTTTTTCTCTTTGTTGACTTAAGTTGATTAACTAGTGGTTTGGAAAATATATTGGATAAAATTTATATAGGTTAGAAATTAGTAATGAGAAGTATAGAATTTGAATTAGTTGAGAGAATGGTTTATAATATATTTGAATTCCATTCATGTCCAGAATTTTGAGATGTTGTTTTAGGCAGTTCTGTGTTTTGGCCTTGAGAAAAGACAGCCATTCGTTTTAGCCGTTATGCCACTCTCCCTACATCTATCCATGTGCATCCCTCTTTTTTCTCTCTCTCCTCTGATGGATCCCTTTTTCTTCTGGAACCCAAAGCCTGAACTCTAAACACTTTGCTCATCCTACTAATTTCTCATCCCTGGAATTTCCCTAGTAATTTTCATTTTCCTACCAAAAGTAATCCCCACAAAGGTAAATTGAAAAGATTGCCAGTTCTTCCTGTTCTTTACAAACAGCATACTAATTCTTTGATATATTTGACATTTAAAAGGATATTTACTATTTTTAATGAATTATTAATTTTTATTTATGTTTGGTTTTTTAATACTATTAATTTATAATATAAATTTATTTATTTAACTTTTTGCATACATTTTCACAAAATTTTGGCTTCCAAATTTTCTCTCTATTTGTCCTCTCCCCCAAGCCCATTCTAATTTCCCCTATCACCAATCAGCCCTTTCTTCTATCATCCATCCCTTCCCTTGTCCCCATCTTCTCTTCTGTCCTGTAGGGCCAGATAACTTTCTATTCCCCATTTCCTGTATTTCTTATTTCCTAGTAGCAAGAACAGTACTCAACATTTGTTCCTAAAACTTTGAGTTCCAACTTCTCCCCACCCATTCCCATTGAGAAGGCAGGCAATTCAGTACAGGACATATCTGTGTAGTTTTGCAAATGACTTCGATACTAGTCGTGTTGTATAAGACTAAATATATTTCCCTCCATCCTATCCTGCCCCGCATTGTTTCTATTCTCTGTTTTGATGTTGTCCCTCCCCAAGAACGTTGACTTCAAATTGCTCCCTCCTCCCATTGCCCTCCCTTCCATCATTCCCCCCACGCTGCTTGTTCCCTTCTCCCCCACTTTCCTGTATTGTAAGATAGGTTTTCATACCAAAATGAGTGTGCATTTTATTCCTTCCTTTAGTCGAATGTGATGAGAGTAAACTTCATGTTTTTTTTTTCTCAGCTCTCATCTTTTTCTCTCCACTAAAAAGTCTCCTACTTGCCTCTTCTATGAGAGATCATTAACCCTATTCCGTTTCACCCTATCTCCTCCCACTATATTTTTCTCTCACCGTTTACCTTGATTTCTTTTAAGATATGGTCCCATCCTATTCAATTCACTCTGTGCTCTCTGTCTCTGTGTGTGAGTGCATGTGTATATGTTTGTGTGTGTGCAAGCATGTACGTGTGCGTGTGTGTGTGTGTGTGTGTGTAAACCCACCATCTACCCAGATACTGAAAAGTTTCAAGATTTACAAATATTGTCTTTCCATTTAAGAATGTAAACAATTCAACTCTGGTAAGTCACTTATGACTTCTCTTTGCTGTTTACTTTTTCATGCTTCTTATCATTCTTGCGTTTGAAAGTCAAATTTTCTTTTCAACTCTGGTTTTTTCATCAAGAATCTTTGAAAGTCCTCTATTTCATTGAAACACCATATTTTCCCCTGACGTATTGTACTCAGTTTTGTTGGGTAGGCGATTCTTGGTTTTAGTCCTTGTTCCTTTGACTTCTGGAGGATCCTATTCCATGTCCTTCGATCCCTTAATGTGGAAGCTGCTACATCTTGTGTTATCCTGATTGTATTTCCACAATACTTGAATTGTTTCTTTCTAGCTGCTTGCAATATTTTCTCCTTGACCTTGGAATTCTGGAATTTGGCCACAATGTTCCTAGGAGTTTTTCTTTTTGGATCTCTTTCAGGCAGCGATGAGTGGATTCGTTGAATACTTATTTTGCCCTCTGGTTCTAGAATATCAGGGCAGTTTTCCTTGATAATTTCCTGAAATATAATGTCTAGACCCTTTTTTTGATCATGGCTTTCAGGTAGTCCCATAATTTTTAAATTGTCTCTCCTGGATCTATTTTCCAGGTCAGTTGTTTTTCCATTGAGATATTTCACATTCTCTTCCATTTTTTCTATTTTTTGGTTTTGTTTTGTGATTTCTTGGTTTCTCAGAAAGTCATTGGTCTCCATCTGTTTCATTCTAACTTTGAGAGAACTATTTTCTTCAGTGAGCTTTTGCACCTATGTTTCCACTTGGTTAATTCTGCTTTTGAAAGCATTCTTCTCCTCATTGGCTTTTTGAACTTCTTTTGCCAATTGAGTTAGCCTATTTTTCAAGGTTTTCTTTTCTTCAGCATTTTTTTGGGTCTTCTTTCTCAAGGTATTGACCCGTTTTTCATGCTTTTCTTGCATCTCTCTCATTTCTCTTCCCAGTTTTTCCTCCACCTGTCTAACTTGATTTTCAAAATCGTTTTTGAGCTCTTCCATGGCCCGAGCTCCTTGGATGTCTATTTCAGATGTTTCAGATAAAGACCCTCGACTTCTATGCCTTTGCCTGATGGTAAGCATTGTTCTTTCTCATCAGAAAGGAAAGGAGGAAACATCTGATCACTAAGAAAGTAAGTTTCTATGGTCTTATTTTTTTTCCCCCTTTTCTGGGCATTTTCCAAGCCAGTTACTTGACTTCTGAGATTCCTCTCCACACTCCCCTGGATCTGCCCAGCTAGTGCTTGGGGTCTGAGATTCAATTGCTGCTTCCCAGCCTCAGGGCTTTCAGAGGGTGTTGGGTCTGCTATTCAGGGTAAGATTAAATTCAGGTTCTCGGGTGGGGTCAGGGCCATCTCCCAGACTCAGTTCCCTGAGGGGGCTTATGTGGAGACCTTCAGTAATGTAGTCGAATTCCTGCCTGTTTTTGGAACTCCTTTTCACTGCTTCCCCCGCCACTGCCTCCTGAGGGGGCCTGAGTTGTGAAGATACCCCTCTCCCCTCACTGCCAGTCAACTCTCTCTATGAACTACAGCACCTGTGAGTGGAGGGACCTTCGTGGCTGATGGCGATTCCATCCCTGAAACCTGCTCGGATCTGTTCCTCCTGGAGCCACACGGCCAGGGCAGGGTCATGCTCTGCTCTAGCCCAGTGCACGATGGACCTTTGGGATTGATTTTTCAGGGCTCTCTGGAACAGAAATCTCTACTCTGTTGTTGTGCAGCTTCCACTGCTCCAGAATTTGTTGGAAGTTCCTTTTAACATGTAATTTATGGGCTGTGGCTTTGGAGGTAGCATATGTGAATCTTTCTACTCTTCTATCTTGGCTCCTCCCCCCAATATTTACTATTAAAAAAGCTGGCTTAGTAGGTGAAATACAATAGAGAGTAAAGGATTTGGGAACAGATTAAAAGTTACAAAACTTCTGATTATTTAATTCTTTTTCTGAACATGAACCAAGCTTCATCTATTCTCATGCTCTTTTTTTTATTTCTTTTCCACCTAAACTATTATCAGGTTTCACTTTCATCTTAGCTGAAGTGGGGTGTCATGAATTTGACTGGCAGATGGCTATTAGTCAGCTCTCCAATTTCGCCTTCCCAATTTTCAATTGTGGGAGTTCACTAGGAAATTGCTTAGTACTTTGTATGAACTAAACCCTAACTGTGTCATTTTGGGGGATGATTTACCCATAGAATGAAAAATCCTTACTATCTCTTTGACTGCGAGTAAGATAGACACTTTCCTATCTGTATAGCAAATTTTTGCCTTTGAGATACCATACTTCCTTTGCCTCCTTTCTGGAAATTTTCTTACATTTCAGCCCTGAAAAATTGTTCCTATTCTTCATTAACAATGTCACTCTCTTTTTAGTTATTTTTAGAAGTAAAAACTGAAAGCTTCTTTTTTACACCTGATTACATAGATTTTCTTGGGACATAGTAAGAAATTTAAGAAAGAATATGACTATTACAGTAAAGACATATTTGAATTTTAATTCTGACTCTGACACTTGGGTGATAATGGCTAAGTAACTTTACCTGAGTTTCTTAAGAAACTTATCATTAAAATTGAGATAAAACTCATATTCCTGCAGTTAATATTTTGAATATTTTAAGGATTGAGATTATTGAAAGGAATTATCTTTATAATTTTTATTAAAATCTTATCTGTATTATACTTGTATACACATTAGTGATTTATGAATAACTGACATTAACTTTCCTTAAAAAATAGTAATTGCATCTGATCTCAGATATTACCTTCTGTATATAGTTCATCATCTCTTAACAACAGAGACAAAAGTTATGTTTTAATTTCATTTAGTTGGAACTGAACAACATTGATCATTGAATTCATTCTGAGTCTTTTGATTGTAAATAGTGTCTTATTTTGTAATTTAAGACCTTCACACTGTTTTTATTGATTCTAATTAACCACTCGGCATAAATCCACAGATGTCTTTCCAGGTTTCTCTGAATTCTTTAACTTTCAACATCTTTTCTTTTATAGGTGGTAGGACAGTAAAGGTAAAACAGAAATGTAATGAATGGAGGTCCTGATATTCTACTGATCAGTAGACCAGCAAATTTCCTGAAATTTAAAGTCTTAAGAGAGGTGATTTTTTCACTACTCAGAGAAAGCTTGTGGAGTGGTGGATACAGTGTTTTGCATAGAATCTGGATTATCTGTTTTTAAATTTCCCACAGATACCAGCTGTTTGATCTTAGGCAAATCACCTAGCCTCTTATTTCCTCAGCTGTGAAATGGGGATGATGGTAATACTTATGCCATTGGGTTGTTATAAGGATTAAATGAGATAATACTTGTTAAAAGAGCTTAATGTAGTTCCTAGCATAATGTACCTGCGGCAAAAATGTTCGTTCCCTTCCCCTTTCTCACTAATAGGTTAAGTAATTGTCCCTATTTGCCCAGTTAGTATATGTCACAAGTGAGAATAAAACACAGACTTTTTTTAAGGATAGCCCAATATACTCACCATAACATACTAGTTCATTGTGCTTTGTGTCAAAATAATACATTATGCAGTGTGAAACCAGTACCACTAGACGAAATAGTATAAACAATTAAATTGTTATTATTCTAAATTATAAAAATATAATTAACCTTTTAAAAATTATATTTTCATCCCTATCATCTTCATCTTCCTCATTGTTACCCTCATCATCATCATCATCATCATCATCATCACAATGACCCTTTCATAATCCCCATTCCATGGAGGCTATACAGGAAGAGTTCATGACTGCTCTGAATTGGGATCTCCAAATTTTTCTTTTCTAACATTAGATTCCTCATTTCCAGCTGTGTATGTGTAACACATTATTATAAGAAGCAACTTGGATTAATGCCTAGAATACATTTCCTTAGATTTAAGAAGACATGGATTTTAATTCTGCTTTCTATCAAATATTGGCTTTCTTATGCTAGGAATGTACCTTAAAATCTCAGTGCTCTAGAGTAGTTTTGTCAATCTCAAACAAACGGGATCCACTATTCCATACATATGAATCCCTGAAAGTCATATATTTACAGTGTTAAAATGCAATATTGAGTACATTTTATCATATGTTTATTTTGTTAAATATTTCCAAAGTGCATTTTAATTTGTTTCAGACTACATTCAGGAATTTTGTGGACATATGAAACATATTTGACACCTCTATTTTAGGAAACTACTGAATACTGTTCTTTGCTGATATAAAATATTGGAAGAATATTCAATTATAAAATCAATTAACCAACAAGCTACTTAACAATCATTTATTAAGTACTTTCTTTTTTCCTGAAATTGTACTTAGTGCTGGGAATAAAGAGGGAGAGGGAGAGAGAGAGAGAGACAGAGAGAGAGAGACAGAGACAGAGACAGACAGAGACAAAGAGAGACAGAGAGAAAGAGAAAGAGAGCCTATAAGTACCTTCAAGATGTTTACATTTTAATGGAGACAGTTTGTAGATATATAAAGACACATCTTAAAAAGAGAAGATGACAGGCAATTTCAGTGAAGAGACACTGACAGGAGAAATAGTGGGGGAGTGCAGATTGGGTAAGATATCTTTTATATTCTGGGATCTGAATTCAATCTAGATAGAAAAAAGAAAAGCTAAGAACTAGAGGAAATATGGAGAATATTTCAGGAAGGGGATAGGCTAGGAAAACGCAAGGGGATACGAGAAGTATTGAGTGCAAGGAACAGCAGAGCAGGTCAAAAAGATTGGATCATAGATTGCATGGAAGAAAGTAATGAGTAAGAACACTGGAAAGGAAGCATTGGCGATTTCATAAGGGCTTCAAAAGCCAGAAAAAATTATATTCTATCTTAGTGACAATAGTGAGACACTGAGGTTAGTATGGAAAATTCTCTGTACTGATGAAAGACAGTTACAGACCTCAATCTTTAATATACTTGCATACAACCACACACAATGTGATAATATTTGTGTATTTATATAATTCTTTGATGCTTCATCAAGTTGAGCAGTAAATGTTTGTAAGACTTTTTTTTAAAAATTCATATAAACTGATCTACTATGCTTTATTACCAGGGGTAGAAAGAGAAATTCCACTTAAAATAGCAATAGACAGTAGAAAATATTTGGGAATCTACCTTCCAAGACAAACCCAGGAACTATATATCCAAAATTATGAAACAGTTTTCACAGAAATAAAGTCAGATCAAAACATTGTAAATTATGAATTGATCATAGATAGGCTAATCTAATATAATAAAAATGATAATTTACCTAAATCAATTTACTTCTTCAGTTCCATACAATCACACTACCAAATACATTTTGTAAAGCTAGAAAAAAATAATAATTGAATTCATCTGGAGGAACCAAAGGTCAAGAATATCAAAGAAACTAGTGAAAATAACCAAAGTCTAGCAATACTAAATCTTAAACTATATTATAAAGCACAATGCATGAAAATTATTTGGTACTGGGTAAGAAATAGAGTTGTGAATCAACGGAATATGTTAAGCACACAAGATCCATTAGCCAAAAAGTATAGTAATATACTATTTGATATATCCAAAGACTCTAGCTTATGGGGAATAAATCTCATTATTTCATAAATATTGCTGGGAAAACTGGAAAAAAAATGGCAGGAACGAGTCATTGGTCTGTAATATAGGCTATAGATATACAATCATGTTAAATATGTTTCCACATTAGTCATGTTGTGAAAGAAAAACAACAAATGGAAAGAAAATACACATTTTTGTTCTCTTCCAACCACCATCTTATCTGAATTGCAATCAGTATTTATAAACTATTTCTGTTCAAGATTAAGGATCTGTCATATTGGTCAATTCAAAGAGGATAATGTACTAAAAGAGAGATCTATTGTGGATTATGCAGCAGTTAATACCCTTGTGCAGTCATCACACACACACACACACACCTACCTCTGTTGTTTAATTATCACTAAAGAACCTTCAATAATATTTTCCATATATGCCATGCTGAGGTGACAGAGAAATTGTAAGGTAGAAATGATCAATACCAGAGAAAAGAATGCAGGGCATGTCACTTCTACCATGCTACATTCTGAAGTCACATCTAGAACAGATGTGACTACTTTATCATTTGACTTCTTTTTCAGATACAGGTCTTATCATTTTTCTTTTTACATCATTCAAACTAGTGAACTGTTTTTGAACATATTTGATATGTTAACAACAATACTAAGCTTTCTGCTAGAGTATAAGCTCCATGACACTATCTTTTGTAAACTCTGTCTCTTTCTCCAATTGGTGGGAAACTCCTCTCTACCTAATAGGTTCTTAATAAATGTCTGTTGAATGAAGTTAGTGACAACTGCATTTGAAGTATACTTAGTGGTTTAATTCATCCGTTTGAAACAAAATGAAAGGAGCTGGAAATTTCCAATTGTGGAGCTGTTTTATGCCTTTTTAACAGATATTATTATTCATTTTCATTTTTGAAATGGTTAGAGCTCACGGGAATACATGATTGCTCTAAGTGGGGTTAATAGGTCATAGAACCAGCAAGAAAGAAAGATGTTGCGCAATACTTTAGTTTGAAAAAGCAGAATTAAAACCAGCATTTATTTCTTCTATCTACTGGCACCTTTCTTTCTGCCTAAAAACACACTCCAATCTCTCCCATATCACCTTTCTCCCACAGTTGTGACAATAAGATGAAATAATATTTGAAAAACCTTTTGTCTACCTTAAAGCACTATGTAAATGCTAGCTATTATTTTTTAAACACTCATTAGATTCAATTATAGCCTGCCACCTATGGTCCTATGTTTCTCTTCCCTTTTTCCAACTAAATTCCCCAACAAAACCATCCATAATTGGTGTCTTCACTACCCCTCTTCTCATTTGCTTCTAAGTCCTCTGCATTAACACTCCATTTTTAGATATTCCATGCCATAAGGCTTCCAACCTCATCGTTCAAATGCTGCTACTCTCTCCAAAGTTACCTATCATCTCTTATTTGCCAAATCAAACAGCCTCTTCTTGACCCTTATTCTTTCTGACCTCTCTGTAGCATCACTTACTGTGGAACACATACTGTTTTACACATCTTAAGTGAGTTCCTGAATAGGACTTGGCTTAAAGGGGCCAAGGTTTCCCACTGCATCATGGGCCATCTTCAGCTATTCTGATAAATATCTGGTCACTAGATTCAGATGGCTCTAGAGAAGAAAGCAAGGCTGTTGACCTTGCACAGTCTTCCCTCACTCAAAACAAAGTCAAGTGCAAATCATGCCATCATTTCTCTGATGGCATTGTCTTCTTCGACAATGAAGGATGAACACAATAATCTGGGAGTAGACACAGATGCCTGAATGGGGACCCAGTTAGCTGGGTAACTCAGTTCCTCCTCTCCTCTCTGTTTCCTCTGTCTTTCCTTTCCCTATTCAAAGGAAGTTGAATTTGGATGTCCAGAGGATGCCCAGTTAAGTTAGGGTTTACTGATTTTCCTTTCCTTTCCTTTCCTTTCCTTTGTTTTTGTTTCCTTTCCTTTCCTTTCCTTTCCTTTGTTTTTGTTTCCTTTCCTTTGTTTTCCTTTCCTTCCTATTCCTTGCCTCGCCTTACCCTTCCTAAAGTCTTAAGCCCATAAATTGAACAGCACTAGGCTCCTGCCTGAGCTCCATTTCAGGATTATTTTCTCGACACTACTGGATTAAGAGTGATTATCAATAATAACTGTTCCTTTTTCCCTCCCATATTGACTTAGTGAGTACCTGAATAGGCCTTGTCCTACAGGGGCCAACGTCTTCCTTTGCATCCTGGACCATCTCCAGTCATCCTGATGAATATCTGGTTACAGGATCCAGATAGCTCAGGAGGAAAAAGTGAGGCTGTTTACCTTGTACAGCCTTCCCTCTCTCAAAACAAAGTCAATTGCAAGTCATGTCATCATTTTTATGATGGCATGGTCTTTTTCAGCTACAACACAATGACAGTTAAAATCCTACCTTCTGTAAAATGTCTTTCCCAATTCTCTTAGTTTTAGTAGCTCCCTTCTCAGACTACCTCAATTCACCCTGTATTACCTGGTTTCTATATATCTGTTTGCATATTGTCTCTCCCGCTGGACTACGTGCTCTTTGTGAGCAGAGACTATTGTGCCTTTCTGTGGATCCCCAACTTTTATTCCGGACAATGAATATTAGATAATGGGTTGATTTAACAATTCAGCCTAAAAAACACTGCAACAAAATTTATTAACCTAGTATCTATTGACTATGTTAGATACTTGTAGAAATCTAGTTTTAGAGTTTTTGTAATTACATTGATTATCATCTATGGACTAAAGTTATATAGAGAGTGATCATATTTTTTTCCACATTAAAAGTCATGTGGAAAACTTTGAGGGAAGAAATATGTTAATATAGGGATTCCTAAATCTGTTTTCCATCCCTTCATATATTAATAGTACTATATAACATATACGCAAGACACCTATAATATTCTAATAAGATCACATACTAATGGAATTTTATCAGTAGACCTACACATTTTTAGTTTTACTTTTCTTTCAAACTTTTGTATATAAGTAAAACACAATGGTACATCATCTTCTAGAATATGTTGACTGCTCTTGATATTCTACATCTTATGAGTTACATTCAATTCATACAACAAGCCTCTGAGATAGATAATATTACTATTCTAATGCTTGCATTGAAAATATTGAAAATAGAGATGAGTGTGGTATTATTTCTTGACCAAGGATTTTAGAGCCAAAAATGAATTTCAAATCTTTTATGTATTTACACTGACATAATAAGTCACACTAATATAGAATAAAGTGTGTGTCTATCCCTTAGTTTTTAGAATTAGGATCACATATGCTATTTCTATTCACACTATTTCTTTCTGTTCTGTCATCTCACCCACCCACCCCCATTCCCAGTGGGATCAACTGCCTACAGTTGATCAACTGCCTCCCGTTTCTCCAAATCTGATTCTTTGCTCAATGTAATTGTAGTTCATTAAATAGAAAATTTCTAGTTTAAACAGTCACTAAACATTAATTCCTGTTTGTCTTGAATTTTTAAATGTCTTTCTGGAAGTCATCACCAGGAAGTAAAATAGGATGATTGGTTTGCAGATGATTAGTAAATTGTGTTACAAATTTCGACTGGTTTAACTTGGAAATAAACTTTATGTAGCTAAGAAATTAAATAGTGTTAAAGAAGTGAATACTGCCATACAGAGTGCCTTATCTGTGATGCAAAGCTACATTTTTGCGGATAAGAATTCCTTTTCAGATTCAAAACCCAGCAAGCACTCTTCAATAAACAATGGAATCCTTTACCCCCAAAACCACAGTAACACTTCTCAAATTTTGAAGAGAGTTTTTAAATCATGTATTCAATAAAGTTTAAATAGTTATCTCAAACCATAAATTTCATATTTCTTTTAAAATGAGTTTGTTTACAGAACAGAGGCTATTTCACCTTCCAGTACTTATCAGATATCTATTTTCCCCAAAGATTCCTGGCAATGACTTTACAAACGATTTAGTTAGCAGAACTAGTAAGTTGTTTTGAACACTTGAATTGTTATTAAAAGGGACACGTACTTCAGATCAATTCAATACTTGTTTCTACATTACCTACTAGAAACAAAGAACCAGAGATATAAAGACAAAAGTGAAACTCTACACAGTGTATGGAATTAGAGCTTAAATGGAGTAGGAAGAAATATCAAAAACAAGAATAGTGAAGGAGAAATAGAAAAGACATGATATGGGAAGTAAGTACTGAGCTAAATATTCAAAAAGCTCAGGATTTCAGAAAGAAAAAAGGAAGAGAGTGCTATCCAGGCATGGGGAAACAGCTCATGCAAAGTCCTGAAATTGTGGAATTGAATATCATATTCAAAGGCAGCATGTATGCTAGACTGTATGAAATAAGAGAAGAAATATGAGAAAAAATGGAAATGTTCATATGAGCCAGAATGTGAAGATTAAAAAATACAAAGAAAAGAAATGTACACATGACACTAGAGGATATTGATGAGACATCTGAATTTTTTTCCTATTACGGGACACATGACCAAAACCATGATTTATAAGTACTAATTTATAATATGAATGGAGAATGAATTGGATAGATGATAGGACAAATGTGGAAAGGCTTTACTATCTAATGAAATAATATTTGTATGAAAATATACGTGTAGAACACAATTTGACAGACAGTAAGTGATATATAACCTTTTTATCTAAAATATAAATGCATATTCTTTCTTATCTTCTCCCCTTAGAGTAGTAGGTTAGGGAGGAAGGAATGTGAAAACATTAAAGAGAATACTTATTTTATGGGTAGTGACCTTGTCAGATTGAAAAGATTCAGTTTTAATGTTGCCGACTCCCAAATATATATGCAGTGTATTCTTGTAATTCACAATAATTTTGTTCCATTAAGTTTCCTTGAACAATAAATTATCAAATACTGAACCATTGTTCCTAGAAGAAATATAGTGTTAAGCTCTTACAGGTTTCTCACCACATTTACTTTAATATTTTCCTGTGTGGCTTCATGTAGAGTTTTGTGATTTCCCTCTCCCCTTTTCTGAATGTATCATATTAATTTTGATTCATTAACATTATTTACCAGCTCTTGTCTGTACAATCACAATAACTTCCTAATTGATTTATCATTATCAAGTGTCTCCCTACTCCCTACATGTTCTTCATTGATAGGAAAAATATATATATATGGAAAGGCATGATAGATTCTTCTTTACCTCCACAAATTTTATTGAATCCTTTTTGCATCTAGGATACAACAGAAGCTGCAGTGTTTGACATTTAAATTTTTCACAAACTAGGGTCAATCTACCTTTTTCAGTATTACTAAAAGACAGTAAACTTTTTACATTTTGAATTCCAGTCAATTTATCTTTCTTACTATATCTCATACATATCTTTATTCCCCATCAGTGTGACTTTGCACTAATGTACACCATGTATTAAACATATTCTTCCTCAGCATTGCAACTTAGAATCTATGGTTTGGTTCTAACTGAAATGCTCTGCTAAAACACTAAGCTACAATGTGACTTTGTGCACCAGAGATTCTTAACTTCATGTCTCTGATCTTAAAAAAAAAGAAATTCTGATTTTCCTTCTAATCATATATATTTCATTTCATGCAGTAATAATTGTTAGTTTGATTATGAGTGCATAGGACTCAACATACTGGTAAAGGAGTACAAGAAATAAAAGAAGGTAGCAATCAATATTCAACATGAATCCTTTATTCATTATGCATGTACATGTACACATACACGTATGTGTGTGTGTGTGTATATAAAATCATGAAAGCGTATATTCAATAAGGCAGGGACCTAATTCACCTTCTCTTTGTCTAATTTTGATGCCATTGATGCACTCTGCCTATCCAGCTATCATTCCTTGCTCTTGTCTTTTACCAGTCCAATCTCTGTTTTCTTCATGAAAATTCTTAATGAAATACTTAATTCTTATGTTTGATAAAAAATTTACTAGAACTTGAAAAAGCTTTATTCAGTAAAATCCAAAATATTAAATATAAATTGTGTAATGGGATGGAAATCCATGATAAATATGAAGTCCATTTTTGAATGTCAGTTGTTAAAGTCTGCTTTTCTCTACTAATGCTGTCACTTTGATGTGTGTGTACCATTCATTATTCTAATAAGTATTTAGTATATATAAATATAGAATAATATTCATATAAGTTTGTATTTAATGATATTTTCTTGCACAGTTCATTGATTTTTGTATTAATATACTCCCTTTTTATGCTTTTAGATTTTTTCTCCTTAAGCTATCTTGTACATTGATTCCTCATTGATTTCACAACTGTATCATAAGTGTAGTCTACATATACTTGTTCCATTTCAGTTTTTTTTCCTCACTTTTGTTCTTTCATTGCCATTGACTGCTCCTCTCTTAGAGCCTTTGTGACGGACGTTAAGGTCTCAGTATGATTTCAATGTCTTTCATAAAAAATAAAATGAAAACCATTTCCAAGTATTTTTATTTTTTCTTCCCTGTGTAGTGTTTCATCATTATCCTTAAATATTTTTGATATGACTGCTTCCTCAGACATCTCAGAACATTCAAAAAAATGAAAAATACTCCTCCTTCTTTGGAAAAAAAAATACCAAAAATTTAGTTCTATTCTCCTCTGTTTCTCTTTGCTTTGGGGGAAAAATTCTACGAAAAAATAAACTATTATATCTTTCCAAATGATTCTATGGGTGACTTTATATCTTAATGTTGTGTTATTCAAGGCAGTCAGATTTCCATTTGTATCTATATATTTTACACAGCCACTGTAAATTAATGATGGTATGTGCCCAGAATTTCCTTTGAAAGTTGTGGGATTTTTTATTTAATGTTTATTTTATTGTTCCATTACATACAAAAATTAACATTACTATTTTTCTCTTAAATTATGAACTCCATATTCTCTCCCTCCTTAATTCTTTTCCCATTTGTGAAGGCAAGAAATTCGGTAGAAGTTATGTATGTGTGGTTATGCAAAGTATTTCTTTAGTAGTCATGTGAAATTTTTAATTATGTAAACTTCCTGGGAAAGTCCTCATAAAATTTAAATTAGTTATTTTTTCCTGAAAATTACTTACAAATTAAAATAACTTAATTCATAAAATGTAATATATTTAGAAATCTCATTGTAGATACATATATATTTTTAATCTTTGCCACATCACAAGAACTATTGGAGAGAAATGATTTAAAATGGTAGCTTATTTTTTTTCTCCAACAAAGCTAAATTGCTGAAAAAAGATATTTTGCTACTATTTGTTCACAAATAGCTAAGCTAAATTAATCTGGTTTCAATTCACTGTGTTGTTCCTAGCACATAGAAAATATTTAGCAAATTATTGTCGTTTCTTCTTAAATTGGCTTCTTTATAATAGAGAAATATGGCCAGGGCATGAATCTTATTTATTTTACAGTCTGTGTGACCTAAAGAGGACACAGATATTTAAGTTACCCTTTCCTCTATGGAATTGAATTTATCATTTTGATTTTTCACTCAGATCCATGATGTTCACTAAATTCCATTAACCATTCAACTTATTAAAAACTAGTCACAAAGAATCACGAAATATCAGAGGTGGGAAGAGCCACAGAAAATATTTAATCAAACACATATCTCAAAAAGAAATCCTTTTAATTACCAATATTAATCGAGTGGTTGAAAAATTAGCAGCAATCTGTACACACCCACTAAATTAGAACTATTTCTTCACTATCAAATTTTTCATAAGAAAATGGCATGGATGGACTTGGGGAGTACGCAGTAACTCACTATCCCTTGCCCATAATCAACTCTGAGCAACCAAACAATGATAAAATACTACCCAAGAACAAATTCTAGAACAGTGGAGCAAGCAGAAAATGGAATACAACCATCTTTTTCTCCCAGAGACTTGGAAGATCCATTAAAAATCCATGTCAGTCAGGTAAATGGGAAGTTTTGTCTAGGCTAGGAAGCATCTCAGGAAGGAGTAGTAAGCCCTACCTCAGCAGACTAGTGGGAGACCATGAACCCTAGGGTGGTATAGCAAGCAAGCTCCAAAACCAGGACACACTTTGGGCATTAGCACAGTCAGGGAAGCTGGCAAATTCTAACTCAGAAAAACTACAACATTCTTCATCGTAGACCAAGATATGCAAGTATGCTCTAGCAGTTAGACCTCCCCACGCTTTCTCCCAGCAGAGGGCAAAAAGCAAAATCTATGAGCCAGATCTCCAAATGCCGCACTGCAGCCCCAGGAAAATGTAGAAAAAAAACCCACATGACCTCAGCACCCACCAGTCACCACCACTAGGACACCACCTCAGCACCAAGGAAGCTGCCAGACACCCACACTTTCCAGTTACCAGCACTTGAGACCCCAGCACAGAAAACCAGTGACCAGGCCCCTATGATACAATGCAAGATGCTAAGTATAGTGTCCATGTGGTCCAGCAGAAGAGCTCAACTTTAAAGGAAATAGATGAACCTAATAAACCAAAAACCAGAAATGAGTACTGACCATAAATTGTTCTATTGGGACAGGGAATATCAAAACACACATTTAGAAGAGGACAACAGGGAAGTATGGACAGGTCTGCAAAATTCTTCTGGAAAGAGTTTAAGAAGGATTTTTAAAAGGCAAATGAGAGAAGCAGAAATACAATTGTGGAAAGAAATAAGACGTCTGGAAGGGAGAGTCAACAGCTTGTTAAAGGAAGTACAAAAAATGACTGAAGAAAATAATTCCTTAAAAAGTTAAATAGGGTAAATGGAAACAGAGAAATAAAAGTTAATTGATGAAAATAAGTAGTTAGAATTGGTGAGGAGGAAGCTAATTAATCTATGAAACAGGAAGAATTTGTCAAAAAAGTAAAAAAAAATGAGATATAATAAAATACAAAATATTCATTGAAAAAAAAAAAACAACAGCTGACCTGTAAAATAGAACCAGGAAAGATAATTTAAGAATTAGTGGAGCAGGTAAAATCCACGATCAAAAACAAAATGGAAGGAGAGTTGTACAGCACTTTTCAAAACAGTCAAGCAAAACTGAAAAGATCTACTAAAACCTGAAGAAAAAGTCATCATTGAAAGACTCAAGGATAACCTCTGAATACCACCCAAAAAGAAAAATCCAAAGAATATTGTAGCCAAATTGCAGAACTATCAGGTAAAGGAGAAAATACTGCACACAACCAGAAAGAAATAATTTAAATATCATAGAATCACAATACAGAGAATTCAGGACTTAGCAACTTCTACAATAAATGATTGGAGGGCCTGAAACATGATATTTGAGAAGGCAAAAGAACTTTGATTATATCCAAAAATCAGCTATGCAACAGCATTGACTCTGATCTTTCAGGGGCAAAATGGGAAATGAAAAAGCGGATTTCCAATCATTCCTTGGCAGCAGGGGCCTATGTGAACAGAAAATTTGGTCTTCAAGTATAAAACTCAAGTGAAGTACGAAAAGGTAAAGAGGGAAAAAAAATCCCCAGCATATTATTGATGTGGTTAAATTATACATATCCCTACACGGGAAGATAAGCACATAACTCTTGAGAATAGTATCTTTATTACAACATTTAGAAGGCACATACATAGACAGAATATGTAGCTTTAAGTTGACTTTTACGTGAAGATAAAATTAGTTAATTAAAGAGTTAATTAGTTAAGCGGTGAAAAAGTATTGTGTTAGGAAAAGAGGAAGAAGTGAGGAAGAAAAAGGGCAAATCAGGGCCATAGACTTATTACAATAGGGGGAAAGAAGGGAGAGAGGAGAACATTATTTGACACATACTCTCTTTATCTTTGGCTCCAAAAGGGAATCGTATACGCATTGAGTTGGTTATAGAGAAGTATCACATTTTATAGGAAAACAGATGAGGAAATGAGAAAGAAAAGGGAGAGAGTGGATAGAAGGCAGAGAAGAAGTAATACAGTAAAGATAAAGGAGAGGTGCTGAAAGAAAGGAGACAAGATTAAGGGAGGCAGTGGTCAGAAGCAAAACACTTGTGAAGAGGGAAATAATGAAAGGAGAGAGAAAAGCATAAACGGGGGAGGGAAAAACAGTATGGAGAGAAAGACACAGTTTATTATCATAACTGTGAAGGGGAAAGGAATGTACTCTCCCATAAAACAGAAGTGGATACAAGAGTCAATTAATATCTATCTATCCATTTATCTGGATCGAGATAGACAGATAGATAAATATAGATCTAAGATATATATATACATATATATATATATACACACACACACACACACATAATTTTATATCGATAGATAGATCTAGATCTAAGATAAATAGATCTAGATCTATGTATATATATATATATATATATATATATATATATATATATATATATATATATATATATATGTATGTATGTATATATAAATTTTGGAAAATGCTGGCATAGACAATGAAGTAATAACAATATTACATATATTTGGACTAAGTGGATTGCACTTAAATACTTAGAGGAGAAGCTAAGTGAGGTACTGGAAGAAATACACAGCAAAGCAATTATTGTATGGGACCTAAAGTTACTCATCTCAGAACTAGACAAAACAAAACAGAAAGAAAGAAATAAACTAAGTAGACAAATAGAATTTTAGAAAATTTAAACATGGTATAATTTAGTAGAAAATCGGATAGTGATAGAAAGAAAAATATATTTTTGTTTGTTAGTTTTTTGCAGCAGTATTTGGCACCTACAAAAAAACTTGCCATGTATCAAGGCGTAAGCCTCATGATCCAATGCAGAAAGGCATAAATGTTAATATATCCATTTCACATCATGATGCAATAAAAAATTAAATGCAGGGAAGGGCCATGGAAACATAGAATGAAATTTGCTTGGAAACTAAATAATCTAATCCAAAATAATGACTAGGTAAGACATAAAATTATAGAAATAATAACTTCATCCAAAAGAATGACAGTAATGAGACAACAAATCAATCTTATGGAAAACTGCCAAAGTAGTTCTTAGGGGAAAGTTCTGTATCTCTAAATGTTTAAACAAATAATATAAAGAAAGAAGAAATTAATGAATAGGGCATGCAATTTAAAAAGTTAAAAAAAAGAAAAAGTGAAAATTCCCATTTAAATACCAAATTAGAAATTCTGGATATGACTGATTAATAATATTGAAATTAATAATATTGAAAATAATATTGAAACATGTTACTAATAAACAAAACATTCTCCAATTGTTATATGATCAAATAACATGAATAGAAAGTTTTCATATGAGGAAATGAAAGGGATATATGGTCATATAAATCCTTTAAATCACTATTGATTAGAGAAATGTATATTAAAGCAACTCTGAGATATTACTTCATAGATTTCAATTACTTTGTTGGTTACATATTGGTTAATATGAGAGAAAAGGAAAATGATAAATATTGGAATTGTTAGAAAATCGGCACAATAATGCCTTTATCGTGGAGTTGTGAACAGATTCAAACATTCTGGAGAACTACGTGTAACTGTATCCAAAGAGATTTATATTTATATTTAACTGTGCATACCCTTTGATCCTGTAACACCACAGTAGGTTTATATCTCAAAGAAATCTTTAAAAAGGGGCAAGAACCCAGAGCTACAAAAAATGTTTGTACAAGCTCATTTTGTGAGGACCACAAATTGGAAGACGAGGTGATGCCTGTCAGTTGGGGAATGGCTAAACAAGTTGTGGTATATGAATTTAATATAATACTATTGTTCCATAAGAAATGATAAGTAGATCCATTTTAGAAAAAACCTGGAAAAACTTACATGATCTGATGCTGAGTGAAGTGAGCAGATTCAGGAAAGCATTGTAAACTCTAACAAAAATATTGTGTGATGATCAACTTTCATAGACTCAGCTCTTCTCAGCAAAGCAATGATCTGAGACAATTCCACAAACCTCATGATGAAAAATATTATCCAAATGTGGAGAAAGAACTATGAGGTCTGAATGCAGATGAAAAGATACGATTTTCTCTTTTTTTTTCCTTCCTTGTGGTTTTTTTAATGCTCATTTGTTATTCTTTCACAACATGACTAATGTGAAGACATATTCATCATGATATTCTATAGCATATTTTAGATTGTGGAGGGGTGCAGAAAGAGTGAGAAATATTGGAACTCAAAATCTTATAAAATTGAATGCTGAAAACTATCTTTATATGTAATTGGAAAAAAATAATAAGTGAAAAAAAAACAGACAATTTCATCATCAATGACTGATAGCCTTGCTTTAAATCTCAAAGTATACATGTATTGTTACTTGGTAAATACTAAAAATATCCAAAACTTTACACAGACTCTGATAAAAGTGAAAATGAAAACAACATATCATAAACAGGTTATCAGCAACAGAAGTAAAGTTATAAAACTTTAACTAAGATATTTTCGCTTCTGTTAAGTATAATTTCAAGGAAATTCTTACCATCCTTGCAATGATTCTGGCTCTTTTTCTATGTGTAATTAAATATTTCAAAATTTTAAACCTAAGATAGAAAATTATCAAATCACCAATGTTGGAATGTGTATTTTTTCATTTTTGTTGAAGCATTTCAGTATTCTTTAACTCTTAGAGATGTGATTTTGAGATTTCCTTTGCAAAAAATATCTCAGTGGTGTTATGTGCTACCTTTCTTTCTCTAGTTCATGTTATCTATGAGAAACTGGGGGGAAGATGATTTAATGACTTGCCCAGAGTCATACCAGTAGTTTGTATCTGAGGTCAGGTTTGAATTTATGAAGATGAGTCTTCCTGACTTCAGGCCAAGCACTCTAACTTCTCTGCTACAGAGCTTCAATTTGAAATTTCCTTTATCTAAAACTGAAATATTATTTTATACCCTTGTCTTCTATTAAAAGACAATCTAACAAAGAATTAAATTGTAGCTCATCCACTATTTTACATTACTCACATAAGTTTAACGTCAACGTTTGTCATTGAAATAAATGCTTCAGCATTCCATTTTCGAATACTTTTCCTTCTATCATTTCATGAACTTCTCTCCTTGCTTAAAAGAAAATAAACCGAAGAATGCAAATGGAACAATAATGAATTCATGTCCTTCAGCACTAGGTAGATAAATCACTCTTATTCAAATGGAATCCTTGACTCATTTTCTCTGTGGCCATCTCCACAAGATATATCAAGGATGCAGGCATTCTCACAGAACACTTCGTCTCTTTTCTCCTCACAAAAAAAAAGCAAAAGGACAAAGTAATATAACATGATCTTTTTGGTACAAATAGCTCCCACTTTTTAAACTTCACTGCATTTAACTCTTACAAAATTTGGTCTCCATATTGTACAGAACGTTTGATGGAATGAGTTTGACTATGAAATGATCTGTATTATGATATTCTGTAACTTTAGTCATCACACCATTCTAGTTGCCATTATCAATACTTTATTCTCCCGGACTTCAAAGAACACAGTGCTTTTTCAGCACATGTCAAAAGTATGAAAGAAAGGATGAAAAATGCATTAATAGTATTATTATCCATTGGTTTTGTACATATAATATTTTGAATGTGGTTGAATTTTGGTCTATATATCTAAATAGATTAAATAGTAAGTAAACACAAGATTTTAAAAATTTTATAATATAGTTTGGTTTTTATAGACCTTGTGATTCTCCTTCCCTGAGTGAATTATTTTATTGAATTAGTAAGTGCTTATTTTCAGATTCTAAGTACCTGAGTAATATGGGCTGTATAAAATCTCAAACTCGTAAACACAAATAAAAATATATTTTTGCCAAGAAAGCACTATATAGAAAAAATATCTTTTAGAATTTTCTCTTCTTACTTATTTCAGGATATATATATATATAATTTTAGCAGAAACCAAAGTGGTTATTAGACTAAAGAACACTAAATATTAATTATTCCAAACAAGTCAGTTTACATTTTGATTAAGTGCATGCTCCTTCTACTTAAGATGGAAAGCCATACTTGTATCTTAGTATTATTTCGTGCTTTCAATTTTCATACCAAATTTCCATATCAAAGAGCCACACAGTCTCATATATATATATATATATATATATATATATATATATACATATATATACACACACACACACATGTATGTATGTATATATGTATATATGTATGTATACGTATACATATATATGTATGTAGGTATATATGTATGTATTTTTCTCTCTACCAATTCCCTTGCAGCAAACCAAGGCATAATAAGTTACCCTGAAGCATCTTCTCAAAGTAAGTAATAAATTTGACATAAAATATGACTGCGTTTTTTGTTGTTTTGTTTTTTTGCTGATCTTGTTTTTTAGATTTCATTTTTAGGCACTATGTGTATGTCATAATAAACAAGACAAAGAGAAGAAAAAAATTTACAGAAAAATATTGTTTTATAGTTTGAAGAATCTCTCAATTTCCCTCGAACAAAAAAAATCAAGCATTACTTCTTCAACAGCCCAATCCCTTAAAAAACAAAACAAAACTCTTAGTTTCTTTCAAAACACAGCTTAGGTGGTTCACTTACATAATGCCATTCTTCATTGTTTCAGTTTTTGGAACAACCTTTCTATATAGATTATTTTCTCTGAATTTTTGTACATGATTTAAATTTATTTAACTTTGTTGATGTAGTATATTTTCAGTATAATGTAAGAAACCTTAGTTCATGGACAGTTTCATTCTTTGTCTTGTCATACTCATATCGTAGTTCATGGTCTTGCACACATTAGTAGGTTAATAAATATCTGATGAATTGAATTTGATATTCTCCTGCACAATTTCTGCTTGAAATCCTCCAATAATGAAGAATTCATGAAACATTGCACTTTTATACAGCTCTTAGGTAGTTTTTCTCTTTAAAAAATCTTAGATGAAATCTGTCTTTATGCAACTTCAATAAATGCTTCTTATGTATACATTTACTTGCGTACACACATATACATATATACAGCATGTATTTTAGGTAAGAGGATGGATTTTGAGGATAAACAAGTATGATCATGGATTTCTTCTTTAGGTCTCAGGTACCAAGTTGTAGAGTTTATATGGAGGGAAAAATTTAAGGAATGCTAGTGGATTAGATAGGAGTAAGGAGATGAACGTCTGTCACTCTCTGAAAGAGGAAAGGAAGAGAGAGAGAAATAGAGAGACAGACACACATGGAGAGACAAACAGAGAAAAATCTGAATATAGATTCAATCTTCTCATTCATAGTAATAGTAAATATTTAAAGAGAAGGAATGAAATAATAATCAGTTGCTCTTTATATTGAGAGGGAAACAAAAAGAACAGATAAAAATAAACACGACCTTGCCATTTGTTTTTCACCATTTCTTCAACATAGCAGAGTGTTGGGGAAAAATAGACACTTAATAATGTTGGTTTACTGACTAACTCCCCAAATCCATTCCCAAGACTTCCCACCAACACAGCAGTTTTGGTTTTCTCTCTCCCTTCCCTTGCAGGTAGGGGAATTGTACTTCAAACCCCTTGTCTATTAGTAACCATAAGACCTAGAAAGCAAATTCAAAACTGGAAATTTTTCAATTTATTTTTTGTGTCTTTTTGGTTTTTAATCCTATTTACCATACTAAGACTTTGAATTTATGAAGCAAGAAATAGACATGATCCATTTCATGCCTAAGGTAATTTGTCTTGGCAGCATTGTGAAGGGTGGATAAGAGTGGGAAGAAGACTGGAACTAACAAGGGGCATTAAGGAACTAACACAGTAGTCCAGACAAGAGATACTGTGGGCTTGGACGAGGTGGATGAGGTCTGTATTTTGAAATGCATGGAGAGAAGAAAGACATGTGAGAAAATCTAGTATGATGTAATCAACAGTGTGACAACTGCTTAAATAATGGTGTTGAGGAAGAGGGAAAAATTCAAAGTTACTTAGAAAAGTATGAACTTATGTGGATGAGAGGACAGTTGTACCCCTAACAAAAAATGGAAAATGCAGTGTAAAGGCAAGCTGAACAGTCCATATTTGGACAAACAGAATTTCAGATTCTGATGGGACATTTATGTAGAAATGTCTAGAGAAAGGTCTGAGATTAATTAACAGTCAGAAGAAATGTTGAGTACTGGACAAATAGTCTTGATGATTACCTGAGAAGAAATGATGAATGGAAGCTATAGGAACAGAATAAATAACATTGAATGAATATACAGATGGAGAATAATAAATCCCAAGATGGGAACTTGATGGATAGTCATGTTAATTGGATAGGAAATACAAGAGAATACAGCAGAGGGATAAGAAAAGGAATTCAGGGAAATAATAAGATAGGAAAACCAGAAGAAAATAGTATTACATAAGTTAATCATCATTCATTAATTTTGTTCTCCGTTCAGAGAAAATGACAACTTTAGAATATTTCTTCTTATGTATCCACTCAAGTTCAATTTCCGTGGAGAACCCTAGGATCCAATGTGTTTTTTCTTTGAAATTTACTCTCCAAGATTTTACATTATGAAAACTTCTGCATAAATAAATATATTCACAGAATGTATCCATATAGTTGTTGTAACTATATCAATGAACTTGTAATACATATGGATATATACCTAAAACAGGCACACATACAAGTATATAGCATGCAAGCATGTATGTATGCATCTCTGTGTTTATGTACTAGGTAGTATTTTTGAGGCATTATGGTAGGCAAGGAAATTTGAAGACATGTAACATATTGTTAGGGGGCAGAGCCAAGATGGGGAGTATAAAGACATACATACAGAGTATACAGCTTGTCCCCCACAGCCCATAAAATACCTGTAAAAATGACTCAACAAATTCTAGAGCAGCAGAGGCCACAGAATGACAGAGTGAAAGAGATTTTCAGCCCAAAGTAACCTGCTAGGCCAACAAGAAAGGTCTATTGGCATGGGACATGGAGCAGAGAGCACTCCAGCCTTGGTCACATGGCACCTAGTGAAACAGGAACATAATAGGCCTTGGGGGCAGAATCCCAAGGAGCAATGGAAGTTCTCAGATACCTTAACCTATAAATGCCAAAGACAATTTCCAAGGTCAGTGAGAGGGCTTTTTTCAACCAGGCAAAATGGGAGCAGGGATCTCTCCTAGCCCCAGTCCCAGGGGGTGACAGCAACTGCAGCCAGGGTTGCAGCAACTTCCATTTGTAGAGCCCTCTACCTAAAGACCCTGGGGTACTTGAACCTCAGTCCTGAGTGGTGACCTTGTCCTCCACTTAAGCCCCTGGGGGAATTGCAGAGTTGACCTAAGTCTCAGCCCTGAGCACAGTCCTGGGGTGAGAAGGAGCTCTGGAATGGCATAACTGGAGATCACTGTGGAAAGGGAATTCTACTACCTGTGGATTTTGAGAAGAAAAATTTTTGGTTGCTCCCACACCAGTGCACACCTGGGAGAGGAATAAATGTTTCTGCCTTGACTGTTCCACCTTGGAAAAACTGGGAACTTACAGGTCCCCAGTGTATACCCTCCTTTTGACAAAGGACTCAAAAGTCAAATAACTGGTTGGGAAAATGTCCAACACAAGGGGAAAATTTAAAACAATATAAAGTTATTTTCTTGGTGAACAGGTGTTTTCTTCCATCCTTTCAGATGAGGAGAAATAATGCACAACTTCAGAGGAAGTCAAGGCTTCCAAAATCTCCCAAGTAAATATGCAATGGGCTCAGGTCATGGAAGAGCACAAAAAGGATTTTGAAAATCAAGTAGGAGAGGTGGAGGAAAAATTCGGAAGGAAAATGAGAGAAATGCAAGAAAAGAATGAAAAGGGAGTCAATAGCTTGCTAAAGGAAACCCCCCAAAAAATGTCGAAGAAAATGAGACCTTTAAAAATACTCTAGCTCAATTGTCAAAAGAGGTCAAAAAAGCAAATGAGAAGAAGAATGGCTTAAAAATCAGAATTAGCCAAATAGAAAGGGAGATCAAAAAGCTCATTGAAGAAAATACTTCTTTAAATGTTACAGTGGACAAGATGGAGACTAATGACTTTTGAGAAACCAAGAAATTGCAAAACAAAAACAAAAAAGTGAAAAAAATGATGATAAAGTGCAATATCACATTGGAAAAGCAACTGACCTGGAAAATATAACCAGGAGAAACACCAAGGTGTTATCAAGGAAAACCACCCTGAAATTCTAGAACCAGAGGGCAAAATAAATATTGAAAGAATTCCCCGACCACGTCCTGAAAGAGATCCCAAAAGAGAAACTGCTAGGATTACTGTAGCCAAATTTCAGAGTTCCCAAGTTAAGGAGAAAATATTTCAAGCAGCTAGAAAGAAACAATTCGAGTATTGTAGAAATGCAATCAGGATAGCACAAGATCAAGCATCTTCTATATTAAGGTATTGAAGAAGCTGGAATATGATATTTTAGAATTCAAAGAAACTAAGAATAAAACCAAGAATCTCCTCACCATGAAAACTGAGTATAATACTCCAGGGGAAAAATGGTCATTCAATGAAATAGAGGACTTTTAAGCATTTTTGGTGAAAAGACCAGAGTTGAAAAGAAAATTTGAATTTCAAGCACAAGAATGAAGAGAAGCATGGAAAAGTCAACTGGAAAAGAAATCAGAAAGGACTTACTAAAGTTGAACTATTTACATTCCTATATGGAAAGACAATATTTGTAATTTCTAAAACTTTTCTCATTATCTCAGTTGGAGCGATTACACACACACACACACACACACACACACAGATAGAGAGCACAGGGTGAGTTGAATAAGAAGTGATCATATCTAAAAACATACAATTAAGGGGTGAGAGAGGAATATATTGGGATGAGAACGGGAGAAATGGAATGGGGCAAATCATCTCTCATAAAAGAGGCAAGGCTTTTGTAATGGACAGGAAAAAGGGGGAGTGAGAGGGAAAACGTGAAGCTCACTCTCATCATATCTAACTCAAGGAAGAAATAACATGCACACTTAGTTTGATATGAAAACCTGTCTTACACTACAGGAAATCAGGGGAGAAGGGGATAAGCAGGATGGGGGGGGGGGACAACGGAGAGGAGGACAAGTGGGAGGAGGGAGCAATTAGAAGTAAACACTCTTGGGCAGGGACAAGGTTAAAAAAGAGAATAGAAGAAATGGGGGGCTGGATAGGATGGAGGAAAATATTGTTAGTCTTAGACCACATGACTATTATGGAAGACATTTGCAAAACTGCACACATGTAACCTATATTGATCTGCTTGCCTTCTCAGTGGGGATGTTTGAGGAAGGAGGAAGGCAGAGAAGTTGGTACTCAAAATTTTAGGAACAAATGATGAGAATTGTTTTTGCATGCAACTTGGAAATAAGAAATGAACGTAATGGGGTAATGGTCTTGCCCTACAACACAAGAGAGAACACAGGGATAAGTAAAGGGGGCAGCGTTAGAAGGGATGGCAGATTGGTGGAAAAGGTAATTTTAATGTTCAGCGTTTTGGGGTAAGGGGAGGAGAGAGATGGGGAGAAAATTTGCAACTTAAAATTTTGTGGAAATGAATGTTGAAAATTAAAAGTAAACAAATAAACATTAAAAAACGTATTGTTCATGACCAAAAGGAAAATAAATTTTAGTACAGACAGGAAGACCTGTACACAAGTAATAATTACATAAAAGAAAATATGTTATGTTCAGCAAAAGGGTGCTTAATAAAGATTCTTTTTGATTTTAAGTTAAAAATAGAAAAGAAAGGTGAATTCAAGATGGAGTAGTTGAGCAAAGTTTAGTGGAGGGACTGGCAAATCAATGGAGATTCAAAGAATGACAAATATCTTTATTATGAAAAGACAGAATGTTCTAAAGCTAATTTGATTGGTTGCATGGTTGTTGTCCTTTGTTCCCAAAATGGATCAAAATGATATCACTATGCTACAGTCAAGTTCAGTGTGTCTGACTGTGGCTCATGAGATCAGTGTAAGCTTGGAATCCTCTTCCACAGGTCAGACACAAATAGTGCATTTGACTATTTGGTTTGGATATTCTAAATTTAAAGGAAAGTGATACTGTGGTAAAAACATAGAGGTAAAATTTGTGGAGTCCATTTCAGTGATAATGAGATACTAAGTTTGACTAGGTTTTGGTAGATTATAATGAAGGAAACTGGGGAAGATAGGCTGCATTTAGATTATTTGGAGGCTTGAATGTCAATTAAGAGTTTGGGCATTATTTTATAAAAGAAAGAAAGAAACAGAAAGACAGAGACACAAAGACAGACCAAAAGACAGAGACATACAGAGACGGAGTGATATTGACAGAGAAAGAGGCAGAGAGAGGTAAAAAAGAAAAATGGAATTTTTGTGTATTCCTGTGATTATTTGAGCCTACATAGCCTAAGACACCATCTTCTGAACGTTGTTTTGTAAAGCTGAGTGACAGTATATTCATCTTCCTTTCCTAAGTTCTATATTGCCATCCTTGTTATTAGTTACCCTTCATTCTCAAAGAGGACATGATACCAGAGAGTCACCATCTTCACTTTTTCCTACAGAGCCATCTAGGTCTTGGAAAGACAGATCCAAATGACAGGAGACCTTGGTCTCTTTAGCTAAGGTCTTTTACAAGTTTTAGTTTGACTGAGGCATTGTCCGTTCAGTGATTCAGTCCAGATGAATGAGGCAGATTATGCCTCTTTACCCCTTAGTAAAATAAAATAAATCTGGGAAGGAAAGTCCCTCAGAGTTTCTTGTCAAAACAGAAAAAAAGTAATATCTGCATTCACCCTGAGTCATTCAGGGCCCAATCAAGGACTAAATTGGCCTTGATCTAGAACCTATTGTAGGCCAATCAATGGAAGTTACAGTTATTTGGATTTAAGACATGGTCCTTGAAGAAAAAATAAAATAGTTTTCAGAGACCACAATTGGCATTCCTTTGACCAGAGCACCCACAGGTAAGGATATGAAACACTATTTAGAAAGGGGTAAGGGAAAGAAAAAAAGAGGGAAGGAAGGAAGGAAGGAAGGGAAAAATAAAAGGAAGAAAGAGAAGAAGGAAAGAAAGAGCTGTGTTGCCCAACTGGCCATTTCCTGTTGAATTCCCATTAGTGACAGCTCTTTTTTCTACAACCAGATGCTATTATTTGTCCTTCTATGTGTCAGGAACTGTACTTACTTTGGGAGATACAAATATAACAAAGAAACAATCTCCAAAATTTTTGATGTAGTTGTTTCAGTCATGTCTGATTCTTCATGATCACATTTGGGCTTTTCTTGGCAAAAATAATGTAGCAATTTTCCATTTTCTTCTCCAGTTCATTTCATAGCCGAGGAACTGAGACTCATTCAGGGTAACATCGCTAATGAGTATGAGGCTCGATTTGAACTCGGGAAGATGAGTCTTCTGGGTTCCAAACCCAGTGCTATATTTTCTGTGCCACCACCTATCCAGTTCTTAAATATAAGGAGTATTGGTATTGGTAAATATAAGGAGTATAAATGGTATTGAGGAAATACCATTCTCTATTTCATCAACTAGATTTTTTTTACAGTAGTATAGTTCTTCTGGGTAAATATTTATCTTTCCCTGTTGGAAAACAACAACAACAACAACAATTATTTTTCAAAATCTTACAGTGCCTATAGTATTCCAGCATTGCATCCTAAAGTTAGATATATGCTTGACTGGAAATGCTAATTAAGAGGAAGGCTTGAGTACTCTCTTTTCTAAAAATAGGCACAAAACTAGTTCCTTACTGCACTTAAAAGTAAGTGGACATCTTCTAAAATACAGATTTGACCAACTGATTCCACATTTAATGGAAAACAAGTACGGTTTTCTCATAATATTATGAAGTATTGACCCAGCAACAGAAATACTTGCATGTGTATTTCTTATGATAAAAGACAGCATACTGCAGCCCTATAATTTAAAATAAAAGACATGAATTGTCACTATATATTTCCCAAGAAGAGGACGAAAATTGATGTTCTGTGCCATAGATCAGGCTCAAGAATAGTTACTGTAAATAGGATTACATTTCAGGGATTTAAAAAAAAAATTCCTTTTCAAATTTCCAAAACTGAATTTGAGAGCAATTTTCAGGAAAGATTTTCTTTTGAGGAAAATGTAACTCATCAACTTTTTGTTGTGCTTCATGTTTTTTTTCTACCCAGAAGAAAAAATATATAAATAAAAAAAATCAACCTACATAAATTGTACCCTTGGCAAATCTGTTGCAAGATAGGAAAGTTTGAAGATGACAGTGTTTTGTCATTCCTCGGTCATACATACAACCTTTGACTAGATTCCGTTTGCTAACATTTGCCTTTTAAATATCTCCAATTTAATAAGTAATTAAAAGTTTAAATGTTTACATAATCTATAACTCATTAACAAACATTCTTGCTAATAAGCAATTTTATACCACAGAAGTGTCAATTAACTTTGCTGGAAAGAGGGCAATGTCTGTTATTAAGAATTTATATTGCTGGAGTTTTGGATAAATTTGAATAAGCATTATGAGATGGCATTATCTCATGGGCATATTATCCATCTGATAATTAGAAAAAAAGGTAGGGTATTTATAGGATATAGGTTGTTATATAATGCTTTTTGTCCTTTTGGATGTCGATATCATTGACAGTTTCTAAAGGTAATTGATTTTAGGGTCACTTTTCTTTAAAAAGGGGCATGCCAGAGACATTTCATGTCTATTCTTTTTTATCAATTATTTTTCATAGTAACTAAAATTGAGATTTTTCCTGTGAATTAATTGTGCTCCATTGCAATAGGAAAGTTGAAATAATTAATTATTATCATAGGAATAATACTTCCATGTTATTTTACAGAACACAATCCAATCCATCATGAATTCATCATTTATTACCTTTATTTTTTTTAAACATAAGATATTCTTTTAGGTTCTAGGATAACAGAGATAAAATGAATATTGGCATGTTTTCTTAAGAAATTTGAATTCTGTGACTATAACATGTAAACTGAAAATATTATGAATGAGGAATTAAACTGGAAAGAAAGAATGTAAATACATTAGCAGGATAAAACGATTTTCTTTAGTAGCTGATGGGTGGCCTCATTCATGAAGGAATCCAGGAGACAAATGATTAGGAAATACATTAAAGGAGTTAGCAACACATATACAAAAATATAGTAGTTCATTTTGTGGTGACAAAGAATTTTAAAGAGTGTAGATACTCATCAGCTAGGGAATGGTTGGTGAGTTGTGGCATAAAATTGTAATATGATACTATATCTCTGTAAGAAATGGTAAAAAGGCAGATTTCAGGGGGAAAAAAAAAACGGGAGACCTATATGAACTGATGCTGAGTGAAATGAGCAGAACCAAGTGAAATACTGTGCAATGATCAACTGTGATGGATTTAGTCCTTCTCAGTAATACAATAAACTAAGACAATTCCAAAAACGTCATGATGACGAATGCTATCCTCATCCAGTGAAAGAACTGTGGAGTCTGAATGTAGATTGAATACTATTCTTGTTTGTTTCTTCCTTTTCATGGTTTTTCCCTTTTTATTCTCATTCTTCTTTACAGAATGCCTAATTTAACATGGTCATACACGTAAAACACATCAGATTGCTTGTTGTCTTAGGAAGAGAGGAGGAAAGGAAGGAGGGAGAAAAATATGGAACTGAAAATCTTGTGAAATAAAATTTGGAAATTATCTTTACATGTAATTGGGGAACAAAAATGCAATTACATGTAACTACGAAAAGGAAGTGTTTAAGGCAAAAAGCCACAAAATTAAACTCCAACGTCGTGAACCAGGAAGTGAGATTCTTGCTCTGTAATTTAGAACTTATGAAGATGAACAATAATCACGCAGAAAAAGAAGAGAAAGGCAAGATCTTGAAGGTTATTAAATTACGTGACATGTTGTTTGTATTTTGCTTTAGAAACAATAAGGCACCATTAAGATTCTTGAGCAGGATGATGACTTTGTCAATAATTTACTTGAAGAAGATTATTTCATTCGTAATTTATGGTAAAAAGTAAGCACTTTCTATAACAATATAATAATATATATTATAATATATAATAGATTTTTTAAACTATACAGAAAATGAATTAGAGAAGAGCGAGACTGATACAAAGTAATGCAAATATTCACACCAACCAACATATTCTCTAGGCCTATTTAAATGAAGGTTAACCATAATGAAATTAGAGTAATACGACTTTTAAGGATTCTGGATTCTCCTTCATCAACCTAATTTATTTGTAATTTATTTTTTATTATTATGAAATTTTCAATAGCTAGATGCAGGAACATAATGGATAATATTATGTGACAATTAAAGAAGGTTTTACTATATTTCCTACCATTATACACTAATCATCAGATGAATACAGACTGTGAATACACCTAACTGCCTGAGAGGGGACCCAGCTAGCTGAGTAACCTAACTCCTCCTCTCTCTTCTGTGTCCCTCTTCCCTTCCTTTGGGGCTTACTGGTAGATGTTCTTCCTCCCTCCCTTCCTCCCTTCCTCCCTCCCTCTCTTCCTTCCTTCCTTCCTTCCTTCTCATTCCCAAAACCTTAAACCCAGTGCAATCTGAAGCCCATAGACTGTACAATAGGTCTCTGCCCAAGCTCTACTTAAGGTCTGATTCAGAGGGATTATCACTAGCAAAAGTTTCTGTTGATTTAACTGTTTTTGCTTTTGTTCGTTTAAAGGACCATTTCCTGACTACCTTGTAAAGAGGAATATTCACTTAATTGGCTCTACCTCCAAGTGAATACCTGAAAATGACCTAAAAAGGTCAAAATCTTCCATTTCATCCCGGGCCATTTCCAGTCATCTTGATGAATATCTGGTTACTGGATCCAGATGGTTTAGAAGGAGAAAGTGAGGTTGGTGATCTTGCATTTGATGAAGAACGATCACAGACACACTAATCATCATATATAACTCTAATTGAATTGAGATAAATAACAGTCCTGTTAAACTGAGATAATGAGTGTTGCATTTTCAATCTAGTGCCCATATCTGGATTGAAAAATTCAATGGAAAATTTGCAAAATGGAATTCTTCCAGAGGACTATCAGAATGGATAGTAATATAGTTTACTCTAAAAGAAGAGCAAGAAAAAGGATACTAAACTAGTCTGAAAAAAGTTGGGATCTAGTTGTTCATTTTTTAGGAGTTAGTAATTTCTTATAGAGTCCTCTTCTTTATTCTTTGAATTTGACAAATTTAAAATAAAATGAAAATCAACATTCAAAGGAAATGTAAAAACTTTCTTCCAAAAATTGAAGGGTTTTCGTTTGGAAATGGGGCTAAATTTGCTCTGCATGGTCCTAGAAGTCAATATTACAAACGATGAGTGGAAGATTTAGCGACAATCATTTAAATTCAACATATTGTAGAGTTTTATCAAACTGAAGAGATTGCCTTCTGAGTTAAAAAGTTCACTGTCTCTGTAATTCTTACAGTAAGGTAAATTGGAAACAAAATCTATAAATTACGCATCAGTTGGACAGCATGAAGTCCTAATTCCCTTCCAACTTCAAGATTCCATTACTCTTTGCTGCTATGCTTTTTTTTTGTTGTTGTCCCTTTTAGGCTAAGGCTTTCTCAGGTACTGACTTAGAACAAAGTAATGACAATTAAATGAATAGGCCTCTTTAAGAAGTAGACAAGGGTTGGACTTTTTAATTAGGAAAAGAAAAAAAAATCAAGGTGGGAGGGCAAAAACCTCAGCATTGCTGTTCCAAAGAGAAAAATTTACTGTTTACATTCACTCTAAGCCAGGGGGTACCAAAAACAGCCATTAAGTGAAGCTTGGGCTTCAGAGGGAGATAGCTGTGATTACGTCATCTGAAAACTGATTATATCTTTTGAATATGTACCATTTAAGGAATAGCTCTTCTTTTTATGAATTTGACTCAGTTCTCCATACGTTGGAGAAATAAGACTTTTAGCAGAGACACTTGCTTCATTTTGTTCAGAAATACTAACTTCATTTCCTACTAATCTATCCTCACCCATCTCCGTTTTTGTTTCATTCTCTCTCTCTTTACACCATGTCCCTCCTCATAAAAACATTTGGTTTCTTACCTCTTCTACCTATCTGTCCTCCTTTCCATCAATATCAATATCTCCTTCTCTGATTGACTTCCCCTTCCACTTTCCTGTAGGGTAAGATAGATTTCTATTTCAAATTTATTGTTATTACTTGATTTATTTTTAGTTTTCAACTTTTCCCTCCTCAAGATTTTGAGCTCCAAACTTTCTCCCTATGTCTTCTCTCCCACATCACAAGACAGCACGCATTCTGATTATCCCTTTACAAGCCTGCCTCCCTTCAATCAGCCCCTCCCTCATTCCTTTCCCTGTTCTTGTCCTATAGGACAATATAGATTTCTATACTCAATTGCCTATGTATCTTATTTCCTGATTTCATGTACAAACAATTTTAGCATTCATTTTTATAACTTTGAGTTCCACATTCTATTCTTTCTTCCCTCCCCACCCACGTTCATTAATAAGGTAAGCAATTTGGTATAGGTTGGTATAGGTTATTGGTATAGTCGTGCAAAACACTTTCATGACATCACGTTGTGAAAGACTGTATTTCCCTCTGCCTTTGAACCCGTTCCTCCTCAAAAGTACCAAATTAATAGTGTATGTTTTGCTCTCTTTGAGCCAGTTCTCAATCACCCTTTCCTCACCACTTTTCCACTACACTAAAAGAATTTTGTTGCCTCTTTTATGTAAGGTGATTTCCCATTCTATGTTTCCCTTTCTCTTTCTTCCAATAAATTGCTTCCTCATCCCTTAATATTATTTGTTTGCATATCAAACCTTCATATTCAACTCACAACTGTAACCTCTTTCTATATACAGTGCTTCTAACTACTCAATAATGAGAAAAGTCTTTTGAGTTATAAATATCTTTTCCCCATGTATGATCATGAACAGATTAAATGTACTACCTCCCTTATGGTTTCCCTTTAGTGTTGACCATTTTAGGATTCCTTTAAATCTTGCATTCAAAAGTTAAATTCTCTCTTCAGCTCTGGTATTTTCATTGAGAATGCTTGAAAGTCGTCTATTTCACTAAATGTCCATTTTTTCATTCAAGGCTATTAATGATTCCCCTGAGAACACTCAGTTTTGGTAGGCAGGTGATCCTTAGTTGTAATCCTAGCTCGTTCGCCCCCTGGATATCATATTCCATGACGTACAATTCTTCAGTATAGAAGGTGCTAAATTTTGTGCCTTCTTGAATATAGCATCATGATACTACAATTGATTCTCTCTGGCTGTTTGCAATATTTTCTCCTTGACCTAGGAACTATAAAATTTTGCAATAATATTCCTGGAAGTTTTCATTTCGAGAAATTTTCACAAGAGGATTACTGCATTCTTTGTATTTTTAAAATTATTTTATCAGTTTTCAGTGTTCTACAATCACTTCCATTTATCTTAGATTTGTTTCCCTCCCTGTTTCTCTTTCCCGTCTCCCTCACCATTCCCTCCCTGAGATGGCATACCGTCTCATATAGGTTCTACACATATACTCATGTTAAATACATTTTCACCTTAGTCATGTTGCATAGAAGAATTAAAATGAACGGGAGAAATCACAAAACAAAATAAAACGTAATACATAAGTAAATGATCTGCTTCATTCTGCCATCCAAATCCATAATTCTTTCTCTGAATGTGGAAGATATTTTGTCTCAAGTGTCCATGTGGAATTTTTTTAAGTCCTTGCGTTGCAAGGAAGTAGTAAGTCTATGAGGATAATTCCTTGCAGACTGTGATCACTACTGTGTACGAAGTTCTCCTGGTTCTGCCCTTTCACTCAATATTAGTTCATATAGGCCTTTCCAGGAATCTCTGAAGCAATCTTGTCCATCATAATTTCTTAATTAAATTATTTTATTTGTTTTCAGGGTTCAACATTCATTTCCATATATTTTAGACTTTTCCCTTCCCTCCCCCTCCCAGCTCCTCACTCTCTCCCTGAGACCACATAGAATTTTATGTTCAACACATACATTCCTATTATACACACTTTACCCTTAGTCATGTTTCATAGACGAATTAAAATGAATGGAAGCAATCAAAGAACAAAGCAAAATATAATACAAAAGAAAATGGTGTGCTTCATTCTGAGATTAAATTTCATAGTTGTTTCTCTGGATGTAGAAGATATTTTACCTCAAGAGTCCATTGGGAATTTTTAAGTCCTTGCATTGCAGTTTTAGGTTTAGCGTTAGGGTGAGGGTTAGAATCGAGGATTTAGAGTTAGGGTTAGTCTACCAGATAAATTCCTCTCACACTATCAAAATTCATCTGAAGAACAAAAGGTCCAGAATATAAAGGAAATTAACGAAAAGAAATGCTAGGAAAGTTGGCCTAGACCTATGAGATCTCAAATTGTGTTATAAAGCAGTAATCATCAATACAACTTGGTACTGGCTAAGAAAAAGGTGTAGATCATTGGAATATGTTAGGTAGTCAAGACGTAGTAATTAATGAATATAGCAATCTACTGTTTGATAAACCCAAGCACCCCAGCTTCTGCGATAAGAACTCACTTTGACAAAAATTGCTGGGAAGACTGGATAACAGTGTGGTGGATACTGTCCATACACTAATGCCTAACACTGTACACAAGAACAAAGGCCAAATAGATACATGATGTAGGTATAATAATTGATACTAAAAATAAATTTTGGGAGAAAGGAATAGTGTGTATGTCAGATTTATGGAGAAAGGAGAAATTTTTGACCTAAGAAGAGATAGAGAACATTATGAAGTAGAAAATGGATAATTTTGATTTCATTAACCTGAAAGGTTTGTGCACAAACTCAATTCAATCAAGATTAGGAGGGAAGCAAAAAAGTGGGAAAATTTTTTTTTACACTAGTATCAGTGATAAAGGCCCCAGTGGATTCTTTCAATTCCTATTTTATATTCTTGCTCTAAATTATCAGTGCAATTTTCCTTCATCATTAACTTATTTTTTTTATTTTAGTTTAGCCTCAATACACCAGAACACAAATACAGAATAAAGAAAAGAAACAAAAACATTTCATAAACTTAAATATTGCCACACAGATTAAAAAATAATAAAAGACAAAAAACCATGTCATTTGCACTGTAGAAAATAAGAGAGGATTCAGCATCAGTAACAACGAATTTTCATTTCAAGAAAGCATGTATGATAAATATTAGATATTCTGTTGAGAGACGTTCATCCTTTCTTTGTTTCCTTCTCTTTCCTTCACATTTTTATCTTGATTTTCTCCTCCCCCATAAAAAGAGATTACAGTGTTATATTTCTCTTGACTTTTGTATATCAAATCTATTAAATTCAGTTCCTTTAATAAAATAATGTATTTATTTCTTTTTATTATTGTATCAAAATTCTTCTTTGATCATAGTTTTTAGTTAGTCCAATTATTTTTATGTTTTATCATCTTGACCTATTCTCCCGATCTGTTTATTTTTTCTTTAAGATATTTCATTTTACCTTCTATTTTTCTCATCATTCACTTTTTCTTGAATCGTTTCTTTATCTCTTATAATTTTGCTGGTTTCACCTTACCCAGTTCTAATTTTCAAGGTGTAATTTTTCCTCAAGATTTTGGATTTGCTTGCCTACTTGCTTGACTTTCCACTCATAATCTTCCTGTTTTTCTTGGATTATTCTTTCTTTCTTTTTTTTTATCCCCCATCTCCGTCATTTAATGTTTTAAGTATTTTTTAAAGATTTTCTCTAAATTATTTTTGCACAGGGTAAATTTGACATTACTCTTTTATGTAAAAAAGAGGTTCCTTTTTTCGATATCCTCCTCTGAAGATGAACCCCGATCTTCTCTATTCCCATAATAGCTTTCTATATTTGTGGGTTTTTTTTTCCCTTTTGCTATGCATTTTCTTTTTTGTGGCAATTGCTAGATTTTTGTAATTACCTTTTATCCTGGGCTATGGTGGGGTTGGTACCTCTTGCCCCAGATCTTCACTTCTCCCTTCTAACCTGGAACCAAAATCATACCTCAAACCACACCCAGGATATTTCTTCCCCACCTCTTCTGCATTCAAAGTGTGTGCTCTTTCTTTCTTGCCACTTCTATTCTCTGTAACACAACTGGGTTTGCTATTCCATTTCAGGAGTTTCCTTCAATATTCCCTGATGTGGATGTTCAACTTCCCTCACTATCCATAGGAAAAGTTCCTTAACCTTGGGACTTGCTGCTTCTTGATAAAAGTGGACCCTAGTCTGGAGGTGTTTACTCTTCACTTGAACCAAACCTCATCCTAGGATTGTTCTTATCTTCTCCAATGTTCCCAGGAAGACCCATGTTGTGCCTCCATTCTTGTTTATTTTTAACAGCATATAACTTGCCCTAAGTGCTACTGTACCTCTTATGTGAGGGAAATTAGAAAAGTCTGGAATTTTTTTATTTACCCTGCCATCTCACTAGAATCCTCTCCTAATAATTTCTTGAAAGATGATGTCTAGACTCTTTTTTGATTATGGTTTTCAGGTATTTCAATAATTTTTGAATTTTCTCTCCTGCATTTGTTTTCAAGGTCAGTTGTTTTGTCAATGAGATATCTCACAGTGAATTCAATTTTTTTCATTCCTTTCATTTTGTTTTATTGTTTTCTGATTTCTCATATAGTCATTTGATTTCATTTACTTCATTCTAATTTTCAAGAAATTATTTTCTTCAGTTACCCTTTGGACCTCCTTTTCCTTTTGTCCAATTCTAATTTTTAAGGTACTCTTCTTACCTTTGGATTTTTAGTTCTCTTTTACAATTTGGCCTATGTCTATTTATTAACATATTATTTTCTTCAGTATTGTTGTTTGTCTCTTTTAACAAGCTGTTACTATTTTTCTCATGATTTTCTTGCATCACTGTAATTTCTCTTCCTAATTTTACCTCTCCTTCTGTTACTTGATTTTCAAAATATTTTTTTGATCTCTTCCTTGGTCTGAGACGAAGTGCTATTTTTCTAGGGACTTCATATGTAGGATCGTTGACTGCTATATTCTTATGAATGTGTTTTGATGTTACTTTTCACAATAATAACCTTGTATGGTCAGAGTTGTTTTTCAACTGTTTCCTCCTTGTCTCAGCCTATTAATTTACTTCAAAATTTTTGTTAAAGTAAGGCTTTTCTTCCAAATTGGAGGGTGAACTCTCCCAAACTTCAGGGATGTGCAGATGTTTACAGAAATATCTTTAGGGACCTGCATCTTTTTAGTTCTTCCAAGATGTTATGATCAAAGGAGAGGTATTTACTATTCTGCTGGCTTGTGTATTGGTCCTTGGGAGAACACAAAATTTATTTCCTGCCCTAGAACTGTAAAAGCCCCCTCCTCCCACTTGGACTACTGACTCTACTACACTAATCATCTTCCTTGCCCTTAGACTGACACTCAGGACTATAAACTAGATTCCAGTATGGGCAAAGCAACAGATTCCTGGCTCAATTCTAGCAGAAAGGTCCTCTGTAACCTCCTCCTGAGTAGTTTTCAACCTTCTTAGTATCTGTGAGCTGAGAGCTCAGGAAGCAGCCACAACTGCTGCCACTACCACTTCTTTTGATTCAGTGACTCCAAAGATCTGATCATGGCTTACTATAACTGGCATTGTGCTGCCATGGCCTATGCTGGATTACACTCTACTCTCACTCGGGTGCAACTCCGCATTCCTACTGATCTTCTAAGTTCTCTTTGGTATTTCTGAACTGAAAGGTCTGAAAAATGGCTCCTTTGCCAGTGATTCATTCATCCTGAGTCCTCCTTACCTGCTTGACTTGTGCTGGCCTGTTCTCCTGACGCATCCTGGTCAAACCACACAAACCTTACAATTTATGTTGGACTTACAATTCAGTTCACCCCATTTTTTATGCATTCCACTACTCTAGAAGTTGTTTAGAGCCATTATTAAAAGGTATTTTGAGGGGTTTGTGGGAGAGCTCAGACTTTACTACACCATTTTTGCTCTGCCTTAGAAATAACTATTGTTAATTATTACTCAGAGCTTTATTGACTCATAGCAATTGTTTCATAATTCCACTTTAAAATAACTTGACCAGCTCAGTATAAGAAATCAAATATTAAGTGATATTTATTTTTCTTCTCATTATCAAAGCCAAATTTGTTG
The DNA here is from genome assembly GCA_028658325.1 of Potorous gilbertii. Classification (NCBI taxonomy): domain Eukaryota; kingdom Metazoa; phylum Chordata; class Mammalia; order Diprotodontia; family Potoroidae; genus Potorous; species Potorous gilbertii. The sequence goes on from CM053771.1 coordinate 434,326,868, forward strand.
AAAAGATCCAGTTAGTAAAGTGAGATGTAATAGCAAATCATAACAGACACATATGTGTATGTATGTAGATAGACATACAAATAGAAAGATAGGTAAATAGATCTCTATCTATCTATACCTCTATCTACCCATTTATCTATATGGAGAGAGCAAGATGGGGGGGCATGTCATATAGCATGCACATACACTGATAGACAATATGCATACATATGTGAATATGCACTTTAAAATCTCATTTTTTTTTCCTCCTTAATCAAGCGGCTTACCTAGGATGTAAGTTTTCTAGCCGTTGAAAAAAGAATTTTAACCCAAGCACCACTTCTAAAACGTTTTGAATACTACTAGAAATACCATTAGAATATGAGTACAAAGATAAAATATTTGGATGACTGATAGACAAATTAAGCAATGGTTGAGAAAGAAATTGTCATCTCTTAATCCATACCAAATGACATTTTGTTTAGGGTTGTATGTGGGTCCACAGATTTTGCAGAGAACTTAGGGCTAAAGCTATCACAGATCAATACTTACAGAGCAGTCATTAAATTTTATTGACTATAATGCACTTGAGGAAATGTCACAACATATGTAGAAAATTTCCTAAGTGATATGTACCTCTGGTTTCTCTTGATGGTGTATAATAATCTCAAGGAAGCACAGCTACAACACAAAGGAAAAATATTCCTGGAATGAGAGAAAGCTAGCTACATAACTTCCTTTAAAAAAAGGTCTCTGCAGAATTGTCTCTCTTATTCTCTTTGCATTCATTGCTATTTGGTACTACAAAAGCCTGATACAGAGATCAGCAGAAACCATACCAATTTCTGTCCTACTTAACCCCGGAGGATTTAGTATAATGTTGTTTTCAGTGAAAATGTAGACATAATTCTGACACAAATGGCTTGTACATATTCCCCGATTCCTTAGCAGTTTCTCTAAATTGCCATTCTCTCTGTGTAACCAGGCAATATACTGTAATCTGGAAAAAAGAACAAGAAAGATGGCTAATGCTTTAAAAGTAGGTGATTTCATTTCCGTGAGGGTCTTCCTATAAAGCTCTTTCAAATGATCAGATATTTGTTACCATTTAGAAAAAAATATAGGAAAACCAGGAAGAGTACAAAAGGAAGGGGAATATTCAAGGAATTGGAGAGAGTGAAAAATCATGGATAATGAATGTTGAGATTGAGAAATAACCAGAAGGTCAGCGTCAATATATTATAGTATGTTGAGGGGAATAAGATGTAGTAAGACTGGGAAGGTAGAGCAGGACTAGATTGTAAAAAAAAAAAATTCCCTCTTAAGAATATTAATTTATTTTAAACCTTATTTTCTTTTTCAGTACTGAGTCCCCAAAACTTTACTGTCCCCTATCATTCCTGCATTCATTGAGATGGCAATTAAAATTATACCTTATACATGTGGAAAGATTTATTTCCATACTATAAATATGACAAAAAAAGAAATAAAAAAATACTTCAGTTTAGACTTAACATTCATCTATTCTCCGTATGGCGGCTAACTTTATATATGTATGTGTGCATGTATGTTTGTGTATATGAATATATGTGCGTATATGTATATATCCATGTTTATATTTATATGTGTGCATATATGCGTATATGTACATATCTCTACGTTTTGGGGTATATAGGTATGCATACATGTGCGTGTGTTTGTAAAGGTCTTACATACTCTCCACTCACCTTCTACTAAAACTTTTTTCTCATCATTTCTAATATTGTAATAGTATGCTATCAGAATCATGTACATTATGTTGTTAGACAATTCCTTAATGATATACATCCTCTCAATTTCTAATTCTTTGAAACCACAAAAAGAGCTAATATAAATATTTTTGTATATATGTCCTTTATCTTTTTCTTTGACAACTTTGGATCAGAGTCATAGTAGTGATATTGCTTCTTCAAAGTGTGTCCAGTTTCATAACCCTATGGGCAAAAGTCAAATTTTTCTTCAGAATCGTGACACTTGATTAAAAAAAACACCAAAACTTCACTATTGCATTTATTTTACTTCATGCTTTCTAGCATTTATCGTTTCTGAAAGGGGAGAGCTGGAAAATCACAGTAATTTATTTGACATTATCACATGAATAATAGTGTAGAGCACTTTTGTATGGCTAAATATAGCTTTCATTTCTACACTTGAAAACTGTCTTATGTAGAACTTGACCATTTTTTATAATTAAGGAATCTTTAACTTTTTTATTTCATTTTTTAATTTTAAATTTATTATTTTATTTTTTATTTGATTTCAGTGTTCTGTAATCACTTCCATATAACTTAGATTTGTTTCCCCTCCTTCCCCTTTCCTCCTCACTCCCTCCCCACTCCCTCCCTCAGAGAGCATTTAATTTTGTACATATTCTACACATACATTCCTGTTAAATATATTTTCACCTTGGTCATGTTGAATAGAAGAATTAAAATGAATGAGAGAAATCACAAAATAAACCAAAATTTAATACAAAAGAAAATGATCTGCTACATTCTGTGAGCAAATTCCATCGCTCTTTCTCTGGATGTGGAAGGCATTTTGCCTTAAGAGACCATTGCAAATTTTTTAAGTCGTTGCATTGCAATGAAGTTCTAAATCTACCAGAAAAAATCTTCACACACTGTGGTTGTTGCTGTGTGCATAGTTCTCCTTGTTCTGCTCCTTTCAGTCGGCATCAGTCGATATAAGTCTTTTCAGGCCACTCTGAAGTCTTCTTGTTCATCATTTCTTATAGCACAATAGTATTCCATTACATTCATGTACCACAATTTATTCAGTCATTCCCAAATTGATGGACCTCCCATTTATTTCCAGTTGTTGCTCACCACAAAGAGTGCTGCTATTAATATTTTTGTACATGTGGGACCCTTCCCCATTTTTATGATCTCTTGGGGATATAGCACTAGAACGAGTATTGCTGCTTCAAAGGGTATCCACATTTTTGTAGTCCTTTGAGTATAATTCCAAATTGCTCTCCGGAATAATTGGATCAGCACCCAGCTCTAGCAACAATGAATTAGTGTTCCAACTCTCCCACATCTTCTCCAACATTTATCATCATCCTGTTTTGTCATATTAGCCAATCTGATAGGTGTAATATGGTATCACAGAGTTGTTGTGATTTGAATTTCTCGAATCAACAGTTATTTAGAGCATTTTTTCATATTACTATAGATACCCTTGATTTCTTCTTCTGAAATCTGTCTGTCCTTATCTTTTGACCAATTATCAAGTGGGGAATGACTTGTATTCTTGTACATTTGATACAGAGAAAATAGTTGCAAAAATTATTTCCCAGTTTTCTGCTTCCCTCCTGATCTTGGTTGCATTGGATTTGTTTCTTCAAAAACTTTTGAATTAAATATAATCAAAATTATCCATTTTGCTTTAGTAATGTTTTCTATCACTTGTTTAGTCAAAAATTCTATTCTTCATAAATCATATAAATACATTATCTCTTGCTACACTGATTTGTTTATATTATCAATCATTATACTTAGATTATGTACCCATTTGGACTTTATTCTTGTGTACAGGGTTAGGCATTGATCTATTCCTAGTTTCTGCCACACTGTTATCCAGTTTTTCCAGAAATTTTTGTTGAACATTGAGTTTTTATTCCAGATTCTGGAATGCTTGTGTTTATCAAACACTAGATTGCTATATTCATTGACTACTCTGCCTTAAGGACCTATCCTATTGCACTGTTCTACCCTTCTGTCTCTTAGCCAGTAACAGTGGTTTAGATAAATTCTGCTTTATAATGCATTTTGAGATCTCATAGAGCTGAATCACCTTCCCTAAAATTGCTTTTCATTAGTTCACTAAATGAATTTTGATATTAATTTTTGTATCTCTACAAAATAATTATCTGATGATTTGATTAGTATGCCAACGTATAAGTAAATTAATTTAGGCAGAATTGTCATTTTTGTTATATTGACTTGGACCACCGACGAGAAACTGGTATTTTTCCACTTAGATCTGACTTTATTTCTGAGAAAAGTGTTTTATAATTGTGCTCATTTAGTCCCTGGGTTTGTTTTGGCAGGTAGACTCCCAAATACTTTATATCATCTGTAACGTCAAATGGGATTTCTTTTTCTATCTCTTGCTTTTGGGCTTTGTTAGTAAGAAATCAAAATGCAGAAGATTTCTGTGAGCTCATTTAATAACTGGCAACAGATTTTTATTATTTCAAGTAGTTTTTTACTTGATTCTCAAGGATTCTCTAAATATATCCTCATATCATCTGCAAAGAGTTATAAATTAGTTTCTTCTTTGTCTATTCTAATTCCTTCAATTTCTTTTTCTTTTCATTACCACAGCTAACAATTCTAGTACCACATTGAATAATAGTTATGATAATGGACATCCTTGTCTCTCCCCTGATCTCATTGGAAATGCATCTAATTTATCCCTATTGCATATAATGCTTGTTGAAGGTTTTAGTTAAGTACTACTTGCTATTTTATGGGAAGTTTCATTTATTCCTAAATATTCCTGACTGCAGTTCGCCAATAATGGAATAGTTTCTGTCTGCGTGCAGTATTTTCTCCTTTACTTGATAGTTCTGAAATTTGGCAACCCTTTTCCTTGGTATTTTTAGTTTGGTGTTCCTTTCAGGAGGTGAATGGTGGATTCATTCAATGACTACTTTGCCCTCTGAATCTAGGATTTCTGGTCAGTTTTTTTAGTGATGCCTTGAATGACATTGTCCTAGTTTTTTGTTTTGTTTTTTTATCACGGTTTTCTGGTAGATCAAAAATCCTTAGATATTCTCCCCTGGATTTTTTTCCAGGTCAGTTGTTTTGCCAATTAGATATTTTACATCTTCTTCTGTCTTTTCATTCTTTAGATTCTGTTTGATGGATTCTTGATGTCTCATAGATTCACTAACTTCTACTTTTCTGATTCTCTTTTTTTATCAACTTGTTTTCTTCATTTAACTTTTTTATCTCCTTTTCCATTTGTCCAATTGTTCCATTTAAGAAGTTACTATTCACAGTTGTATTTTGTACTTCCTTTTCCATTTTTAAAATTTTCCTTTTTTAGGAGCTTTTCTCTTCAATGTATTTTTTTTCATATTTTTAATATCACTGGCCATTTTTTTTTCTATTTCTCTAATTTGGGTTTTAAATCCTTCCTGATCTCTTTCAAGAAGGCACTTTGTTTTCCAGACCAGTCCATAGTCCTTTTTGAAGTTTTAGATGGGAGTACAGTTAAAATGTTGAACTCTTTGGTATTTGTGTTTTGGTTATTCTCCCCACTGAAAGATTATATGTTCTTTTCTTTCCTGCTTTGCTTCTTATTCATGTTAATCATCCTTTTCTTGACTTTTAAAGTATATCTCTACATCTGTGGCACAGGGGGCTGTGTCCAACAATTCTTTTCCCTAAAACTTGAGCCTGTGTGTGTAGTGGCCTCTAATTCTTTCAGCAAGAAACTAAAATTCTGTGTCTTACCTGGTGATGAGCTTGCTGGTGTTCCAAAGTAAAGTCAGGTGAGAACTTTTTGCATTTTACCTGCAGTTACCCTGGAGCTGACTTGTTATGTGTGGGGGAGGGGTGATCTGGAAGGCTCCTCTACTGTTGTAGGGCTCAGCTGTCTGTGCTGGTGTCTTCCCAATTCCACTGGGGTGTTGAAGCATGCCAGCGGTGCTGGTTTTGGTGGTTGCTGGCTTTATTCTCCTGGGATTCAGGATCTTCTCCCAGTTTATTGAGGTGGGGCTGTCTGGGACAGCTCTGATCTTGTACTGATGACCTCCTGCCACAACGATCTTACTGGCCTCACAGGCTCAGAGTCAGTTTACCCCTTCTGATGCTCCCACTGTTCTGAGGTTTTTCCCTGGGAAATATTCTCTGGGCTCATCAAGGTCAACAAGGGGTGAGAAATAGTAATTACCAATCACTCCATCATCTTGGGTCCCAGAAATGGAAAAAAAAATCAATTACAAAAATAAAATTGGCCCAGTTCTCTATATATTTCAGAAATAAGTCCTTTGTCAGGAAAAATATTTGAAAAAGATACACACAACTATGTGTACAATTACCAAAATGTATTTTCCCTTATTATTTCTTTTAAATAGCTCTTCTTTTACAATTTTTTTTCCAAAGTCCTTATTCCTTGCCTGCTACTTAAGCTGAAGATAAAAGATTCTGCTCCATTCCTTGATTTTAACTCTGTGTGTCTTCGTGTTTCTCATGGGTCTCCTATAAATAGTGTATTGCTAAATTTTGTTTCCTAATCCATTTTCAATTAATTGTTATTTTGTGGGAAAACACATGCCATTCATATTTGTGGTTATGATTATTTTTGTCCATTCTATTTCCTTCTGTTTATTCTTCTCTCTCTCGTTTTTCTGTCCCTCCTCAAAAGACTGTTTTTTCTAGTCTCAGAGGCAAGATGTTGAGAAAAAATGGAGACTAATATGAAAGAAAAGGAAAATAGCAAATATTTAGGTGAATGGGGGAAACTGAGACAGCGATGTGCTGTTGGTTAAATTGTGTACTGATTTAAACATTCTGTAAAGAGTTTTGGAATTGTACCCACAGGACTATAAATTCAAACAAGTAATACTACAGTTAGGTCTGAATCTCAAAGAGATATTTAAAATAGCAAAGCAAACTATATGTAAAAAAGTATTTGTAGCAAATCTTTTAATGCAGGCAAAGACTTTGAAATTAAAGAGTGCATATGAATTGGAGAATTGATCAGCAAACTTTTATATATGATTGCGATGGAATACTATTTTGCTATAACCTGTGATGGGCAAGATGCTCTCAGAAAATCCCTGGAAAGACTTACATCAACTGATGCAAACTGACATCTGCAAAGCCAGGAGCACATTGTACACAATAAAAGCAATATTGTACGATGATCGGCTGTGGATGGCAGGTATTCTCAGCAATAAAGTTATACAACACACTTACAAAGATCTCACGATGAACAATTGGATCCATCTCCAGTGTAAGAACAATAGGAGTCTTAATAAATATCAAAGCATATTTTTGTCTTTACTTTCTTTTTTTTTAACATTTCTGTAATATTTATGCTGTGAAATAAATCTGGGGAAAGCAAAACAAAAATAAAACCTCGAGAAATAATAAAGTTAAAATAATGTGCTTCAATCTGTATACAGGCACCATCAGTTTTTTATTTGGTGATGGACAGAATTTTTTCTCATAAATCCTTCAGAGTTGTCTAGGATCATTACGTTGCTGAGAACAGTTAAACCACTCACACTTCATTATTACACAGTATTGATAGTACTCTGTACAAAGTACATTTCACTTTGCATCTGCTTATGTAAATTTCTTCAGATTTTTTGAGAGCACTCTATTCGTCATTTCCTTTTATTCCCTCTCCCCTTTTCCTCTGCCCCTCCACCCTGCCCAAGGCTACAACTAAGTGTGGACACATTTCTCTATGGATATAAACTTTATCAAACTAATTGTACTCCTGATCTTTGTTTTTGTGCTTCTGCAGACATCGTGTTTCCTATCCCTCCTGCTTCTTCTACTTTTCTTCCAAAAACTGACTTCCCCTCCTATTACCCGAAAACCCCCTCCAAGGATCCTTCCGCTAGTCTCCTATTATCCTAAATCAATATACCCTTGTATAGCCCCCTATCGCCTATTACCTTACCCACCCCTATAGAAATCCCTCCCTTGTGCTCCCGCTCTCATTCATATAAATACAACTCTATAAGCCTCTTAATACCTATTCCATCTTCTTTCCCTCTAAAGATCCCTCCTCTGTCCTTTCCCCCTTTTCTACATCCTTATCATTTTATTACTTCTGAATTTAAAAGATTTTTGCTTAAATATTTGCATGCATACATACATGCACACACTATATATGCACATACACACATATGCATGTATACTCACGTATGTATGTATTGTTCCCTCTAAAACTGATTCCTGAATCCACCCCCATCTAATTTCTTTGTATCAGTTTTTCCTCTTCCACCTCGGTTGTGTAAAATAATTACTCTTTCTATGTCTTCCTAAATAATTTTACTCTTCAAATTCATATCCAACTGAGTTTTACCCTAATTTTTTTCATGAATTACCCAATTATTAGTAAGAATCTTAGACACATATTTTGTTTCTAAATATATGAAGGGTCTGTCTTTATTGAATCCCTTCAAAGCAGTCTGTCTTATATAACTTACGTTTCTATTGACTCTTGTATTTCACATCTTGTTTGTGTTGTTTTTAAAGAAAGTCTTGAAAATCTGACAGTTGATCAAATGCCCTTTATTCAGGATTATAGTTAGCTTTTATGTGTAGGATATTTTCAGCTGCTGTCCCAATTTTTTTGCCCTTCAATACATAATGTTTGGAGATCTGCAGTTCTTTAATGCCTCTGTTTGTGCTATTCATATTATGATTTCATAATGTTTCAGTTGTTATATTTTTATTACTTTGAAAATGTTGTCATTAAGGGGAAGAAGCCAAGATGGCAGAGTAGAAAGATTCACATATCCTAGCTCCAAACCCACAGCCTATGGATTTCTTCTAAAAAGAACACCCCACAAATTCTAGATCAGTGGAAACTGCGCAGCAACAGACTAAAAGAGATTTCCGTTCCGGAGAGCCCTGAAAAACCGACCCCAAAGGTCGGTTGCGCACCTAGCCAGCAGCGGAGCCCAGCCCTGTCCTGGCCGCGTGGCAAAGAGAGGGGCAAGCAGATCTGAGCAGGCTTCAGGGATGGAATCTCCAGCGGCCGCGATGTCCATCCACCCACAGGAGCTACAGGTCAGTGAAAGAGACTTCTGAACTGGATTAGAGGCCAGCAGGGTGTCTCTATAACTCAGGCCCCACCAGGAGGCAACAGCAGGGGCAGTAGGTGGCCAGAGGCTCCCGAGGCAGGCAGGACTTCCATTACAGAAGGTCTCTGCATAAACCCCTTGAGGGAATTGAGCCTGTGAGGCAGTGCTACCACCCCTGAGAACCCGAAATTAATCTTACCCTGAATAGCAGCCCTGTCCACAAAAGCCCTTAGGTTGGGGAGCAGCATTTGAATCTCAGACGCCAAGCACTAGCTGGGCAGATCTGGCCAGGGGTGGAGGGGAATCTCAGACCCCAAGTAACTGGATGGGAAAATGTCTAGAACAGGGAAAAAAAAATGAAATCATAGAAGGTTACTTTCTTGGTGACCAGATGTTCCCTACCTTCCCTTCTGATGAGGAAGACCAATGATTAGCATCAGGGAAAGACACAGGAATCAAGGCCTCTGTACCCCGAATATCTAAAATAGATATCCAATGGGCTCAGGCCATGGAATAGCTCAAAAATGATTTGGAAAATCAAGTTAGAGAGGTGGCAGAAAAACTGGAGAAAGAAATGAGAGAGATGCAAGAAAATCATGAAAAACGGGTCAATACCTTGATAAAGGAGACCCCAAAAAGATGCTGAAGAAAGTAACACCTTTAAAATTAGGTAAACACAATTGGGAAAAGAGGTTCAAAAAGCCAATCAGGAGAAGAATTCTTTCAAAAGCAGAATTAGCCAAGTGGAAAAAGAGGTACAAAGGCTCACTGAAGAAAATAGTACTCTCAAAATTAGAATGGAACAGATGGAGGCTAATGATATTCTGAGAAACCAAGAAATCACAAAACAAAAGCAAAAGAATGAAAAAATGGAAGGGAATGTGAAATATCTCATTGGAAAAACAAATGACCTAGAAAATGGATCCAGGAGAGACAATTTAAAAATTATGGGACTGCCTGAAAGCCATGATCAAAAAAAAGGAGCCTAGACATCATCTTTCATGAAATTATCAAGGAATACTTCCCTGATATTCTAGAAGCAGAGGGCAAAATAAGTATTCAAGGGATCCACTGATCACCACCTGAAAAAGACCAAAAAGAGAAATTCCTAGCAATATTGTGACAAAATTCCAGAGTTCCCAGGTCAAGGAGAAAATATTTCAAGCAGCTAGAAAGACACAAATCCAGTATTGTGGAAATGCAATCAGAATAACACAAGTTCTAGCAGCTTCTGCATTAAGGGATCGAAGGGCATGGAATAGGATATTCCAGAAGTCAAAGGAACTAGGACTAAAACCAAGAATCACCTACCCAGCAAAACTGAGTATAATACTTCAGGGGAAAATATGGTCTTTCAATGAAATAGAGGACTTTCAAGCATTCTTGATGAAAAGACCAGAGCTGAAGAGAAATTTTGGCTTTCAAACACAAGAATGAGAAGAAGCATGAAAAAATAAACAGCAAAGAGAATTCATAAGGGACTTACGAAAGTTGAACACTTTACGTTCCTACATGGAAAGACAATATTTGTGACTTTTGAAACTTTTCAGTATCTGGGTAGTTGGTGGTATTACACACACACACACACACACACACACACACACACACGCATGTACACACGTGCGTGCACACACGCATACACACACGCATGGACACAGAGACAGAGAGCACAGAGTGAATTGAATAGGACAGGATTATATCTTAAAAGAAATCAAGGTAAATGGTGAGAGAGAAATGTAGTGGGAGGAGAGAGGGTGAAATGGAATGGGGTAAATTATCTCTCATAGAAGAGGCAAGCAGGAGGTTGCTTAGTGGAGGGAAAAGGAGTGCTGCGGAAAAAAAAAACATGAAGTTTACTCTCATCACATTCGACTAAATGAAGGAATAAAATGCACACTCATTTTGGTATGAAAACCTATCTTACAATACAGGAAAGTGGGGGAGAAAGAGATAAGCAGGGTAGGGAGGGATGATGGAAAGGAGGGCAATGGTAGGAGGGAGCAATTGGAAGTCAACACTCAGGGAGGGACAGGATCAAAAGAGAGAATAGAAACAATGGGGAGCAGGATAGAATGGAGGGAAATATAGGTAATCTTACACAATATGACTACGATGGAAATCTTTTTCAAAACTGCACAGATGTGGCCTATATTGAATTGCCTGTCTTCCCAAAGGGAATGGGTGGGGAGGGAGTGATGGGGAGAAGTTGGAACTCAAAGTTTTAAAAACAACTGTCGAGTATTGTTCTTGCTTCTAGTAAATAAGAAATACAGGTAATGGGGAGTAGAAAGTTATCTGGCCCTACAGGACAAAAGAGACGATGGTGACAAAAGAAGGGAGGGATTATAGAAGAGAGGGTAGATTGGTGATAGGGGACATTAGAAGGTTCGGTTTATTGGCATGGTGGGAGGGGACAAATGGGGAGACAATTTGGAACCCAAAATTTTGTGAAAATGAATGTAAAAAGTCAAATAAATAAATTTATATTTTAAAAAATGTTGGCATTAACCTGCGGACTTTGGAATTTAACTATAGTGTTCTTGTGTCTTTTCCTTCCAAAATCTCCTTTTAAGTGATGATCGGTGGATTTTTTTCTATTTCGATTTCCTACCACCTTGCTCTAACGCTTCAGAAAAACTTTCTCTAATTATTGTATAACAATTATTTTTTATCATAACTTTCAGTTAGTGAAATTATTTTTAGTTTTTCTCTTCTTGATCTTTTGGTTTTCTTATAAGATATTTCAGTTTCTCTTCCATTTTTCATTATTCATATTTTCTTTAATTATTTCTTTGTCTCTTACATTTTTGCTGGCTTCTTCTTGTCTAATTCTAGTTTACATGGTGTCATTTTCATCTTTAAGATTTTGTATCTCCTTTTCAAATTGTTTAACTTGCCTTCCATAATTTTTGTTTTAGTTTTGGTTTTTCCTCCATCTTTTTCATTTGATTTTTTAAATTCTTAAAATATTCTTGGTTATTTTTATTTGCTCTTTCTTCATCCTAACGTGCTATATTTTTCTCTTTTGCGGAGGAAATCTTGAGAACTTGGAATTTTCTAACATACTCTAGGATTTTCCCAGAATCCTACCTTCTATTCATCATTTTTAAAGCAAAATATTATTCCATCAGAATTACAATGCGTAATTTGTTCAGCCATTCCCCAAGGGGTGGGCATACCCTCAGTTTCTAATTCTTTGCTACTAGAAAAGAGTAGTTAAAAGTATTTTCTGTGTGTATGTACATTTCATTTGTATGTGTGTGTTTGTGTGTGTGTGTGTGTGTGTGTGTGTGTGTGTCTTTTGGGGTACAGACACAGTAGTGGTTTTGGTAAGTCAAAGGGTTTGAACGTTTTTAAAGCCTTTTGGGTATAGTTCCCAATTGCTCTGCTGAAAGGTTGAATCAGTTGACAACTCCACCAACACTTCAATAATATCCCATTTTTTTCCTCTTCTTCCCTCCAATATATATCATTTTCTTTTTTTCACCTAATAAAAAATCTAAAGGTGTGACGCGGTACCTCAGAGTTGTTTGAATTTGCAATTCTCCAAACAATAGAGAGTTAGAGCAAGTTTTCATAGGGTTATAGACACCTTTGGTTACTTCATCTGAAAACTACTCATATCTTTTAGTCATTTATCACTTGGGAATAACCCTTATTTTTTTATAAATTTGACTGTTTTTATGTGCTTGACCAATGAGGCATTTATCAAAGATATATGCTTTATTTATACCGCAGTTGCTACAGTTAACTTTATTTCCCTCTATCCTATTTCCCCTCCTCTTTATTTCATTTGCCCTCTTCTTTCACTGTGTGTCTCTTCAAAAGCCTTTTGAATGTGACAACCCACTGTCAAAATCTGTCCTTCTATCTATCACTTCCCTCTTTTCTTATTCTTTTCCTTCCTGGCTCCCTGCATTTCTATGCCTAATTGAGGATGTACGCTATTCTCTATGTGAGCAAATTCTGGTGAGAATAAGGTTCACTTACTCCTATTTAGCTCTTCCCATCCCTCTCCACTCTAAAAGCTTCTTCTTGCAACTTTTATGTGAGATGATTTATCCATTCTAACTTTCTCTTTTTTTCTTTCTCCTGTACAATTCTCCTTCATTCCTGAATTTTACTTCTTTTGACATTAGTATTTCATGTTCAACTCACAGCTGTTCCCTCAATCTACGTATACTCCTTCTAACTGACTTAATAAAGAGACAGTTTCTTATGAGTAAGATATATCATCTTCCCATGGAGTTAATGTAAACAGCTTAACATTATTGAATTCCTCATAATTGTTCTTTCTTGTTTACAATTTTGTGCTTCTCTTGAGTCTTGTATTTGAGAGGCAGATTTTTCTATTCAGCTCTGGTCTTTTCTTTCAAGCATTCTTGAAACACCTCTATGTCATTGAATGTCCACCGCCTCTCGCCCACACTCTCAGATCATTCTCAGTTTTGCTTGATAGGTGATTCTTGGTCAACATCCACACTTCTTTGCCTACTGGAATATTCAATACCAAGTCACCTGATTCTTTATTCTGAAACTATTAAACCTTGTGTCATCCTGACTGTAGCTCTACGATCCTTGAATTGTTTCCTTTTCTCTGCTTGTAATATTTCCTCCCTTAGGTGGTAGTTCTGAAATTTGCCTATAATATTCCTCGGAGTTTTCATTTCACATCTCTTTTAGAAGTTGATTAGTGAATCCTTTCATTTCTTATTTTACCCTTTGGTTCAAGAATATCAGGGGAGTATAACTTCTTGAAACAACAAATTTTAGGATTCTGGATTTTATCCCCTTTTCCTTTACACGTGTTTTATGGGAGAGTTCATCCTATTCTCTTTCACAATTATAGCACTGTGTCTTTCTCACAATGCTACTTTCTCCTTCGTTTATACTTTTCTCTCTCTTTTTGCTCTTTTCCTCCTTTCCCTTACTTCTGATCACCACTTCCTTAATCTGTCCTTCCTTGTATCAGCCCCCACTTTCTTTCTTCCCATTTTCCCTTATTATTTCTTCCTTCCCTTCTTCCCTGCCTTATTTCCTTCTTTCCCTTTCCTTTTCCCTTTCTTCTACTACTTCCATATAGAATGTGATAGGTTTCTATAGCCAAGTGAGTGTGTATGTGGATTTTTTTTCCAATTTCACCAACTGTGTGTTTTAAGGAATTGTTTTCTGCACTCAATTTTTGTCCATCCTAAATTCCTTCTGGAGCCCTTTCAAGAAGGCTATTGAAGCTTCAAATCAATAAATATGCCTTTTCTGAGCTTTCAGATTTGAGTATATTGACAATGTTGTCCATTTCTGAGTTGTGTTTTGATATTCCCTGTCCTTACATAAAGTTTCCATGATCAGTTGTTATTTTGGCTTTTTCTTTATCTTGTTTGCCTATTTCCTAGGTTTTAAAGTTGAGCTTTACATCTGAGGTTCTAGGGGCATTGCACCAAAATTGTGCTAGGGTACAGGTTCCTGGTCACTAGATTTATGCCTTGGGACCTAATATGTACAGGGTTCTGACTATAGGGGTCTGGCAACATACATGGTGCTGAGCTAGGGTTTTCGTGGTAGTGTCTAATGTGTGCTATGGCTAAGGAAGGTTTTTCTGTACTTCCCCAGGAGTATATTGAATCTAGGGGAGGTTCAAATGTTCACTCACCCTGGACTGGAATAAGGGGAAAGTTCAGCTGCTGGAGGATGCCTCCTATGTGGAGCTGCACTAAAACATGAGGATGTTCAGCTGTTAGAGAACGCCTGCACATCCAGGGCTGCACTGGATCAAAGGGAGGCCTGGTTGTTAGAATATATCTGCCTATCCAAGGCTGTGACTGGCAAGCTACGGACTTCCAAATTTTTGGCTTGATTTTGCTAAGGCATGTAGGGGTCCTGGTATTGACATTTTCTTGTTCTACTACTCTGGGACTCAGGATTTCTCTCTGGTTTGTTGAGGCGCATCCTGCAATGGGCTTGCTGGAATGCTTCCTATCTTGGACTATGATTCCCTTTAGCCTTAGAGGTATGGAACTTATTTACCCATCCTCTAAGTCACCCATATCAAAATACTGCTCCATCACATCTTTCTGCTGCGTGTATCATTTGAGGATCTGTTTTGGGGTAATGTTTATGGGTCTTTGGGGATAAAAATAGGAGAGAGATGGCAATCCAATGTTTACTCTGCTTTTTTGGCTCCCAAAAGTCCTAAAGATTCATCTATTGCTAGCATTCATTTATTCATTGATTCATGCCCTCTCCCCAAGAATGCAGGACAAAGGATATGTAATTCTTAGGGAAATTGCTAAGATCATTAGAATAATATTATGTTTAGCCTAAGAAGTTTCTTTCTACATTTTAATAGGTCTCTGAATATTAAGTAGTTAACTTTTTATTAGGTTATATTAAATTCATAAAATATTAGTTTTCTAAAAGTGCAAAAGAATTTATAACAATTGTACTCAAAAGGAAATTATTATGATAAAGCATTTTCATTTGGTACAATACACTATTAGGTAAAAGGGAGATAAATATATCAAGTTTTCTAAGATAAAAAGAAAACAATAAACATATTTTTATCAAAATCTCTTCTTTTACTAAATTCTAAACACAACCCATTGTCCATTAGAACTGTCATTTAAAGAGATATGAAGATAGATGAGCAGTTTAAATGGTCCATAAAATTGTATACAGTCATCTGACGAATAGTTGGTTTTTACCTAATTAATTACTTTTTTTCCACTGTACTTGTCATTAGGCCAAACTCTTTTAAATACTCCAGAAGCTCATGTAGTCGAAAGATTGACCTGCAGAATTCCATAAAATGCCTGATAAAGTCATGCTGAAGAAATTATAGAGGAGCAGAAGTCACAAAACAACACACTCAAAAAGACTTCAAACCCAACACAGCCTGGAAGATCAAAAGGAAAGTTCTATTGCAACAAGCTGAGAGTAAAGCCCAGCCCAGCTTTGGTCACAAAGCACAGCAAGAACAGGGTAAGAGCAGGCTTCAAGGCATGGAATCAAGTGCAGCAGATGTAGTTCCCAGCTTCCTTAACTAAAAAAGCCAAAGACAGCCTCAAAGTCAGTGAGAAAGTGGGGCAGAGCCAAGATGGCAGAGTAGAAAGACTCACATATGCTAGCTCTGAACCCACAGCCCACGGATTTCCTCTAAAAAGAACTCCCAACAAAATCTGGAACAGTAGAAGGCACACAGCAACACAGTGAAGGAGATATCCGTTCCAGAGAGCCCTGAAAAACCGACCATAAAAGGCAATAGCACCCTGGACGGGAGCGAGGTCATGCCCTGCACTGGCCGCGGGGTGCTGAGAGGAGCAGATCCAAGCAGGCTTCAGGGATGGAATCCAGAGGGCACGAAAGTCCCTCCAAGCACAGACTCACAGGTCAGTCAGAGAGATGGGCTGAGAGGGGATCTGGATGTCTCCAGGACTCAGGCCCCCTCGGGAGACAGCTGCAGAGGCAGCAGCAGAGGTAGCTGCATAGGCAGTGGCAGTCGGAGACTCCTAGAGCAGGCAGGAGCTCGGCAGGAGCTCCATTACAAAAAGTCTCTGCAAAAACCCCCTGAGGGAACTGAGGCTGTGAGGTGGCCCTGCCTCCACTTGAGCACCAGAAATTAAGCTCCCATTGAATAGCAGCCAGGCCTGCCGCCAAAAGCCCTGAGGCTGGGGAACAGCATTTGAATCTCAGACCCCAAGCACTAGTGTGGGCAGACCTAGGCCAGGGGTGGAGAGGAATCTCAGAAGTCAAATAACTGGCTGGGAAAATGCCCAGAAAATGGAAAAAAAAATAAGACCATAAAAGGTTATTTTCTTGGGGACCAGATGATTGTGCCATTCCTCTCTGAGGAAGAAGACCAATGCTTATCATCAGGTAAAGACATAGGAGTCAAGGCCTCTGTATCCCAAACATCTGAAATAGATATCTAATGGGCTCAGGCCATGGAAGAGCTCAAAAAGGATTTTGAAAATCAAGTTAGAAAGGTGGAGGAAAAACTGGGAAAAGAAATGAGAGATATTCAAGAAAAACATGAAAAACAGATCAATACCTTAATAAAGGAGACCCAGAAAGATGCTGAAGAAAAGAACACCTTTAAGAATAGGCTAACTCAATTGGCAAAACAGGTTCAAAATGCTAATAAGGAGAAGAATGCTTTCAAAAGCAGAATTAGCCAAGTGGAAAAAGAAGTTCAAAAGTTCACTGAAGAAAATACTTCTCTCAAAATGAGAATGAAACAGATGGAGGCTAATGACTTTCTGAGAAACCAAGAAATCACAAAGCAAAACCAAAAGAATGAAAAAACTGGAAGAGAATGTAAAATATCTCATTGGAAAAACAACTGACCTGGAAAATAGATCCAGGAGAGACAATTTAAAAATTATGGGACTACCTGAAAGCCATGATCAAAAAAAGAGCCTAGACATTATATTTCAGGAAATTATCAAGGAAAACTGCCCTGATATTTTAGAAGCAGAGGGCAAAATAAGTATTCAAGGAATCCACTGATCACCACCTGAAAGAGATCCAAAAAGAGAAACTCCTAAGAACATTGTGGTCAAATTCCAGAGTTCCCAGGTCAAATAGAAAATATTGCAAGCAGCTAGAAAGAAACAATTCCAGTATTGTGGAAATACAATCAGGATAACACACGATCTAGCAGCTTCTACATTGAGGGTTCGAAGGGCATGGAATAGGATATTCCACTAGTCAAAGGAACTAGGACTAAAACCAAGAATCACCTACCCAGCCAAACCGAGTATAATACTTCAGGGGAAAATATGGTCTTTCAATGAAATTGAAGAATGTCAAGAATTCTTGATGAAAAGGCCAGAGCTGAAAAGAAAATTTGACTTTCAAACACAAGAATGAGAAGAAGCATGAAAAAGTAAACAGCAAGAAGTGACAAGGGACTTACCAAAGTTGAACTGTTTACAATCCTATATGAAAAGACATTATTTTTAACTCCTGAAATTTTTCAGTATCTGGGTACTTGGTGGGATTACACACACACACACACCCATACAACACACATGTCCAGAAATGCACGCACACACACACATACACACATGCACGCACACAGAGAGAAAGAAAGCACAGAGTGAATTGAATAGGATGGGATCATATCTTAAAAGAAGTCAAGGTAAACGGTGAGAGTGAAATATAGTGGGAGGATAGAGGGTGAAATGGAATGGGGTAAATTATCTCTCATAGAAGAGGCAAGCAGGAGACTTTTTAGTGGAAGGAAAAAAGAGGAGAGCTGAGGAAAAAAAACATGAAGTTTACTCTCATCACATTCGACTAAAGGAAGGAAAAAAGTGCACACTCATTTTGGTATGAAAACCTATCTTACAATACAGGAAAGTGGGGGAGAAGGAGATAAGCAGGGTGGGGGGGATGATAGAAGGGAGGTAATGGGAGGAGGGAGCAATTTGAAGTCAACACTCTTGGGGAGGGACAAGATAAAAAGAGAAAATAGAAACAATGGGGGCAGGATAGAATGGAGGGAAATATACTTAGTTTTATACAACACGACTATTATGGAAATCACTTGCAAAACTACACAGATATGTCCTATATTGAATTGCCTGCCTTCCCAAAGGGAATGGGTGGGGAGGGAGTGATGGGGA
>CM053771.1:434345393-434411875 GCA_028658325.1 Potorous gilbertii
ACAAGAGAAGGGAGGGATGAAAGAAGAGAGGGCAGATTGGTGATGTGGGTAATTAGAATGCTCAGTGTATTGGGGAGGGAGAAGGGGACAAATGGGGAGAAAATTTTGGAACCCAAAATGTTGTGAAAATGAGTGTAAAAAGTTAAATAAATAAATTTATCACTAAAAAAAAATCAGTGAGAAAGTTCTTTCACTGGGGTGAGAAGGGACCCGGGTCCTGCTCTAGGCCCATTCCTGCCCCAGGAAGCTCCAGGCCTCTCCAGGTCCCAGCAGCATTCATTTTTGGCGTCATATTCCTAAAGGTAGTGGGGGAATTGAGCAGCTAATCTGAGTCTTAGCTCTCAGTGGCAATCCTGGGATGAGGAGGACCACTTGCTGGTGAAGTTGCTGGAGGCTGTGGAGAGGATATTCTACTAGCAGATCCTGGGCAGAGAAGCTTGTGGTTCCTCCCAGACAAGAACATAGGACAGGAGAAGAATGAACACCTTTCCCAATTGTGCCACCTTGGAGGAACTGAGAATTTACAGGTTCATAGAGTGTACCATCCTTTGACAAAGGTGTGTGTGTGTGTGTGTGTGTGTGTGTGTGTGTGTGTTCCTCCTTCATTGCTGAAGAAGACCATACCATCAGAGAAATGATAACATGACTTGCACTTGATTTTGTTTTGAATGAGGGAGGGCTGTGCAAGTCACCACCCTCACTTCTTCTCCAGAGCCATCTGAATCCAGTGACCAAATCGTCATCAGGATGACTGGGGATGACAAAGCATGAGGTAATTCTGATTAAGAGACTTGTCCAAGGCCACACAGCTGATGAATGTCAAGTGTCTGAGGTGAAATTTGAACCAAGATCCTCCTGATTCTTGCACTGGTGCTGTATTCACTGCACCACCTAGCTGCCCCTCTTGACAAAAGACTAAAGAGTCAAATAACTGGCTTCAAAAATGTCGAAAAAAGGGAAAAATAAGACTGTAGAAGGTTACTTTCTTGGTGAATAAGTACTTTCCTCCAACATTTCAGGTAAGGAAGAACAAAGCATACTATCAGAGGAAGGCATAAAAGTTAAGCCTTCTGCAACCCAAACTTCCACGACAAATATGCAGTTGTCTCAGGCCCCTGAAGAAATCAAACGGGATTTTGAATATAAAGTAAGAAAAGGGAGGAAAAATCGGGGAGAGAAATGAGAGCGATGAAAGTAAATCATGAAAAGCGAGTCAACAGCTTGCTAAAGGAGAAATGCTGAAGAAAATAACACATATAAAAATAGACTAACCCCAATGGGAAAAGAGGTTCAAAAAGCGAGTGAGAGAAAAAATGTTTTTAAAAGCAAAATTTGGCAAATACAAAATAAGGTTCAAAATCTCACTGAAGAAAATAATTCTTTAAAATAGTTTAGAGTAGAACACATGGAAGCTAATGATTTTATGAGAAGTCAAGAAATTGCAAAAGTAAACTAAAATAATGAACAAAAGGAAGAAAATGTGATTTATTTCATTGGAAAAACAACTGAGCTGAAAAATAGATGCAGGAGAGACAATTTAAAATTATGTGTACAAATGAAAACTAGGATCAGAAAAAAGAGCCTAGAAATCATCTTTCACAAAATTGTCAAGGAAAACTTCCCTGATATTCTAGAATCATAGCGTAAAATAAATACTGAAAGAATTCACCAAGTACCTCCTAAAAGAGATGCATTTCTGGTTCCAGCCGTCAAGATGGCATAGTGATTGGTAATTGTTTCTCACTCCCCAAGTTAACCTTGACCAGCCCAGAAATTATCCCCCCCAAAAAATAATCCTGGAACAATGGGAGCAATAGAAGGGATAAACAGGCTTTCAGTCTAAGAGGTTAGAAAGATCACTAAGTCGGGTACCTCTTGCTGTGACCAAACATGGGCAGTGCAGGATCAGAGTTGTCTCAGAGAAGTTCAGCATAACAATTTTGGAGAAAACCCTGAATCTCAGTGGAGTGAAGTCAGTAACTGCCAACCCCAGGTCGCCAAGCTAGCCTCAGCACCCCAGTGCAATAGGGAGGAAACTAGTGCTAAAAACTGCCCTTTACTATGCTGTAGCTCAGCAAAGGAGCCTCTGAAGCCCAGTCCAACCCTCCTAACACTTAATGAGCAATCTCCAGGGTAATTGCAGGGAAATGCAAAAAGACCTATCCAAGAGCTGCTTTCAAACATCAGTCAGCACAGTACCAGGTAAGCTGCAGAATTTAGTTTCTAGTTGAAAGAACCAGAGGCCACAACACAAAAAACCTCAAATTTTAGGCTCAAGAACAGTGAGACAGAGTTCCCTGAAACAGATGCATATCTATCTACCTTAAAAGCCAGGAAAAGTGTTATTATCTTTAGTAAACAGCAAAGAAGAAAAGAAAAAAACATAGAATCGTTCTATGAGGACAAGAACTAAAACGCAAAAACCAAACAGGTCAGCATTGAGACAGTCCTCTCATCTGAAACTTCTGAAGGGCATATGAACTGGTCAGAAGCACACAGAGCCTTCTTTGAAGAGCTCTAGAAGGATTTAAAAACCCAAATTACAGAAATAGAAGAAAATGAGTTTTAAAATATGAAAACATGAGTTTTAAAATATGAAAAAAAAAGAATTCACTGTAAAGAACAGCTTCTTAAAAAGTAAAATTGGACAAATGGACAGAGGGTAACAGAGATATAATAGTTAACTGAAGAAAAGAAATTTGATAAAAAATAAGAATGAGCAAGTAGAGGTTAATGAATCTATGAAAAATCAGGAATCATTCAAACAGGATATAAAGAATGAAAAAAATAGAAGAAATGTATAATATCTAACTGAAAAAACTACTGACCTGGAAAATAGATCCGGGAGAGAAAATCTAAGGATTATTGGTCTACCAGAAAGTCATGACGAATAAAAGCACCTGGAAAATGTCATTGAAGACATTACCAAAGAAAATTGTCCAGAAGTCCTAGATTCAGAGGGCAAAGTAGTCATTGAAAGGAATTATCATTCATCTCCTGAAAGGGACCCCAAATTAAAAACACCAAGAAATATTATTGTCAAATTCCATATCAAGTGAAGGAAAAAATAATACAGGCATACAGAAAGAAGCAATTGAAATACCAAGGAGCTTCAGTCAGGATCACAAAAGATCTTGCAGTTTCTATATTAAAATATTAAAGGAATTTAAATATGATGTTCCATATGGCAAAGGAGTTGGGATTACCATCAAGGATTAATTACCCAGAAAAGTTGAGCATAATATTTCAAACAAAGAGATGGACATTCAACGAAAGAAAAAATTTCCAGACTTTCCTGATGAAAAGACCAGAACTCAGTAGAAAATTGTTTTTCAAATGCAGGTTGCAAGAGAGGCATAAAAAGATAAACAGGAAAAAAAAAGGTTTTTTACAAAATATGGCCAAACTGTTTATTCCCTTATAAGGGAAGATGATGTTTCCAGGGAGATAACCTCAGGGATTTTCAAGATAAGCAATGGAAGGGATATAACAGTTACCAATAACTCCACCATCTTGACTCATGGAACCAGAATGATGATACTTGTTAATCTTGAGAATTATATATTTATTATGAAATGTAAAAGGGAGATAGGCAGAGTTAGACAAACAGACAGACAGGTAGATAGGTAAAGAGAGAGAGAGAGAGAGAGAGAGAGAGAGAGAGAGAGAGAGAGAGAGAGAGAGAGAAACAGAGGACGTGAGTGTAAATTAAATTATTTTATGATAACAAATGTGATTTAAGGATGTGAAGGGACAGCGATGGGAGATGTTAAAAGGAGAAGGCAGAAAAAATAAATTTCATCACAGGAAGAGGCACAAAATACAGTACAATAGAGGGTAAGAGGGGAGGAAGATGAATAGAAATACTCTCATCTGACTGGATCAAGGTGGGTACAAAAATCTCTGTTAATTATAGAACTACAACTAGCTCTATAGACAATAGGAGGGGAAGAGGGAGAGAAAAGGGAGGGTAGGATAAAAAGGAGAGAATACTAAGGGAGGTGGTGTTAAAAAATTAAAATTTTCTTGTGTAGGGGCAAGGAGAAGGGAGTACTTAAAGCATAAAAAAGTGGAAAGGGGATGGAGGGAAATCACATAACTTTGAATGTGAACAGGATGAACTGTACCATAAAATGGAGACTAATAACAGAACAGATTAAAAATCATAATTGAACAATATGTTGTTTACCAGAAACATGTCTGAAAAGGAGAGATTCACACAGGGTAAAGGGATAAGGTTGGAGCAGAATTTATTGTGCTTCAGCTGATATGAGAAAAGCAGGAGTAGCAAGCCTAATCTCAGGCAAAGCAAAAGCAGAAATAGAGCTCATAAAAAGAGATAAGGAAGAAAACTATATCCCGCAAAAAGGCACCATAGACAACGAAGCAATTTAATTACTAAACATATATGCTTTAAGTGCCACAACATCCAAATTCTTAGAGAGGAAGTAAAGGGAAATACACGATGAAATAGAGAACAAAACTATGCTAGTGGGGGACCTCAAACTTCGCCTCCCTGAACTTGATAAATCTAACCTCAAAATAAACAAGAAAGAAGTTAAGGAGGTGAATAGTACTCTGCATAAGGTAGATACAATATCTATCTCGAGAAAATTGAATGAGAATATAAAGGAATACACCTTTTTCCCAGTAGTATATAGCACATATACAAAAATTGATAATTGACTAGACCATAAAATCTTCATAATCCAGTGCAGAAAATTAGATAGTCAATGCATCCTTCTCAGATCATAATGCAATAAAACTTATATGTAATCAAAGGCCATGGAAAGATAAACTAAAACTTAATTGGAAATTAAACAATATGGTCCTAAAGAATGAGTGGGTAAAACAAAAAATTATAGAAATAATCAACAATTTCAGTCTGGAGAATGACAATAATCAGAAAACTTATCAAACTTTATAGGACACTGAAAAAGCAGTTCTTAGGGGAGGTTTTATATCTTTGAGTGCATACATGAATAAAATAGAGAAAGAATAGATCAATAAATTAGGTATGCAGCTGAAAAATCTCAAAAAAAGCACTAATTGAATATCCCCAAGTAATATCAAATTTAAACACTGAAAACCAAAGGAGAGATTAATAAAACTGAAATTAAGAAAACTACTGAACTAATAAATAAAGTAAGACTTGCTTTCATGAAAAGGCCAATAAAATGGATAAATCTTTTGTCAATGTCATTTAAAAAAGAAAGAATAATCATGCATCTCATTTAGATTGTAAAAATCAACTCTTCATTATACAATAAAAATTACCCAGATTAACAGAAGAGGAAGTTGAGTACTTAAACAACCTCATATCAGAAAAATAAATTGAACAAACCATCAATGAACTCCCTAGGATAAAATCTTCAAGGCTGGATGAATTTACAAATGAATTCCATCAATCATTTAAAGAACAATTAATTCTGATACTATATAGACTATTTTTGAAAATTGGGGAAGAAGGATTCCTCCCAAATTCTTTCTATGAAACAAATATTGTTTTGATGCCTAAACCAAGAAATACAAAACAGATAAAGAAAATTATAGACCAATTTCTCTAACGAATATAGATGAAAAAATTTAAATAAGGTTTTAGGAAAAGGAGTACAGTAACTTATCATGGGAATAATACATTATGATCAGGTAAGTTTCATACCAGCAATATATGTCTGGATCAATATTAGAAAAACTATTAGCACTATTGATCATACCAACAACAAACCTAAGAAAAACCATATGATTATCTCAGTAGATATAGAAAAAACTTTTCACGAAATAGAATACCCATTCCCACTGATAACACTGGAGAACATAGGAATAAATGGAACTTTCCATAAAAAATGCTTTTGACAGAATACAACACCTATTCCTTTTAGCATCATTGGATACCATAGGAATAAAGAGAACATTTCATAAAATAATAAACAGTGAAAGAAGGATATCCATTTTCACCCATATCATCCAATATGGTACGAAAAATGTTAGCATTAGCACTTAGAGAAGATAAAGAAATTGAAGGAATTAGAATAAGTGAAGTAAAAAACTAAGTTATCTCTCTTTGCAGATGATATGAAAATATACTTAGAGAATACCAGAGACTCAAGTGAAAAACGACTTGAAATAATAAAAAAACTTTGGCAAATTTTCAGATTACACAACAACATCCTTCCACCTCACATCTTCTGCATTTCTATATATTACTAGCAAATAGCAGCAGCAAGAGATAGAGAAGAATCCCATTTAAAGTTGTGGTAGACACTATAAAATATTTGAGAGCCTACCTGCCAAAATAAACCCAGGAATTATGTGAAAATAATTGCAAAACACTTTTCACACAAATAAGGTCAGAGCTAAGCAAGGAAAAAAAATCAGTTGCTCATGGGCAGGCTGAATCAATATAATAAAAATGACAAGTCTTCCTAAGCTAATTTACTTATTCAGTGCCATACCATTCAAACTATCAGATAATTATTTTGTAAAGCTAGATAAAATAATACCAAGATTCATCTGGAAAAACAAAAGCTTCAGAATATCAGGGGAACTAATATGGAACCAGGCCTATCCCTACTAGATTTCATATTGTATTATAAAGCAGCAAGTATCAAATCCACTTTGAACTGACTAAGAAACAGAAGGGAAGGTTAGGTAGTCAACGAATATAGTAAACTACTGTTTGATAAAGCCAAGGACCCCAGATTCTGGAACAAGAACTCACTGTTTGACAAAAATTCCCGCGATAACTGAACAACAAGGTAGCAGAAACTAGGCATAGACCAATGCCTCACACTATACACAAGAATAAAGTCCATATGGGTCCATCATCTAGCTATAAACCCTGATAATATAAACAAATTAGTGGAGTGAAAAATAGTGTATTTATCATATTTATAGAGAAGGGCAAAATTTTTGACTAAACAAGACATACGAAGCATTATGAAATGCAAAATGGAAACTCTGATTACAATTCATTGAAAACTTTTTACATAAACAAATTCAATGCAACCAAAATTAGGAGGGAAGCAGCAGAAAACGGGGAAAGAATTTTGCAGCTACTGTCTGTGATAAAGGCCTCATTTCTATAATACATAGAGAACTGTCAAGTGTACAAGAATACTTGTCATTCCCAAATTGATAAATCATCAATGGATACAAACAGGCAGTTTTCAGAGAAAGAAAACCAAGATACCCACGGTCATGTGAAAAAATGTTCTAAGTCTCTATTGATTAGGGAGATGCAAATCAAAACAACTCAGTGATACCACATCACACCCATCAGATTGACTAATATGAGAAAACAGGATGATGATAAATGCTGGAGAAGATGTGGGAGAGTTGGAACACTAATTCATTTTTGGTTGTGATTCAGTCTGAGCTGAGCTGATTCAGTCATTCTGGAGAGCAATATGGAGCTATGTCCAAAGGGCTACAAAAATGTCCATACCCTTTGACCCAGGTATATCACATCTAGGACAGTTTCCCAAAGAGATCACAGATATGTGAA
Organism: Potorous gilbertii; assembly: GCA_028658325.1. Classification (NCBI taxonomy): domain Eukaryota; kingdom Metazoa; phylum Chordata; class Mammalia; order Diprotodontia; family Potoroidae; genus Potorous; species Potorous gilbertii. The sequence goes on from CM053771.1 coordinate 434,352,901, forward strand.
AGGGACCCATATGTACAAAAATATTTATAGCAACACTCTTTGTGGTGGCCAAAAACTGGAAATCAAGGGGATGCCCATCCACTGAGGAATGGGTGAATATATTGTGGTATATGAACGTAATGAAATAGTATTGTGCTGTAAGAAATGATGAACAGGAAGACTTCAGAGAAGCCTGGAAAGATGTTTATGAACTGATGCTGAGCGAAAGGAGCAGAACCAGGAGAACTTTATACACAGGAAGAAGCACAGGGTGGGAGAATTTTTTCTGGTAGACTTTGAACTACATTGCAATGCAAGGACTTAAAAAATTCTCAGTATGGCCTTTAGGCAAAATGTCTTCCACATCCAGAGAAGGAACAATGAAATTTTATTGCAGAATGTAGTATGTCATTTTCTATTTACTACATTTTGTTTGTTTTATGATTTCTCCCACTCATTTTAATTCTTCTATGCAAAATAACTAGGGTGAAAAGGTATTTAATAGGAATATATGTGTAGAACCCATATAAAATTGCATGCCGTCTCCAGGAGGGAGTGGGGAGGGAGGGGAGAAAGAACGAGATGGAGGAGGAAATTTCTAATTTATATGGAAGTGATTGTAGCACACTGAAAACAAATCAATATTAATAATAATAACAACAACAGCAATAAATAATAATAATAAAATTCTAAAAGAAAGACTCCTATTATTATGGTAACCAATTCCCAAAGTTCCTTGGTCAAGGTAAAAATACTGCAAGCTACCAGAAAGAAATTTCATGAATTGTGGAAATACGCTCAAACTCTAGTGTCTTGTACATTAAGAGATCAAATGGCTTGTAATATGACATTCCAAAAGTCAAAGGAACTAACATCAAAACAAAGAATGATCTCTGCAGCAAAACTGAGCACAATGCTTCAGGGGAAAAATTGTCATTCAAGGAAATACAGAACTTTTAGGAATTCATGCAGTAAAGACCAGAGATGAATAGGAAATTTGACTTTCAAAGAGAAGACCCAAGAGAAGCCTGAAATGGTAAACAGGAAAGAGAAATCATAAGGGACTTTCTAAAGTTAAACTGTCTACATACCTACGTGGAAAAATAATATTTGTAACTCTTGAAACTTTTCTCAATATTTGGGTAATTGGAGGTTTTACACACACACACACACACACACACACACACACACACATACATAAACGCATACACACCTATGTTTACATAGGTATATATACATATATATATACACATTCATATTTATGTATATATACTTTTATATATAGGCAGAAAGAGAGAGACAGAGAGAGAAACAGAGAAAGAGAGAGAGAGAGAGAAAGAGAGAGAGAGAGAGAGAGGGAGGGAGGGAGAGACAGAAGGGAGAGTTGAATAGAAAGAGATATCTAAAAAATAAAATTAATGGGTGAGAGAGGATTATACTGGGAGGAGAGAGGGAGGAATGGAATGGGGTAAATTATCTGTCACAAAATAGGCAAGGGAAAGTTTTTTCAATGCAGGGGAAAAGTGGGGAGGTGAAAGGAATTGAAGTGAAAAAGGAAGCAAGTGAAGATAACTCTCATTACAACTGACTTACATTTGCCTTAAGGACAGAACAATATGCACACTCAATATTTGGTATGCAAATATGTCTTCCACTACAGGAAAGTAGGGGAAAAATGGATAAGTGGGCTGGAGGTGATAGAAGAGAGGTCAAATGGGAGGAGGGAGTAATTAGAAATAAACACTTCAGGGGTGGGACAATGTCAAAAGAAAGAATAGGATAAATAAGGTGCTTCATAGGATGGAGATAAATATAATTAATCTTTCACAACATTACTTTTTTGGAAGTCTTTTCAGAACTGCACATATGTAGCCTCTATTGAATTGCTTGCCTTCTCATTTGGGATGGGTGGGGAGAAAGGAAAAGAGAGAAGTTGTAACTGAAAGTTATAGGAAGGAATGTTGAGAATTGTTTTTACATATAACTGCTATATAAGAAATACAGGTAATGGGGTATAGAAATCCAACTTCCCTTACAGAAAAAAGCGAGAAGATGGGGATAAGGGAAGGAAGGAGTGTGATAGAAGGGATGGCAAATTGAGGAAGGGGTAAGCAGAATGTTTGGTATTTTGAGGTGAGGAGAGGGGAGAGATGGGGAGAAAATTTGGAACTCAAAATCTTTTGGAACTGAATGTTGAAAATTAAAAATAAATAAATTTTTTAAAAAGAGAAAAATTCTGGTTATTATTGGGGAGACTGCCATGTTCTAGATCTTGATTCAATGTTTATGTAATTTGCAAAAAAGAGCATATGAAGTGTTTCAGCATGTATTGAAAGCCTTCCTTTTATTTAGATCCTTCACTGGACATCTTTCATGAGGGGATAATTCTCTTTTATTAGTATAGTCAATGTTAAACACATCCTTTAGTATTATCATTAGAAAACAAATGAAAAAAAGTGTCCACTATAGAATATGAACTCCTTTAGAAAAGGATCTGTCACTTTCCACAGAATCAAATTATTTTATTTTAAATCAGTGTTATTATGAGTGTTACAGTGAAGATTAAAAGCCTTACTGAATGACCCTGGAATAAAATTTCCTAAGGACTCTTGAACTTTGGTCTTTTTATTCCTGTTTGATTTCTAAAAAGCTATCTGGGCTCGACTAACTGCTCATTGACTCTATTGATACACCATGGGTTTTCTTAATCCCAGAACCTCATTTTGATTAGCAAATCTTAGAAGAGGAGTTCTTGACATTTTTTCTACAATCTACCTTTTTTACTGTATGTGATATGGCCCCATTCTCAGAATAATGTTTTTAAATGCATAAAATAAAATATATGCGTATGAAAAGAATGCTTACATATTAAAATCCAGTATCATAAAAAAGTAAACATGGATCCCAATTTAATACTCACGTAGAATTTTACCATCTTACACTGACAATAACCTATCATCCCTGTCTAGAGGTAATCTTAAGGTATGCCCTTAAATTCAAAACAACAGCTATTAAATAAATTGTCGTCTTGCATATTTGGACTATTCGTATGTTAGAGGAGAAGATTTTTCCTAGGTCTACAAGGTTGTAAGTACTATATGAGAACCTAGATGTAACCACGTTTTCTTTGCTCTACCTCTTCTTCAATCTAGTCTTTTAGTATTTGCTCAAACCTCATAGATATGAGGATGGAAAAAAAATATTTCCCCAATTTAGAAGTTAAAGAACCTGGAGATGAGCTTGACTTGAGTGAGAAAGTAGCAGTCAGGTGATGTCTTTTCGTGTTTCACCAGATTTGTCCTGGAACTAGTTTGTTAAATGTGGGGGAGCCTTCGCTTGTCCACAGGAGGTAACCTCAGATGAGCTAGAGCAAAAGCAAGCTCAATGATTGGTGATGCTGACTTCCCTAGTGTCCTCCCATTTGTTCTGGTGTGCTGATGCACACCTGGGGTCCTTGTACTGGTGTTTGCAAGGCACCACTCTCCTGAGGCTTTGCATCTCCTCCTGTTCGCTGAGGTGTGGCTGCCTAGGACAGCTCTATTCCTCCACCACAGCAAGAGGGATCCTCCTCATTAATTTTCCTAGACTCATGTGCTATGAGAGCCTTTGCCCCTTCTGCTGATTTCACTGACTCAAGATTTTTCTGGAGAAATATTCTATGGTTTTTCAAGGTCAACAAGGGAAGGGGGAGAGAGCATTTACTGATAACTCTGCCATTTTGATGCTTGGAACTTCAAGTAGGTGATTTACATACATTTAATCTGTGGGTTGATAGTCTCAGAAACAGCTGCTGCAAATACCTGGGGCTCTGCAGCTCTCACTTGCTCAGTGCCACTGGACTAAGTCCTGCTGCTGCCTCAGACCATCCAGGAGCTTCCTTCTTGACCCTGCTGTGACTGGGACTTGCTTCCCTGTGTGCTGTGTGCTCCTCCACCCTGTGAAACAAAACCTTCCCATGGATCTTCCAGTCTGTCTCCTATTGCATTCTGCCCTTCCAAAATTTTGTCAGATTTTCTTTCTAGAGGTATGTGAAGGAGTGTGCCTAAGAGCTTAGGTGAGTAGTTGCTCTCCACTCTGCCATCTTGGCTCCACCTCCCTTAATAGGATTACATTAGAAACAGTTCACATAATTCTTGTAGAATATCTGACTCAAGGAAAAAGTGAACTAAATGTATTTCTCTTTATTAAAGAGAATAACAATAGTCTAGCCAATGGTTTCATCTGAGCCAAAAAAAATCAAGGAAGTTTAGATGAGAAACAAGATGTGTGCAGTGAAGAAATCTCTGAAAAAAGATTATTACTCAGTCAATAAACATTTATTAAATATCTACTATGTACCAAGTACAGGGTAAAGTATTGGGAAAATAAAAAGAGAAAAGACAGTACTTGTCCTCAAGGAGGACAAAATCTAAAATTGGAGCACAACACAAAGACATTAGCAGCTGTATACACTCAGTTGTATATGTTCATTTTATTATGTACCAAGGTCACACAGTGATCATTTTATATATGTGTGTGTGTGTGTGTGTGTGTGTGTGTGTGTGTATGTGATCATTATGTATGAGCTCTTCCCTGGACATGTGATACCTATGTTTGTACTTCTCTACCTCTGAACCCTAATTTGGACTTACTGTCATTGAATGCTTGGTTTGTTTGTGGGAAAGTCTGACTATGATGGGAATTTTTTAAAAAGTATACCATTATATAAATGTCCTTGCTGATTATGTCATCTAGTTAACTGTTTTAAAAAATGGATGTTTGTATCGCCAAGGTAATATTCACAACACTGGTAGTGACTAGGAATATGAAGAGGGTAATTATCTCCTAATGGTGCCTGAAAGCTAATACTGACCTTACTAAAAGAATGAAAGCTCCTCTTTTTGTAATCTGGTGTGTGGTTGATATGAGAGATCTCTGAGGTTCAGGTACCAGAGAGTAGATTCTAGTTTAAATATAATGTCTGTTTAGATATAAGGAATAGTGTAGTGGGGGTGTGGATAGTATATATTTAGCAAATCAAGGTTAGCATGTAAAGGAACCAATCCCCAAATGGTTCAACTATGCCAGGATTGTTAGAAAGAGATGCAGCCTGAGAGGTAGTATACTGTTATGGATAGGATGGTGAATTTAGATTGTGAAATGTCTAGCTCAGATTTTACCTTTGATACTAGTCATGTAAAAATTATAAAAAACACTTCACCCCTCTAAGCCTCAGGTTCATCCTCTGTTAACTGAAAACTTCATGATCTAAGGTTCTCTCCAGGTCTCAATTTATAATTATATAGGTCTATTAGCAAATAACCTATTATTTATTTTCTAATACAAAAGTTGGTTCCATAATCTTCTCTAATGGTAATTATATGGTAGTGATTGTAGAACACTGAAAAGAAATAAAATTAATAATGAAAAAGGAAAAATATTGAGCAGAAGATGTGAATTATGTGCTTTCTCAGTTTCTCAAGGCAATGAGTTTCTTAATGCTGACTTGAAAAGGAAGGTTATCTTGATTAAGATTGAACATTTTCTGCCATATGTTCCATCCAAATTGATTCAGTATTTTTTTGGCAGGTGCTATGTATAGTACTGGAATTGGAGAGAGGAAGATCTTTGATCAATTTCTACCTACAACATTTGCTAGCTGTGTGAAACAAGAGGAATCAGTTAACCTCTGTGAGTTTGTTTCCTCATCTGTAAAAGAGATCACTTAACTTGAATCAATTCTGCGTGGAGAGATTCTCTAAAGTGGAATTGACATCTCCCCCCCCAATAAGTTTTGAAAACTCCTAATTTCCCGCTACACCATGTAGAACTTTTAGAAAATGCAGATCAGACATATGACAGGCTATTCTCTTGAACCTCCACCAGATGAAACACCTTATCTCACTAAAAAGAAGCCTGTTTGGGAGAGTATCTTATACATTGGGCATGACTGGGATCTTAGGGATAAGAAATCATGTTTTCTAGTGAACATAGGAGCAGTCAACTAAGAAAGAAAACAATAGGAAAGGGGACAATGAGATACAGGAAACTTAAAATGCGTTCCCTGAACGCTTCTACCTTCCAGTGCACGTTTTATAAAAGTTTCTAAGCCTGAACTTCCAGATAAGCTGGATTGAAAATCTTCTACATGGCATCATCATTCAAGCTGTAGTATTTAGTTGCTGAAATTCACATTCCATGTTCAGCATCATGTGGTCAGTAACTGAGAAAAGATAACGAAGATCCATCCCCATACTCTTCCACAAATATTACTACTATTAAGAGTGAAGCTACTGCGTCATGGAGGCTATTTTTAGCGACTCTTAACAAAATATAGGACAGGACAATATAGAGATATAGGAAACTATGTCTCTGATTTCTGGTCCTTACTGCATATGATTTACATGGTTCTTAATCTGTAAAATGAGGGGATAAAAAGATAAATTTTCAAGTTCCCTTTCAACTCTAAGAATATCTATATCCACATCTGAAATTTTAAAGAAATTTTATTTTCTTGTGACTTTTATTGTAATTTTCCTCAATATACTTATGATTGCACAGGTGTATCATGGTCACAATGAGGAATTTTCCTCACACAATGAAGAATAAGATCTATTCATCACATAATATTAGAGAATTACCCAGTGGGAAATGACTGAAATTAGGTAATTGTTTCCGTGTGGGAGGTCGTAACTAAATTCATCTCTTTGTGATTGGAGCACATTTTAATTGATACTGATTAATAAATGAGAGTCAGTGTGGCGTAATTTATATATAATGAATGTGTCACCCCATGCAAGTTCCTTAACTTCTCAGTAGCCTAGGCAACTAAAATTGTAAGTGGCCTTGCAATAATTTATTTTTGTAGGTGGAAGGAGTGTGTTCACAGGGAGTCCTTTACCTCAAAGAAATCCTACATGCATATTATATATTGTATATATACATATAGATAGACATATATGTGTATATATAAAAATAAATATATATCTTATATATGTACATGTATATATGAATATGTATGTGTGGGAGTTTTTATGTGTATAGATATATAAACACAATATATTTATATATTATGTCTCCTGTGGATTAGACATTAAGATAGAGTGATTTAAGAGTTTGAGTTGCTTTTAATTTGCAAATTAACATTATATTATCCTGTCTTGTTGAAAGTACTTTATGTTTTGTTGTAAATCAATTTTCTGTTTTTTAGGATACATTCCTGGGAATTTGATGAAATCACCTTATTGCAACACTGTCTTCCCCATTATCACCTAACTAGGGGGAAAGGGAAGAATTACCATTCAAATTCTCTGGTAAAGTATCCTCTTTCTTTTTAGTCAAGGAAAAATATATACACATAAAATGTATAGAAACTTATCTTCATTATACTCATTCCATTACTTGCTGTGGAACTGATGATTAACCTAGTTTATGAGAGAATCCCTGAATTAGAATTCTCTTGAGTATATAACTATGTGTAGCTTGCAGTTCATTTCAGAATGATGCAAGCTTTGAATCTTGACAGGAAAGGGATGGGAGGTGGTATTACAGTCAATTTCAGTTTTTTTTTCATACTAATAGATGATAGACAAAGAAAGACAATGGAGAGACATGGAATCACCGGTTTAGGAATATTATCTATGACCCAATATGCTAAATCTACAAAGTTCATATAATAATAATTAATAGCTAGGATTTTATATAGTACTTTAAAATTTGCAAAATACTTTACTTATATATCTCATTTTATACTCACAACAACTCTAGGAATTAAGTGGTATTGTTATTTATAATTTATAGATGGGGAATCTAATGGAAACAAGTTGTGAGTTCCCTAGTGTTGAATAACTAAGAAGTTTCAAAGGTCAGATTTGAACTTAGTTCTTCCTTATTTTTGATGTTGCTCTATATTTGCTGTTCAGTCTTGTTGCCTGCTAGCCAAGGTTCAACTTGAGGCTACTTAATGATTCTTTCTAATTCACTGTGGCTCTATAAGTATAGGGAACAGGAGATAATCAGGTTTTTTTTTTAGTAATAAAAGGAACAAACAGTTTGTTTGTATGAATTTGTCTAACAGTTAAAATTAAATTCATGCACACACATACACACACACATGCACACACTGTCACACATTTTCAGATATTCCCTTATTCCTATCACTTACCATTAGAGACTTTTCACTCATGATTAACTGCATTGCACAGAAAAATAACATAATACACAAATGAGATAATGGATCTATCAATTATTGAATTTACCAAGTTTAATGTTACTGGAAACCTTCAAATGGATCACTCTTTTGAGCTAATTTCCATATTTTGACTGGATTACAAAAGACAGTCAGTCCCTTAGTTACAAACACCTAACTTTTGAGAATAGAAAATTTTGTAAAAGTATTGTTGAATAGTTCACTCATTTTTCTCCAAAATACCTTTAAAACACTCCATTCTTCCCTACTATGCCCTTCTTAACACGTAAACTGTCCAGACCACTAAAAGGTGCCAGTAGGAGAAATATTCTAACCCAAGGTTACTTATTCAATTAGTCCTTTATTGGCAGTCAGAATAAATTGTTACATTGTAGTCTCCTCATCCCACACCTAGGACCATTCATCCAGTCTCTAATAAGTCAGGTAATTTTCCCTCCAAGTCTCCTTTAACTTTTTTAGCTTGTTACTATCTTTAAATTGTTAGGCAACTCAGGAAATTTACTTCTTACTTTTCCTTTCATTTGCTTTGTTGCTTATTGTTGAATTTTTAAAACTAAAATATGGACTTATTCATGAATTAAAACTGTAAAAACACTTTTGTCAAAGAAAAGAAAAAAACTTACTGTTTGAAGTGACAATAAACAGAATAGAAACTGAGTGGTATCTATATCTAAGACTCCTGAAAGGAACCAGAATCTCCTTTAGATTTGCCATAAAAGATTTTTATCGACTTCTTCAGTGTCCCTTCACCCCCATCACTCACACACACACACACACACACACACACACACACAAACTTTTCTTCATATGCCAGGATTAAAAATTAAATTCTATCAAGTCTCTGTTTTAATTGCTAGCTTTGCCACAGTATTGTTTAAAGTATGTTAAAGTATTCATCAACTAATTAGGATTATGTGGTGTGGCCTAGGAAACTAATAATTCTTTGATCAAAATGTTTATAAGGAAAAATACACTCTGAATTCTAAAGGAGAGAATTTGAATGAAACTCCTTAGCACAACCCATTGAAAAATTGATTATTGCTTGCAGTATTAGATCACATAAATTAAAACTAATGATAAGGTACATTTAACTCTGAAAATTTGACTGAAAGTGAAAGAAATTAAAGAAATTTAAACATTATCTAAAAAGACAATTATGATTAAAAATCAATGCCCACAGAAGAGTATTTCTTGATATATATCTTTCATTCTTTCTTTAAAGTTAAAACAGCAAATATTAGGCTTCGGCTGTACATGTGGAAATCTTCTCTCTTCTTCCTAGTCCTACATTTGATTCTAAATTATAATCCTGAAATGATATTAATTTAATGTCTTTAGCACTTCATTCCTCAAAATTCTATATTAATTTCCTTTCTTTATATATCCTTAGAATTTGTGTATATTTGGAAGAAAAGACTGAATACTTTTGGCAATTTATTGTTGGTCTATGAAGAAGCTACTCTGTTGAGTACAATGATTCAATAAAATTCCAAAACTCTCATAATGAGATAAAAAATGCTGCATAATTCCCTAGAGAAAATTGATGATCTGTGAATGCAAATTTAAGAACAATTTTCTTAGTTGAATTTTCTTCCTTATTTTGAAATATATGTACTACAGAAATATGTTTTGCATTATTTCACATATATAATTTATTTCAAATTACTTATTCTCTCAGTGGGTGAGAGATGTAATGTGAGGAAGGGATGCAGATACACATACATAGGTGTGTATTCATGTATGCATGCATATTATTTACGTATATATGTGTATTTGCATAAATATATGTGTATGCATAAATATATTTGTGTGTATATACATATTTATACCAGCATAGAATACATACATATATTATGAATGTTTGGGTATGTATGCATGTTTGTATGTGTGGAAAGAGAGAGAGACAGAGAGACAGAAAGAGAAAGACAGAGATAGAGCCAGAGAGAGAGAGAGAGAGAGAGAGATACTACGAATGAAAAGATCATATAACCTCTCAAAGATCCAGGGAGCTCCCTAAAAGTGTAACTTGAAATATTGAAAATCAAAAGAGAAGAATAGAAAAAAAGAAGAGACAAAATAGGCCCAGACTGATCATTTTCTGTATCATTTCCATAGGCTAAATCATTAAGCCCTTTGGAACAGATAAGACAACCAAGAAAATTTGTGTATAAATGCTGCATCTATCACTCACTTCTTTGTCTTTTCTAGTCCTAATATAATACATATAAATTGTTTGGCACAGTGCCTGGCACATAGAAAATACTATATAAATATTAGCTAATGTTACGCCAATTGTCATTTGTGCCATCATTATCGTTATTTCAAAATAAAATTGCTATGCTAAAGAAAGAACTGACTAATTGAACAACTTAAGGGGAAAATAAACACAGGTAAGCAGCAGAATTTTTTCTAAATTGAAATTATATAAAATGAAAAATTGAAATTATTTTAATTAACAAAAAATGTGAAATATTGTTGAATAAATACTTCAAGTATTTAACTGAAAGTAAACACACAGCTAACTCAACAAATGTATTTGCTGTTTTGGTTTGTTGTTTTTGGCTTTTAGTTTGTTTTCATCATGAAGGAGATTTTTTTTTAATCTGAAAATAGAGAGATATGAGACAGCTAGGCATTACCTGGACTCTTTTCAAATTTGCAACTCACTCAAGTTTCAACCTCCCCTTCTGCTTTCATCACTGAATGTTATACAATTAAAGAAGTGATGTAATTTATTTTGCACACAAGGCAGATTGAGTATCTCATAAAAACACGTACACTTCAGGGGAGGAGCCAAGATGGTGGATTAGAAAGATTCACATATGCAAACTCCAAACCCCACAGCCCATGGATCTCCTATAAAAAGAACTCCCAACAAATTCTGGAAGAGCAGAAGCCGCAGAGCGATGGAATGAAGGAGATTTTCATTTCAGAGAGCCCTAAAACACCGACTCCAAAGGTCCATTGGGCACGGCACAGGAAACACAGCCCAAAGAGAGAAGCAGATCGGAAGAGGCTTCAGGGAAAGAATCTCCAGCAGCCGCGAAGGTCCCTAAACCCACAGATGCACAGATCAGTGAGAGAGACTTCTGGGCTGGCCAAAAAGGGAGCAGGGTGTGTCCATAATTCAGACCAACACGGGAGGCAGCAGCAGAGGCAGCTGACGGCCAGGAGCTCCCAGAGCAGGCAGAATCTTGGCAGGAGCTCCATTGCTGAAGATCTCTGCACAAATCCCCTGAGGGAATGGAGTCTGGGAGGCAGCCCTGCCCTGAACCGTAGCAGCAGAACATAAGCCCACCTTGAATAGCAGCCAGGCACACCCCTGAAAGCTCTGAAGCTGGGGAGCAGCATTTGAACCTCAGACCACAAGCACTAGCTGGGCAGAATTGCCAGGAGTGGAGAGCAATTTCAGAATTCAAGTAACTGGCTGGGAAAATGTTCAGGAAAGGGAAAAAATAACACCATAGAAAGTTACTTTCTTGGTGAGCAGATGATTCACCCTTCCTTTACGATGAGGAAGAACAATGCTTACAATCAGGGAAAGAAATAGGAGTCAAGGCTTCTGTATCCCAAACATCTGAAATAGACATCCAATGGGCTCAGGCCATGGAAGAGCTCGAAAAGGATTTTGAAAAGCAACTTAGACAGGTGGAGGAAAAACTGGGAAGAGAAATGAGAGAGATGCAAGAAAAGCATGAAAAATGGATCAATACCTTGACAAAGGAGACCCAAAAAACAGCTGAAGAAAAGAACACCTTTAAAAATAGGCAAACCTAATCAGCAAAAGAGGTTCAAAAAGCCAATAAGGAGAAGAATGTTTTCAAAAGCAGAATTAGCCAAGTGGAAAAAGAGGTACAAAAGCTCTCGGAAGAAAACAGTTCCCTCAAAATTAAAATGGAACAGAGCCTACACATAATCTTTCATGAAATTATAAAGGACAACTCCCCTGATATTCTACAAGCAGAGGGCAAAATAAGTGGAAATACAATTAGGATAACACAAGATCTGGCAGCTTCTACATTAAGGGATCGAAGGGCGTGGAATAACAGAAGTCAAAGAAACAAGGACTAAAACCAAGAATCACCTACGCAGCAAAACTGAGTATAATACTTCATGGGAAAATATGATCTTTCAATGAAATAAAGGACTTTAAGCATTCTTGATGAAAAGACCAGAGCTGAAAAGAAATTTCAACTTTCCAACACAAGAATTAGAAGAAGCATGAAAAAGTAAATAGCAAAGAGGAGTCATGAGGGACTTACCAAGGCTAAATTGTTTATATTCCTACATGGAAACACAATATTTGTAACTTTTGAAACTCTTCAGTATCTGGGTAGTTGGTGGGATTACACACACACATACACACACATGCACACACACATGTACACACGTGCGCACACACCCATGTACGCACGCGGGCACACACACACGCACACATGCACACACACACAGATAGAGAGCACAGAGTGAATTAAATAGGATAGGATCATATCGTAAACGAAATCAAGCTAAACGGTGAGAGAGAAATATAGTGGGAAGAGAGAGAATGAAATGGAATGGGGTAAATTGTCTCTCATAGAAGAGGCAAGGAGGAGACATTTTAGTGGAGAGAAAAAGAGGAGAGATGAGAAAAAAAGATGAAGTTTACTCTCATCACAATCGACTATTGGAAGGTATAAAATGCACAGGCATTTTGGTATGAAAACCTGTCTTACAATACAGGAAAGTGGGGAAGAAAGAGATAAGCAGGGTGCGGGGGATGATGGAAGGGAGGGCAATGGGAAGAGGGAGCAATTTTAGGTCAACCCTCTCAGGGTGGGAAACGATCAAAAGAGAAAATAGCAACAATGGGGGGCAGGCTAGCATGGAGGGAAATATAGTCATTCTTACACAACACAACTATTATGGAAGTCATTTGCAAAACTACACACATATGACCTATATTGAATTGCCTGCCTCCCTAAAGGGAATGGGTGGGGAGGGAGGGATGTGGAGAAGTTGGAACTCAACGTTTTAGGAACAACTGTCAAGTATTGTTCTTGCTACTAGGAAATAAGTAATACAGGTAATGGGGAATAGAGAGTTAAAAATATGTACTCTTCCAAAGACAGCAGGTGCATCAAATAACACACTAACCATACTAACCAACAGAAATTAGAAGACATTTCCCCTACAATAATTTTTTAAATGACAAAGAAATGTATGTTTATTTACCTTTGTTTTGAAAGTTCTCTTTTTCTCCCAATCACATGCAATTGTTAAGCAATAATTATGAGCATTAACCAAACTGCTGTTGAGATCAGTTTATAGCCTGTGTCCTTTAAAAAATTGCATTAATTTTAATTGGTATAATTTTTTTCATTGACATGTAGTTTGAAAATAAGCAGTTATGGGGGTAGAGCCAAGATGGTGGAGCAGAAAGACTCACCTATGCTAGCTCCGAAACCACAGCCCATGGATTTCCTCTAAAAAGAACTCCCCCAAAATTCTGGAAGAGTGGAAGCCGCACAGCAACACAGTGAAGGAGATTTCTGTTCCAGAGAGCCCTGAAAAACCAATCCCAAAGGTCCATCGCACCCCGGACCAGAGCTGAGTCCTTCCATCCCCTGCCCCAGCCACGCAGCACTGAGAGGAGCAAGCAGATCCAAGCAGGCTTCAGGGACAGAATTTCCAGCGGCTACGAAGGTCCCTCCACCCACAGACTCACAGGTGAGTGAGAGAGATGGGCTGAGAGGGGAGTGGGGTGTCTCTGGGACTCGGACCCCCTCAGAAGGCAGCAGCAGTGGCGGCCAGATGCTGCCGGAGCAGGCAGCGGCGGCCAGAGGTTCCCAGAGCAGGCAGGAGCTCGACAGGAGCTCCATTACAAAAGGTCTGTGCATAAACCCCCTGAGGGAACTGAGCCTGGGAGGCTCACCTGAGTACCTGATTTAATCATACCCTGAATAGCAGCCAGGCCTGCCATCAAAAGCCCTGAGGCTGGGGAGCAGCATTTGAACCTCAGACCCCAAGCACTAGCTGGGCAGATCTAGGCCAGGGCGTGGAGAGGACTCTCAGAAGTCAAGTAACTGTCTGGGAAAATGCCCAGAAAAGGGAAAAAAACTAAGACCATAGAAGGTTATTTTCTTGAAAATATGATTCCAGCCTTCGTCTCTGAAGATGAAGAAGAAAACTGCTTACCATCAGGTAAGGACATAGGAGTCAAGGCCTCTGTATCCCAAACATCTGAAACAGGTATCCCATGGACGCAGGCCATGGAAGAGCACAAAAAAGGATTTTGAAAATCAAGTTAGACAGGTGGAGGAAAAACTGGGAAAAGAAATGAGAGAGATGCAAGAAAAGCATGAAAAAGGGGTCAATACCTTAATAAAGGAGGCCCAAATAATACTGAAGAAAATAACACCTTGAAAAATAAGCTAACTCAATTGGCAAAAGAGGTTGAAAAAGCCAATGAGGAGAAGAATGCTTTCAAAAGCAGAATTAGCCAAGTGGAAAAAGAGGTGCAAAAGCTAACTGAAGAAAATAGTGCTCTCAAAATTAGAATGGAACAGATGGAGGCTAATGACTTTATGAGAAAGCAAGAAATCACAAAACAAAATCAAAAGAATGAAAAAATGGAAGAGAATATGAAATATCTCATTGGAAAAACAACTGACTTGGAAAATAGGTCCAGGAGAGACAATTTAAAAATGATGGGGTTACCTGAAAGCCATGATCAAGAAAATAGCCTAGACATCATCCTTCATGAAATTATCAAGGAAAACTGCCCTGATATTCTAGAACCAGAGGGCAAAATAAGTATTCAAGGAATCCATCGATCACCGCCTGAAAGAGATCCAAAAAGAGAAACTCCTAGGAACATTGTGGCCAAATTCCAGAGTTCCCAGGTCAAGGAAAAAATATTGCAAGCAGCTAGAAAGAAACAATTCCAGTATTGTGGAAATACAATCAGGGTACCACAAGATCTAGCAGCTTCTACATTAAGGGATCGAAGGGCATGGAAGAAGATATTCCAGAAGGGAAAGGAACTAGGTCTAAAACCAAGAATCACCTACCCAGCAAAACTGAGTATAATACTTCAGGGGAAAATATGGTCTTTCAATGACATTGAAGACTTTCAAGTATTCTTGATGAAAAGACCAGAGCTGAAAAGAAAATTTGACTTTCAAGCACAAGAATGAGAAGAAGCATGAAAAAGTAAACAGCAAGGAGAAGTCACAAGGGACTTACGAAGGTTGAACTGTTTACATTCCTATATGGAAAGACAATATTTGTAACTCCTGAAATTTTTCAGTATCTGGGTAATTGGTGGGATTATACACACACATACACACACACGCACACACACACGTACACACATGCACGCACACACAGAGACAGAGAGCCCAAAGTGAATTGAATAGGATGGGATCATATCTTAAAAGAAATCAAGGTAAGCGGTGAGAAAGAATTGTAGTGGGAGGAGAGAGGGTGAAATGGAATGGGATAATTTATCTCTCATAGAAGAGGCAGGCAGGAGTCTTCTTAGTGGAGTGAAAAGGAGTGCTGCGGAAAAAAAAAAAAACATGAAGTTTACTCTCATCACTTTCCACTAAAGAAAGGAATAAAATGCACACTCATTTTGGTATGAAAACCTATATTACAATACAGGAAAGTGGGGGAGAAAGAGATAAGCAGGGTAGGGAGGGATGATGGAAAGGAGGGCAATGGTAGGAGGGAGCAATTGGAAGTCAACACTCTTGGGGAGGGACAGGATCAAAAGAGAGAATGGGGGGCAGGATAGGATGGAGGGAAATATAGTTAGTCTTAGACAACACGACTATTATGGAAGTCATTTGAAAAACTGCACAGATATGACCTATGTTGAATTGCCTGCCCTCCCAAAGGGAATGGGTAGAGGGGGGGATGGGGAAAAGCTGGAACTCAAAGTTTTAGGAACATCTGTTGAATATTGTTCTTGCTACTAGGAAATAAGAAATACAGTCTATGGTGAATAGAAAGTTATCTGGCCCTACAAGACAAAGGAGAAGATGGGGTAAGGGAAGGGAGGGATGAAAGAAGAGAGGGCAGATTGTTGGTATGGGTAATTAGAATGTTCAATGTATTGAGGAGCTGGGGGACAAATGGGGAGAAAATTTTGGAACCCAAAATCTTGTGAAAATGAATGTAAAAAGCTAAATAAATAAATTTATTAAAATAAAAATAAATAAATAAGATAAAAAAAAAGAAAATAAGCAGTTATTTTGAATGGAGAGAGAGCCTAAAACATTGGTCAGACAGTGAGGGAGATAATTTCTGACAATGTTTACCAAGCTTATTCATTCTATCTGATTTTACGACCATTTAAATTCTCTTACAATGTTATTTTAAATATTGTTACAATGTAGTCATTTTTCTGTAGATTTAACATTCTTACTTAGAAAATTTGAGGATATACCTGAAAAAAAATTGGGGTTACCTTGAGGTATCACCAAAACAGAATAAATTTCAATTGTATATATGTGTGTATACCTACAATTGTGTGTGTGTACATTATTTCAATTATATATTTATATATAAATATGTGTGTGTGTGTGTGTGTGTGTGTATATATATATATATATATATATATTTATATATGTATGTGTGCATAAATTTCAGTTGTATCTAGATCCTTCTGGAGTTCATGGGGTGGTAGGTTTATATTTTGAATTATTTTAATTACTTGTTATGCTGACTGTAAAGTAGCAAAAGTTATTGAGAAAAAATTGAAATCCAAGTATTTACCTCTATACCTTCCATAAATGACAGCAAAGAGCAGTATGTTGCCATATATACAGAATAACATTACACAGACAGAACCAATTTCAGCATCCATAGTTACATAATTTGCCATACTAATATTTTGTTTCATTTTCTATCTTATTTATGTAAATTTAAATAAAATCAATGACATAGATAATCCTTTATCCCTCCTCCTATGAAATCATCACAAATCTGTACAACATTACTCTCTATTAGTCACGAAATACACACACACACACACACACACACACACACACACACACACACATAATTCAAATATTCCAAGGGTTCAAGTGGCCAGGAGAGGATTAAACATATCACATAGGGTTTTCCTAATCTATAATTTAATCCTAAAACACATTCTTGAGAGGATGACTCATATTCAGATGCTCTTCATCATACAGAAAGATGAGAAATTTACTACTTTATACTGCTAATTTATTACATTTTACAAACATTGAGGTAAGTAGGTGACAGAGAAGAAAGAGTATATACTGGATACAGTACCAGGCCTGGAGTCAGGAAAAGTTGAATCCAATCTGACCTGTGACACTTGCTGTATTACACTGGGCAAGTCACTTAATCCTGTTTTTCTCTGGCTCCTTATCTGTAAAAGTGAGCTGTAGGAGGAAATGGCAAACCATTCCAGTATCTTTGTCAAGAAAATTTCCAGGAACTCACAGTCACACACAAGTGATAAATGACCGATATATAACAACCAATTGTTTATATATTTGAAGTTCATGTACCTTTGCCAAGTATTAGAGAATGTTAATTTTTTTTAAAGTTATTATACATAATTTTTAAACTGTGGTTTGTTGACTTTCAATTCAGTCTTCCTTTCATTACTACTAAAAGTCAGCAATCAGCCTGTAATAGCTTCTTTTTATTAAGATATAGAGGAAAGCATTCCCTAAAATGAAATGCTTAGAACATTCAAGTTATTACCATGTAATACTATTTCTAGTGAGTGTTTGTTTCTTTTCTTCCATAATGTTTGCTCTATTGTACTCTAATTTCATTGAGGTGAAAACAGAAACATTTTCCCACCCGACCCTCTCTTCTCCTTCTTTCCATCCCGAATATATTCCCAAGTTATTCAGATTATTTGCTGAAAGAGTTAGAAGTTAAAGTGTCTAGACTATACTCCTCATGTAAGCTCACTGTGCTGCCCATATCATTTTATATCGTTGTTTTTTCTTTTGTTTTTCTTTTGTTTTGTTTTATGATATAAATACAAACTTATTCATTGCAATTTTTCTTGCGCCTACCTCAGTCTCAAATTTCTCTCCTTGGACCATTCCTTGGTTTGAGTAATTTGCTATAGGTTTTTCTTCATGCCATGACTGTACCTTACTCTATTGCAGATTCTTCATTGTTATAACTGGCATGCCTCTAACTGATCTCCTCACTTTTCACACTCTAAAATCTGACTGATTCTAAAAAGGCTCACAATCTCCAATATCAATGACTAGGAAAATGGATTAATGTCAGCAGTGGTGAACAAACCTGATTAAGGGGATTGATAATGAAGAAGATAACAGTACTAAAATAATAGGACCCAGAGCTCTTCAGAAAATGAATGAAAAAAATGGATCCTCTCTTATTTTTCAGAATTTGCCAAAATCCCTTTCTTCATATTACTGTTTTGGCAGATGTTGCCTTTTTCTACTAAATTCTGCCACATGTTTTATGGTGGAAATATTTCCTTTATATAATGATCTAGATGATAGACAGTTTGGCAGAAGTGAAGATTTCCCTTTATGAGAGTATCATTTAAGGTGGTTTTGGCAGAGAACACAAGAAATTATCACAGAGAGTCCTCAGGAAACACTAGGGAATGATTCAAACATGAGCAAAACTGAATTAAGACAAATGAAAGAAATAGTAAAAATGACATTGGTATGTCCCCTATGAACCTTACAAGGACTTCTAATATGTCAACATGTGAAACTGATAGAGGGGATAAAATCTTTATACATTTGCACTATCGACCTGGGTGTTTCTTTAATTCTATGTAGACATTTTTATTCAATAACTCCAAAGAATTAAAAAAAGTTAATGTTTAGGATGAAAGAAAATGGGGTTATCAATTTGCGTTGGTAATAGCATTTTTTATTATTTTGGACAGAGAGACCCTGTGAATGCACATAAAAGTGTTGTTGGATTCAGTACACAAAGATGATTACCAGCTCTTTTACTTAGTCACTTTGAGATTCTATATAGGTAAGTGTACCTCCCTGAAGTTAATTTTTCTTTTTTGTCAAATTAGGACAGGTAGTTAGACTGCACAACTTGGACTTGGAGTCAAGGAAACCTCAGTTCAAATTCTTCCTCAGGCATACTAAGTGTGATATTGGACAGTTTATTTAACTTTCTTTCCTCATGTTTTCCTCTATAAAAGGAATATAAACCTTATCTCACAGGGTTGCTGTGAGAATCAAAGGGGTTAATATATGTAAAGAAATATGCAAATATAGAAGAATCACATTACTTAACACTCCCAATGTGAAGAGTACTGTAAATATTAAATGTACTATAAATGTTCATCAACATAAGGAAGTATATGGTATACTTCATATAATATACTTCAATCAAAATATTTAACTTTAATTTATCCTTCATAAAAATGATTAAATATTGTGTGAATTCATTCATGTAAAGTACCTTTTCTAATTAAAATCATATGGTAGAATAATAGATTACAAATCTTTTTGATTATTTAAAAAACTCATAACCAAATATATATTAAACAATTGAAAAGTTACAATTTATTTCCGTGGATATTAACAAGTCTATATCTTTATGTATAAATGAATCCTGATTATTCAAGTACCAATTCCATTATAAACCAAAAAAAATGGGGGCTGAGCCAAGATTAGAAAATGGAAAGATGGACTGCTCTTCCTGCACAGCCCAAAAAATATCTGTAGAAAACGACTCTAAACAAATTCTAGAGCAGCAGAAGCCACAAACCGACAAAGTGAAAGAGATTTCCGACCATGGAAAGGTCTATCACATGGAGCACAGATCAGAGCCCAACCCACAGAGCCCAGGCCAGCCTTAGCTAAATGGCACTTGGCGGAACAGGACCAGAACAGGCCTTGAGGGAAGAATCCCCACCAGAAGCAGCTGTTCGCAGATCCCTCAACCTACAAACACAAAATATAGCTTCAAAGGTAGATGAAAAAGCCTTTTCTTCTAGGTGAGAAGGGGACGTGACCCGGCTTTACCAGAAGCAGCCACTGCAGTGACACTGTCCATTTTTTAAAGCCTCTGCCTAAAACCCCTGGGTGAATTGAGCAGCTGATCTGAATCACAGGCCAGAGGTAGAGCCCTGGGGTGAGGAGGAGGATCACTGGCTGTGCTGGAGCCAATTGTGGAGACAGAATGCTACTACTCTCAGATTATGGGCAGAAAAGATTTGGTTGCATCCAGATCACTATACCAGTCAGGAGAAGAGTAAAGACCTCTCCTTTGTTTCTGCCACCTTGGAGGAACTGAGAATTTTTAGGTCCCCACATTATACTCTCATCTTGACTAAGAACTCAGAAGTCAAGCAACTAAATGGGAAAATGTCCAAAAAAGGGGAAAAAAAAGAATAAGACAATAGAAAGTTACTTCCTTGGTGAACAGATATTTTTTTTCATCCTTTCTGATGAGGAGAAGCAATGCGTGCCATCAGAGGAAGACCTAGGAGTAAGAGCCTCAGCAACCAAAACTTCCAAAGTGGATGTCCAGTGGTCTCAGGTCATGGCAGAGCTCAAAAAGGATTTTGAAAATCAAGTAAGAGAAGTGGAAGAAAAATTGGGAAGAGAAATGAGAGTAATTCAAGAAAACCATAAAAAGAGAGTCAACATATTGCTAAAGAAGATCACAAAAAATGCTGAAGAAAATAACACCTTTAAAAATAGGCTAACTCAATTTGCAAAAGAGGTCCAAAACGCCAATAAGGAGAAGAATGCTTTAAAAAGTAGAATTAACGAAATAGAAAAGGAGATTCAAAGTTCTTCAAAATAGTTGAAGAAAATAGTACTGCAAAAATTAGAATGGCGTAGATGGAAGCTAATGACTTTAGGAGAAACCAAAAAATTACAAAACAAGACCAAAAGAGTGAAAAAATAGAAGATAATGTTAAATATCTCAGTGGAAAAGCAAGGGACGTGGAAAATAGATACAGGAAAGACAGTTTTGAAATAGCAGGACTACCTGAAAGCCATGATCAAAGAAAAGAACCTAGGTATCCTCTTTCATGAAACTATTAAGGAAAATTGTCCAAATATTCTGGAACCAGAGGGTAAAAAAATTTTGAAAGGGTCAACTTATCCCCTCGTGTAAGAGATAGGAAAAGAGAAACTCCGAGCAATATTATAGCCAAATTCCAGCATTCCCATCTAGAGAAGAAAATATTGCAGTTAGAAAGAAACAGATATAGTATTGTGGAAATTCAATCAGGCCAACGTAAGCTGTAGTAGGTTCCACCTTAGCGGATCGAAGAGTTTGGAATGGTATAGTCCAGAAATCAAAGGAACTAGGATTAAAACCAAGAATCACCTACCCAGGATAACTGAATATTATACTTCAGGGGGAAAAATGGTCATTCAATGAAATAGAGGACTTTCAAGCGTTGTTGATGGAAAGACCAGAACTGAATAGAAATTTTAAATTTCAAACACAAGAATGAAGAGAAGCATGAAAAGGTAAAAATGAGAGAGAAACCAAAAGGGACTTTCTAAAGTTGACTTGTTTACTTTCCTACATGTAAAGATAATAATTACAACTCTTGAAACTTTTCTCAATATTTGAGTACTTGGAGGAATTCTACACACACACACACACACACACACGCACGCACGCACGCACGCACGCACGCACATAGACAGCACATAGTGAGTGGAATAAAAGGGTATGATACCTAAAAAATAAATTTAGTGGGTGAGACAGGAATATATTGGGTGGAGAAAGGGAGAAATGGAAAGGGGTAAATTATCTCTCGTAAAACAGTCAAGAAAGGGGGAGGAGACAAGATAGTGGAGTAGAAAGATACACATATGCAAGTTCCTAACCCAGAGCCCATAAAATACCTGCAAAGAACTCCCAACAAATTGTGGAGCACCAGAAGTCACGAAACAATGGAATGGAGGAGATATCTGTTCCAGAAAGACCTGAAAAACTGACACGAAGGGTCTGTTGTGCACCAGACCCAGAGCAGAGCCCAGCCCTCCCTTGGATGCACAAGTACTGACAGGAGCAGATTCAAGCAAGCTTCAGGGACAGAATCTCCAGCGACAGCGCAGGTCTCTCCACCCACAGGCGCCAAAGGTCTCTGAGAGTGACTTTTCTGCTTGATGGGAGGGGAGTAGGGTGTCCCCATAACTCAGGCCCCCTCAGGAGGCAACAGCTGAGGCATCAGTGGACAGGGGCTCGCAAAGCAGGCAGTAGATTGGATCGATTGTTTTAGGTTTACATATAAACACCCTGAGGGAACTGAGCCCTGTGTGGAGGCCCTGTCCCCACCTGAGGAGCTGATCTTACTCTTACACTGAATAGCAGTTCCGCCCCTGCTAAAAGCAATGAGACTGGGAAGCCACATTTGAATCTCAGCCCCCAAGCACTAGCTGGGCAGAAATGGAGGCAAGGTGGGTGTGGAGAGGAAACTCAGAAGTCAATTAACTGACTGGGAAAATGCCCAGAAAAGGGACAAAAAAATAAGACCATAGAAGGTTACTTTCTTGGTGAACAGATATCTCTTCCCATCCTTTCATATGAAGAACAATGCTTACCATCAAGGAAAGACATAGAAGTCAAGGCTTCTGTAATGCAAGCATCTAAAATAGATATTCAATGGGCTCAGGCCATGGAAGAGCTCAAAAAGGATTTTGAAAATCAAATTAGACAGGTGGAGGAAAAACTGAAAAATGGAAAGAGAAATTAGAGAGATCAAGAAAAGAATGAAAAGCAGGTCAACACATTCCTAAAGGAGACCCAAAAAATGCTGAAGAAAACAACACCTTGAAAATAGACTAATTCAGTTGCAAATGAGGTCTAAAAAGCCAGTGAGGAGAAGAATACGTTCAAAAGCAGAATCAGCCAAATGGAAAAGGAGGGTCAAAAGCTAACAGAAGAAAATAGTGCTCTCAAAATTAGAATGGAACAGATGGAGGCTAATGACTTTAAGAGAAATCAAGAAATCACAAAACAAAATCAAAAGAATGAAAAAATGGAAGATAATGTGAATTATCTCATTGGAAAAACAACTGATCTGGAAAATAGATCCAGGAGAGACAATTTAAAAATTGTGGAACTACCTGAAAGCCATGATCAAAAAAAGAGCCCAGACATAATCTTGCATAAAATTATCAAGGAAAACTGCCCTGATGTTCCAGGACTAGAGGGCAAAAATAAGTATTCAAGGAACCCACTCACTGATGACTGCCTGAAAGAGATCCAAAAATAGAAATTCCAAGGAAGATTGTGGCCAAATTCCAGAGTTCCCTGGTCAAGGAGATAATATTACAAGCAGATAGAAAGAAATAATTCAAGTATTGTGGAAATAGAATCAGGATAACACAAGATCTAGCAGTTTCTACACTAAGGGATCGAAGGGCATGGAATAGGATATTCCACAAGTCAAAGGAACCAGGAGTAAAACCAAGAATCATCTACTCAGCAAAACTGAGTATAATACTTCAGGGGAAAAAATAGTCTTTCAATGAAATTGAGGACTTTTAAGCATTTTTTATCAGAAGACCAGAGCTGAAAAGAAAATTTGATTTTCAAACACAAGAATAAAGAAAAGCATGAAAAGGTAAACAGCAAAGAAAAGTCATAAGGGACTTACTAAAGTTGAACTGTTTACATTCCTACATGGAAAGACAATATTTGTAATTCTTGAAACTTTTCAGTATCTGGGTAGTTGGTGGAATTACACACACACACACACACACACACACACACACACATACACACACAGAGAACACAGAGTGAAATGAATCGGATGGGATTACATCTTAAAAAATGAAATTACGTTGTGATAGTGAAATATGTAGGGAGGAGAAAGGGAGAAATGGAATGGGATAAATTTTATCTCATAAAACAGGCAAGCAAAATACTTTTTTAGTGGGGGGAAAAATAGAGGAGGTGAGAGAAAACATGAAGTTTACTCTCATCACATTCGAGTAAAGGAAGGAATTAAATGCACACTTATTTTGGTATGAAAACCTATCTTACAATACAGGAGAGTGGGGGAGAAGGGGATAAGCAGGGTGGGGGGTATGATGGAAGGGAGAGCAATAGAAGGAGGAAGCAATTTGAAGTCAACCCTCTTGGGGAGAGCCTGGATCAAAAGAGAATAGAAACAATGGGTTCAAGTAGGATGGAGGGAAATATAGTTAGGCATACACAACACGATTATTATCGAAGTCATCTGCAAAATTACACGGATATGGCCCCTATTGAATTGCTTGCCTTCCCAAAGGGAATGGAGGGGTGAGAGGGGTGAAGAGAAGTTGGAACTCAAAGTTTTAGGAACAACTGTTGTGTACTGTTCTTGCTAGTAGGAAATAGGAAATACCCAGTACCCAATGGGGTATAGAAAGCTATCTCGCCCTACAGGACAAAAGACGTGATGGGGTCAAGGAAAGGGAGGGATGATAGAAGAGAAGGTAGATTGGTCATAGGGGCAATTAGAATGCTCCCTGTTTTGGGGTGGGGGAGGGGCCAAATGGGGAGTAAATTTGGAACCCAAAATTTTGCGAAAATGAATGTTAAAGTTTAAATAAGTAAATTTTAAGAAGCTGGGAAGTAAAAATTTTTTCAATGGAAGAGATAAGGGAGGAGATGAAAGGAATAAAGTGAAACTTGTTCTATTCACATTTGGCTTAAGAAAGGAATAACAGTTGCACTCAATTTGGTATGAACTTCTATCATATAATACAGGAAAGTAGGGGAAAAGGGGACATGTGGGGTGGGGGATGATAGAAGGGAGGGACAAATTGGAGGAGAGAGTAATTAGAAGGAAAGGATATTGGAGAAGGGCAAGGTCAAAGGAATGAATAGATTAAATGGAGGGGCAGAATAGGATGGAGGTAAATATAGCTAGTCTTTCACAGCATGACTATTATGAAAGTGTTTTGCAAAACTCCACATGTGTAGCCTATATTGATTTACTTGCATTCTCAGTGTGGATGGATGGGGAAGGAGGAAGGGAGGTTAATAGGGAATTCAAAGTTTTAGGAATTGTTTTAAATACAGTTGGGAATTGTTTTAAATACAGTTGGGAAATAAGAAACAAAGGTAATGGGGTATAGAAATCAACCTTGCCCTACAAGAAAAGAGAGAAGATAAGGATAAGGGAAGGAAAGAGTGTGACCGAGGGGAGTGTATATTGAGGGAATGAGTAATCAGAATGCAAAGCATTATGAGGTGGTAGGAGGAGAGAAATGGGGAGAATATTTGGAACGCAAAATGTTGTGCAAATGAATGTTGAAAACTAAAGAAAAATAAACATTTAGAAAATACTAGAAAAGTAAATAATCTACTCAGATATATTTTTATAGTCCTACAACAAAGTAGTGGTTTAAAATGAAGACTTAGATATAGGAAGAGTGAAAAACTCTGACCACAAAGTGCCAAATAAGAAAAAAATATTGCTACATTGCTATATCACATCGCTGCTCTTAATTCTAATGAATTTCAACTTCCCCATTTCCCAATTCAGCAGCACTGTGTCTGTAACCTAGATCACAATCAGTAATCATTCTCAGGGATGCTTCCTGACCTGAAGTGATCTTTTGTGGTATTATATTTCCCTACCCTCATTCTCTGCAGACTTACTCACAATAACTAAGAAATTCTTCACTATAAACTTCCTTGGAAACTCCTTATAATTTACCTGTATTTACTCATACGTAATCTTAGAATATGTCTATTTGTGTCAATGAGACCATCTTATCTTCTAGAAAATTTGTTCCCATAAAATTATGGAATTAGATATGGTGTATGTGTAGCCTCAATGCAATATTCATAGCACTCACACATCCATGAATATCGTGGCTCAATTCTGGATGGAAATACAACAGACTTTCCACATGGAAAACAGAACCAAATCGTTTATTCAGACACCAGAAAGCCAAGTTATCATAGTAAAACAAAGAAACAAAAAAAAACTATACAAAATAACAATGTAGGGAACACCATCCCAAGCCTTCCCTCTGCTATGCTTCCCATATATCATCTCGATTAAACAAATCACCATCTATTTCACTCACACTGACAATCAACCTGCTTACCTGCATCCCTCCTAACTGGGGATACACTCTCCATATTTTGTTGTCAGCTGTGCTCTAGCTCTGCCTCTTCCTGTTCCACCCTTCCTTTCTTCTCCTTCAGAAAGTTCTTCCTACCACAGGCTCCATATGATTCAGACTTCCACGTGACCCAAGCAGGTCAAATGGGCCTACTAACAAATGGGAAAGCTCTCCCCATTTAAATTTGCATTGTAATACTCTAACAGGAAACATTTTTGTGGTACCAAATGAGAGTTCAGTAAAGAGAGTTGGAAGGCATAGGGAGTATGGGGGGGAAATGTGAGCAGGCATAATAATTATCAGGGGTAGAGAGCAGTGAAAAAAGAAGTATAAATTAGGGAGATAAATCATGGACAGATAGTCTGGTTTTCCTTTGTTCTTGAAGAGGACCAAAATGACATCGCCATGATAAAGTAAACTTTCAATATGGCTGTGGCATATTTGACGAAATGAGCTCAGAATTCTCTACCACAAATTGGGCACTGATAGTCCCTGTGAACATATGGGATGGTTACTTCAAATTTGCACATCCTATGTTTCCATGGTGCTGTTTAAATTCTGCTTTGCTCATGGAACACAGCACTTTTTCTGAAGTGGGCACTCCATGCTGAGTAGTTGTGTGTCATCTTGCAAAATCCAATACAAAGTTCTTGAGAGAGACCTTGAGAGTGTCCTTTTACTGCTTGTATCACTTCTTCTGACCACCTTATGATCACCTACCCCATGTGAATTCTCTACAAAATACTGTTTTTAGTAAACATGCATTTAGCTTTCAAACAATGTGGCCAGTCCGTCGGATTTATGCTCTTTGAAGCATAGTTTGAATGCTTGCCAGTTTAGTTCAACAAGGACCTCAGTGTCTGGTATCTTATCCTGTCAGATGATCTTCAGCATCATCCCAATACAATGCAAATGAAAGTGATTCAGTTTCCTGGCATGGGGAGGGCAGACTATCCATGTTTCACAGGCATAAAACAATGTAGACCCTCAGTTTGGTTGTCAATCCAAAACCTATTCTCCCCCAAACTTTTCTTCAGAGCCACACAAACACCGAACTAGCTTTGGCAATGCATGTGTCAACTTCATGATCAATGTGTACATCCCTAGAAAGTACACTACCAATGTAAATGAACTACCACAACACTCAAAATATCTCTATTTCTTGTAACTGATGGTTCCACACATGAATGGTGTAGTGGTGGCTGATGGGGCACCTGTGTTTTCTTGGTATTGCGTTTGAGCCCAAAATTACCACAGGCAGCAGAGAATTGTTCCACAATTTGTTGAATCTCAGCTTCAGAGGCTTCATTGAGTGCACAATATTCGGTAAACAGCAAAATCATGCAACAACATTCCCTCCACTTTTGTCTCAGCTTGTAGCCTTTTCCAGTTGAAGAATTTACCATCAGTACAGTAGTTTACCTTGATACTGTGTTAATCTTCATTGAAAGCAATTGACATCATGGTTGAAAACATCATGCTAAAAAGTATGGTAGCAACCACAGCCATGTTTCCTTCTGTTATTGACTGGAATGTCCCAAGAGCATTGTCCACTATCCAGAACCTGGGCAAGCATGCCATCATGAAATTGACATACAATGCTGATGAACTTCTCTGGGCAACCAAATTTTGACATAATTTTCCATGTACAGACCTCAGTTATCCTGGCATTTCTCCTGGAGTTGTCGGGAAGCAAACATATTGACTATTCCTCAGCCCTTTCTGAAGTCACACTGACTCTCAGATATATAATCTTCTTCCAAGTAAAGGGGCAGCCAATTGAGGAGGACTCAAGCAAGACTCTTGTCATTATTGAGTAAGTGAGAGACCCCCTTGTGATTGACAAAGACCAATCTATTCCACTTACCTTTATAGAGATGGACAATGAAGACATCTTTGAAATCCTGAGGGATAACCTCCTCTTGCCATATAACCTAGAATATTTAGGTCAGCTTTTGTGTGCACAAGGGCTCCCATACCTTGTAAATCTCAGTTTAAATAGAATAAGTAACCAGAAGCTTTGCCACCTGAATTGAACATAATGGCACTCAAAACCTCTTCTTGAGCTGTAAGTTTATCTCTGGAGAGACTGAGGTAAATGGTCAATGTTCTCAGCATTGAGTGATGATGGTCTGTTAAGAACACTATGGAAATGTTCAGCCCATTTCTGTAGGATCATGTCCTTATCACTAAGCGATGTGGCTCCACAAGCACTGAGTAGTTGTGTTGCACCATAGGTTTTTGGTCCATAAACAGCTTTCAGGGAATGATAAAAGTTCTTTGGATTGCTAGTATCAGCAAAAAACTGAATCTTATCTACCTTCTGACTGAGACTGTAATCCTGCATTTCTCTAAGCTTTGCTTGTACTTCACTTTTAATGGAATTAAATGCTGCCTTCATAGAGAAGGATGAACTATCCTGCTGGCAAACCCTGTGGAGTTCTTTTCTTTTTAATTTAGCAGTTTCTGGATTTCTCCATCATTTTCATTAAATCAGTCTTCGTATTTGCAAGTTTTTTGATTCAGATGAGCAAATGAATTGCTATACACCAAATCTCTGAAAGCTGACCACTCCTTTTCTGCTCCACTGGTGCCACTTACAGGTTGCAACACATAAGTGAGCAACAGGTTGTTGACACTCAAGGAAGATCTCTAATTTGTTGTCATTACTTCTTCTAGTGGTCATTTTAATTTGGGGCTGGCACTTTGATGAATGCGAATACTTATGTTGGATGGGATAAGTATATTTATCAGTCCAGCACTCTGCACCACACATTGCTTTTGTCACTCTCATATCTTGTCTGTCTCGTATCCTTACTGTCACGTGGTCTATTAGATACCAATGTTTGCTGCACAGGTGCATCCATGAAATTTTGCTGGGATTAGGTAAATGGAAAAGTGTTGTTGATGAGAAGGTCATGTGATGCACAAATCTTAAGCAGTAAATGACCATTTCTGTTGCTCTTTCCAACTCCATTCCTCCCTAGGACTCCCTGCTAAGTCTGGTAGTCTGAGCCTACTCTAGCATTAAAGTTACACAGAATTACAATCTTTTCCTCTTTTGGCACATTTATAATGGTATCTAGGTTTCATAAAATTTTTCTTTGCATCAGGGTTTGTCATAGTGGGGATAGTAGGCACTGATGATAGTGTTATAGCAATTGCATTTTCATGAGTCTTTCATTCATTCTTTTTGTCAATCAAGAACTAATATTAAATGATTGTCAGGTGATTGTGGGTGTCCATGTGTTTGGGAGGAGATAAATTTCTGTGCAAAGTGATTTAGAAATATCCAAATTGTTAATCGGTTGCTTCAAGTTTAAATACATAATAAGTCATATTATTGAAAAAGTAATTTGTCTAAATATCATATTAGATATTGCACTGTTAAAAATGATGAATGGGTTAAGATTCTGTGTAAGGATTTCTATGTTGCAGAATTCTTATTGAGAAATTGAAAATCCTTATTTTATATAAGCATGGAAAGATTTATATGAAGTGATGCTGCATGAAATGAGTAGAACCAGGAGAACATTATACACATAACAACCACAGTGTGTGAAGGTTTTTTCTCATAGACTTAGCCCTTTATAGCAATGCAAGAATCTAAACATTTCCAAGAGCTACTGAGGCAAAATGACATCCAAAAGCAGCGAAAGAAATATGGAATCGGAACCTAAAATGAAGTATTTGCTCATTTGTTATGTTTTGTTTATTTTTGATTTTTCTCATGATTTCTCCCGTTTGTTTTAATTCATCAATGCAACATGACTAATGTGAAAATGTGTTTAATGAGAATGCAATTGTAGAACCCATATAAAATTGCATGCCATCTCAGGGAAGATTGGGGGAAGAAGGAGGAGAAAATTTAAGACTTATGTAGGGTGTGTCTGCTTATATGCATGAGCTTTATTAATCATATGTAATGAAGAAAAACTTTTTCTTGGTCACTTATCCCAGCTGGTTTAGTCTACTTTCAGGTTTGGCCACCTTTATCAGGATCTTTATGGTTAGGCTAGCTTCTTCCACTGAGAGCTGACAGGTCAGTAGGAGTTGCTATCTTTTATAACCTTGAAACTGCAACATTTGGTTGAAATCTAACTTCGTAGTGTTTACCAAACTAAGAAAAGTACTCATATCTGGGAATTGAACTTTAGCTGAGTCTTAAAGTGAATTGGAAATCAAACCATCAACAGCGTGGAGGGTGATCATTCAAGTAATAGAAGATATTAAGTTCAAAGGCACAGAGAAGGGATATAGGACATGATATATGAGGAATAGTTAGTAGGCCACCATAGCTAGACCACAAAAAGTGTAAGAGAGAGTGAACAGATTTTGAAAAGTTAAGAGAATTAAAAGGTGAGTAGGTGAGTTTTCATTTGATTCCAGATGAAATAAGAACCATTCAATTAATTAAGATGACATTGTCATTATTAGGGCCTATGGGAGTGGTGGCTGAGTGAACTGAAAAAAGACAATGTTTCCAATAGATATACAAGTAGAAACAATAAAATTAAGCACACATATACGTACTCAACTGGTTAATTTTTACACACACTGAAAATAGGTGATGTTAGGGAATGACCTAGAAATTTATATTTACATAAGGGACAGGGTAAAATGGTTATGAATAGAACAGAATAGAAATATTCCTTTTCGAGAAATGTGATTAATTCCAATTTGTTTCATTGTAAGTGTCTATGTTCAGATAGAGATAGATAGATATTGTATGTATGTGTGTGTGTATTTTTTTTTGACCAGTCGTTTGATTGGCATGAGTAACTATACTTGAAAAAAATCTCTGTTTACCATTATTCATAGTCGTAGAATGTCTAGGATAGTGGAAAGTTAAGATAATTTCATTTATTTGTTTGTTTATTTGCTCAATTATTTAATTTTTTTATTGGTATGTGTAAAGTATACAACTTTAAGTCATTTTTTTTTCTGATTCCCAAGCCAGCTCTTTATCCACTTTGCATTGTTATGCCTCCATCTAAGTATTTCTGATGCTTACTTACTTGGCAGGCAAAGTATACTTTTATCGCTCCTAAAACACACAGAATCAAATAATATGAAATCAATAACATCTGGATTCCTTGGAAAGGATCCTAGGTAATACACTTCTAGCAGACCTTACCTTCTCTATTCTATCCCACACTAATATTATGGAAATTTTCCTTCAAATACTAGTAAGAAACAACTTTTTGACATATCACTACTGGAAAGACTCTTCAAAAATGACAGAGAAGAAGTCATATAGACCATTTAGCATTAGGGTTAGGGTTAGGGTTAGGTCTTCTAACAACAACAACATAAAAAATTACTAGGAATTTTTCTTGAATTTCTTCATCATGAGTATGTCACATAAAAGTAACAAGATCTAGTCTTAATCAGCAAAACCAAGAAAAAAACTATCATCCTCCCCCACTGCCCCAAACCAGGTAAGAAGAGGAAGACAAATAGATGATCTATGGGATCTGTGGAAATATCTTAACTAGGAGGACTATCAAGTAACTTTCTGTTTTGAGGATGTGTATTAGGACAAAAAAAAATCATCTCATTTCCAATAAAAAAAATTACCTGTGCAGGTAATAGAAATAGGTGCCTCATAGAAGCTCTGTTAATTATACCCAGAACTACATGAAAACAGATCTGTGGTAGAATGAGTAGGGGACTTGAGTAAGTCGTGATTAGAGCTCAGGTTTATTTACTATTCAAGGGAGAGGAAGAAAAGGTTCATTTCCCCTAGAACAGGGACCCTGATCTGAGTACAGTATAAAAATATATGACTGAATAACAAAAGAAAGGCATGTCTGACAAAAGGGAAGCTACACTTTTATAATGCTACTTGCAAGGCCTTTTAACTGGTGGGTGGTAGATAAGAAAAGAAGCAGTCTGTAAAAGATCAAAAGAGATTATTTTACTTAGACCAAAATCCAAATCAGGAATTTTCAAAGCTCAGAACAGAAAGAAAGAAATCATATTCTAGCCTGAGTTAGATAAATTTGGGGACACTGAAAGTTTTCAATTTTTCAGCTTGGTTTGTCTTAGAAACATGAGAGAGAAAACACTAAGTACCCAGAGAATTAAAGAACAGATTCCAAAAGAACACAGGACACATACAAGCATGGCATCCACAAAGGCAAAAGTTCTTACCATAATGCAAGGGTATATCTCAGGAAATAAGGTTGATTGAATGAGTAAACAAAAGCACATAAAAAGAAGATTCCCACCATAAAGTGCTGCTATAGTAACAGATATACCTAGAACAAGTCTGTAAAATTTCTGGCCCTTGGGCACTTATGGCACTCAGTTCCACTTGCAGAATGCCAAACAATTTCCTCTATATAAAAAAGAAAGTGTTTTCCTCTACATTTTGCATGGGCCTCTAGAAATCCTTTGGTTTGCTGCAAGTTACCTGAAGGCTGTAAGCAGCCTGCAGGCTGCAAGTTGTTCACTTCTGGCCTAGAGCAAAAACCAGGAAAAAGAGGATAACTATCTATGGAATATTTACAAGGAAACTCTCAAAGCCAAACTCATTTTGGAAACAAGTTCAACCAGAATTCCTAGAAGAAATGGACTGGAAACCATTTGTTTGTTTTAGACATAGTTAAAATAATTTTATAAATGAAATGAAATAACTAGAAGAAAAATAATGGAAAAGAAAGAATGACAATAGAAAAAAGATTGGGAAAAACATTTACAACTTAGTATAAGAAGTAAAAAACAAACAAACAAAAAACCTTTAACAAGAAAGTAACACTTTGAATAATGAAATGGACCAAATAAGAAGAAGAAGAGTAAAGAGAATAAGGGATTGGGGTAACTCATAAATGAACATGAATAGGGAGGGTACTTCCCTAAATACCATGGAGGGACTATGGTCCATTAAGGCCTAATTTATGTTGCCCTCCCATCCTAAAGCCATCATATGTTCCCTGATGTAATGCCAATGAAGTGCAAGTTTTAGATGATATTATTTTGTGATGACAGAGCAAGGAATTGTAATGTGAATTATAGTACTAAGTGTTAAAGTTCTTCCCCGCTCATCAACGGGAAACTTGATTAGGAGAGATCTGGTTTGGAGGAAGTCTCACACCTTTTGTTAATTTGCAAAGAGGCACTGGTTCTCAAGTGTTGTGATGCTCTCTCTCTGTCTCTCTCAGAAGTACATAAAGACTCTGAGGTGAGGTTTTGTTTTGGGGCTTACTCATTGAATGTTTGGACAGAAGAAACTATTGGTAACTGTTTGTTTGGACCGAAGAAACTATAGATAACTGTTAAAGGGTCCCTTGGTTTTGAAAACCCCGATGTTGGTGCTTCTCTCTCTAGTAACTATGTATGTATGTAATTATCAGACAGTTGAATCTGTCTGTTGATCTGTGATTTCTGTATTGCTTATGGTCAGACACTTGGAATCCCTACATTTGGGTCATCCTGTTTGTAATTTCAGCTTATTGTATTTTCCCTGATGTTCAGGTGGCTGACATTTCCACTCCTGAACTAAGTGCTTCATTAAAGAAGGTTGTTGACCCCACAAAGATTGTCTTTTCTTTTTTGGAGAAGTACGTCTAAGAACCTGTACATCAAGCCCTACTGTATATACTGGGGTTCTTGCTTTTAGAGGATTCAAGTTCAAACTATCATCTGAAATTCTACCTAGCTACATTCAGAAAGATTCATCATGCAAAGTTTGGTCAAGTGGTAGTGATTTTTATTTTTGGCCAAGAATTTATCAGTAATGGAATGAAGATATTGCGATCTGTTCTTTTTAGAGGAAGTGGCTACAGAAATTAAATTCTAAGTCCCTTGGAGAACAAAAAAAATAAAGACCTTGAGCAAATCACTTAAACATGCTTGTGTCAGTTCCTTATATATAAAATGAACTAGAGAAGAAAGTGGAAAACCATTCTAAAATCTTTTCCCCAAAAAACCCTAAGTGAGGTAATAAAGAGTTGGGCATGACTAAAGTGATTGGACAACAAGAAATATATTTAAAAATATCAATGATTTCCATGAGTTTATTTTTCATTCTGCAAAATACGCTAAAATTAATAATTATTTCAATTAGATTTCTTAGTTGATTCCATAGGTTTATCTAGGTATACTATTATATCTTCAGATTATTATATATTATTATTATTATATATAATATATTATATTATTATAATGTATATTATATACTATTATATCTTCAGATATAATTAGAGAGTGATACTTTAGTTACCTTGTTGTCCATATTTATTGCTTAATTTCTTTTTCTTCTCTTTTTGATATAGTTGGAAATTCTAATAAGGTATTTTAAAAATTAGTGATAAAGCATATCCTAACTTCACCTCTTAGTGGAAGGTTTCTAATTTTTCTTCATTAGAAATAAGTTTTTGCTCCAAGTTTTAGATAGATACTATTTATTAATTTAAGAAATGTTACATTTATTCCTATAGTTTCTTAAGACATGAGTAGTAATGAATGTTACATTTTGCAAAATGATATTTTTCTGAATACATTCATATAATCACATATTTTTTGTTATTATTATACCATCTAGTCACATTGTTATGGTCAATTATGCTTAGAGATTTTCAATACTCACCAACCATGCTATACTTGTCTAACTATAATCTGTTTTCTGTGTGTTTGTGTATATACAATTTTTGTCATTTATTGCTGTCGATTCTCTAACAGCTTACATTTCTTTAAATTATTCTATTAATATCCATTAAGGATTCTTTTCTTTCTTAACTTTTTAATATCTCTTGTTTAATTATCAAAGCATTTTTCATATCATGTAAGGAATTTGGTTGCACTGTTTTCATTTTTTATTTTCGAAATAGTTTATATAGGATTGGCATGAATTGTTTCTCATATGTTTGGTACAATTCAATTTTGAATTTATCTGATCTTGAGATTTTTGCTTAATGGCTTGTTGATTTTTTTTTTCTAAGATCAGGTTAAGTTTTCTA
This sequence comes from Potorous gilbertii, assembly GCA_028658325.1. NCBI lineage: Eukaryota > Metazoa > Chordata > Mammalia > Diprotodontia > Potoroidae > Potorous > Potorous gilbertii. Next base: position 434,388,120 of record CM053771.1, read on the forward strand.
TTTCCCTCTTTTGTTATTCAGGACAATAGTCATATTTATATAAATTATCCATTTCAATTAGATTGAAATTTATTACTATAAGTATGGGAACAATAACTACTAATAATTGTTTTAATTTTATTTTCATTGATAGTGCAGCTACACTTTTTTTATACTACTAATTTCATTTCCTTTTTTCATTTTTAAAATAAAATTAAACAATATTTTTTCATGAAATTAGTTTCTAGTTTTATTTTATTTACTAAATGTTTTCAAACTTTTGATTTTTTATTATATCCTTTGATTTATGTGGTTTTTCCTTTGGTATTTGATTGGAGAACTTTGATTTTTAAGGAGTTTTTGGTTAAATATGAAATACATTGATCTATTCTTTTTATCGGTGTGTTTATTTAATTAAATTATTTATACTCTAATCTCTACCTTGTATGCTTCTCTTTATTCTTGCACTTGAAAATCAAATTCTCTAGTTATCACTTACCTTTTCATCAACAATACTGAGAAGTCTTCTACGTCATTAAATATTCATTTTTCCCTTGAAGGATTATCCTCACTTTTACTGGGAAGGATATTCTTGGTTTCCATCACATCATGTTCCAAGATCTTTACTCTTTTTAATGACAGTTGCTAAATTTTGTGTAATCCTGACAAATCTATGATATATGAATTGTTTCTTTCTGACTACTGGAAGTCTTTTCTCTTTGGCCTGGGAGTTCCATAATTTATCTATAATAATACTGGGAGTTTTCTTTTTGAGAATGTATTTTGGATGATATTTGGTAGATTCCTTCAGTTTCTATTTTATACTCTCCAGTATATTGGGGAGAGTTTTTTGTTGTTGATCTCAAAATGCCCCTGTATTGTCTTGAGGGGAACAGAGCAGCATCATTTGGAGCTACTTATATCCAGAGAAAGCTTCAGAAAGATTCATCCTTTGTCCAAATAATTAAGTCATATCTTGAAAGATCCATCTGCCAGTGATGCCTTGTTAACCTACCCAGGTTACTTTGGTGGAATAGAATGAGAATGAGACTTGATTAAGACAGGGCTCCTCCATCAAGGCCAGGAGCTCAATTTCCATTTTGGATCTTCTCAACCTTTCTCTATGAACTTGCATCCTTCTCTCCCCTGCAAGCACTCATTTACTCTGCATATACATAAGTGAAAAGGAAATCCAATTTTCTCCTTGTGTCTTGGCTGGTTGACCTGGGGAGATACTCTGTGAAACTACATTCCCAGGGATCAGGGGAGTGTGTCTATTGATTGGCCCTGTTATTGCCAAAGGACTCTGGAAATGCCTCCCTTATCCTGTAGCAGCAGCAGCAGTAGCAATTTTTGGAGGTAGCAGCACAGCAGCAGCAGAAGCCATAGTAGTAGCACTAGTAGCATCAGCAACAGTAGTAAGAGTAATAGTAGCAGCTCCTACTACTAAGAGTAGTAACAGTAGTGGTAGCAACAGCAGCAGCAGTAACAGTAGCAGTAGAAGTAGGTAATAACATAAGCAGCAGAAGCAACATAAGTAGCAGCAGGCAGTAGTAGAAACAGCAGTAGCAGCAAGAGGAGTAGCACAAATAGAAGCAACAAGAGTAGTAGTACTAGTATTAATAGCACTAGTTGTAGCAGCAACAGCAGTAACAATAGTAGCAACAGCAACGGTAGTGGTACCAGCAGCACTAGCAGTAAAAGCAGTCCCTGTAATAGCACTTATGCAATCTAGGGGAATTCAAGGGCAAAACATTCAGGTTCTGCTTCAAGCCTTCTTTCAGTCAGAGACAAGGTTTATAGTTTCACCAATCGAAGCTGCCAGAACTTTTATGTATCAGCATAGTTGTGAAGCTTGTAAGAAGGGGGCCATATTTTAAGAGCCTGAAACAGAGATTTCCTTTATAATTTGCTTTATAATTCCTTCAAATATAGTGCCTAAGATCTTTTTTTTTGATCTTGACTTTTCAATTAATCCAATAATTCTTAAATTATTTCTCCTAAATAAGAACTTTTCTAAGTCAACATTTTTCCAAGATATTTTATGTTTTGTTCTACTTTTTTTAAATTTGTAAACCTAGTTTCATTGTTTCTTGGTGGATCATGGAGTCAATACCTTTTACTTCCACAATTTCAATTTTTAAAAATTATTTCTTTCAGTGATATTTTAAACTTCTTTTTTTTCTCTTTTAGCCAGTTCTATTTTTTAAGGATTTTTTCGTATGTAATGTTTTGTAGCTCTCTTACAATCTGAATAATTCTAATTTTAAGGCATTATTTCTTTAATATTTTTATGCATAATTTACAACAGTGCTAATTGTCTTTTAATAATTTTCCTCCCTCACTTTCATTTATTTTCCCAATTTTTCCTGTACTGCACTTGTTTAATTTAAAAAATCAGTTTTAGTAGGTTCAGGAATTCTTACTGAACTTATGTTTAATTCCCATATGGAGGTTTTTCTTATAGTTTTTTGATATCTTTCTCTTATTCTGTATTTGTATATAAAACTTCCCGTCAATACAATATTTATTTTTTTCAGAGATGATTTGTTGTTTTCTTTTAATTTATTTGTTTTCCGTGTTCTAAAATCACTTCCAGATATCTTACATTTTCCCCCTCCATTCTCGCTACAATCCCACTCCCTCTCTGAGACAGCATACAGTTTTATATAGGTTTTACATACCTTCCTATTAAATATATTTTCACGTTAGTTCAGGTTGCATAGAACAATTAAAATAAATGGGAGAAATCATAAAACCAAAAAAAAACATAATACAAAAGAAAATGATGTCTTTCATTCTGTGATCAAACTCAACAGTTCATTCCCTGGATATGGAAGGAATTTTGCCTTAAGGGACCATAGGAATTATTTAAGTCCTTGCATTGCAATGAACTACTAAGTCAACTAGAAAAATTCTTTGCACACACACTGTAGCTGTGACTGTGAACAAAAAGGTTTCTTGGTTCTGCTCCTTTCACTCAGCATCAGTTCACATAAATCTTTCCAGACTTCTCTGAACTCTTTCTGTACATCATTTTTTATAGCACAATAGTATTTCATTACATTCATATACCACAATTTATTCAGCCACTCCCCAGTAGATGGGCATCACTTTGATTTCCAGGTTTTGGCTGCCACAATTAGAGCTGCTATAAATATTTTTGTACATGTGGGCCTCTTTCCCATTTTTTTGATCTCTTGGGGATACAGATCTAGAAGTGGTATTGCTGGGTCAAAGTGCATGCACATTTTTGCAGTCTATTGGGCATAGTTACAAATTCCTCTCCAGAACAGTTGGAAGCACACAGCTCCACCAAAAGTGAATTAATGCCCCAACTCGCCCATATCTTCCCCAACATTTATCATCTTCCTGTATTTTCATGTTAGTCAAACTGATAGGTGTATTGTGGTATCTCGGAGTTGTCTGGATGTGCATCTCTCTAATCAACAGTGATTTAGAGTATTTTTTCTTATGACTATAGATCGATTTAATTTCTTCTGAAAACAGACTGTTCATATGCTTTCACCATTTATCAACTGGGGAATGACTTGTATTCTTGTACATTTGACTCAGTTTTCTATATATTTGAGAAATGAGAGCTATTACTGCTCTTGCTTTGTTTGAGAGTAGGATTGCTATCCCTGTTATTTTTACATCAGATGGATCACAATATATTATATTCCAACCTTTTAACTTTATTCTGTGTGTATCTCCCCATTTGAAATTTGTTTCTTGTAAACAACATATTGTTGGGTTATGGTTTGTAATCTATTCTGCTATCCATATCTGTTTTATGGGAAAGTTCATATCATTCCCATTCACAGTTATGATTGCCATCTGGTGTCTTTCCCTCATCCCCATTCCCCTTTTGTATGCTTTTATTTTTTCCTTCTGTCTTGACCTCCATAAGAGAGTTTAATTTTTGATCACAGCCTCCCTCAGTATCCCCTCCCTTCTTTCAGCCCCTCTTCCTTTAAATACTCTTTTCTCTTACTTCTTCTTCAGTCCATTTCAGCCTTCCTTCCCTTTTCTTTTACACTTCCCTTCCTACTGCCTACGGAGCTAATTTTATTTCTATGCTTAAATGAGTTTGCTGTACCCTCCTTGAATCCAATTAGATAAGAGTACCTGTAAAATAAGGCACATCTCCCTCCCCTCTTTCCCTCTACTGTAACATAGTCTTATGAATTTTCTGTGATGGAATATGTTGTTTTCTCCTTCCTCCTTTTTACATCTCCCATTGCAATACCTTCATACACTTAAACCACATTTGTTATCATTACATCATTTAATTTATACCCATTTCCTATATGTATGTATATCCCCTTTAAGTTTCAGAGTAAGTGTACAATTCTCAAGTTTACCAAGTATCATCTTCCCTTATTGGAATGGAAATTATTTACCAATATTGTGTAACAAAATTTTTTCCCCGTTTACCTTTTTATGCCCGTCTGGAGATGTGTGTTTGAACATCAAACTTTTATCATGTTCTGTCCTTTTGATCAGGAATGTCTGGAAATCCTTTATTTCATTGAATTCCCACCTCCTTGTTTGAAACATTATGCTCAACTTTGCTGGGTTTCTTTCTAGCTGCTTGCAATATATTCTCCTTGATCTGGAAACTCTGCAATTTGGCCACAATGTTCCTAGGAGTTTCTCTTTTTCGATCTCTTTCAGGAAGTGATTGGTAGATTCCTTGAATACTTATTTTGCCCTCTGGTTCTAGAATATGAGGACAGTTTTCCTTGATAATTTCATGACGGATGATGTCTAGGCTCTTTTTTTATGATCATGGCTTTCAGATAGTCCCTTAATTTTTAAATTGTCTCTCCTGGATCTATTTTCCAGGTCAGTTGTTTTTCCAATGAGATATTTCACATTCTCTTCCATTTTGTCATTCTTTTAGTTTTGTTTTGTAATTTCTTGGTTTCTCAGAAAGTCATTAGCCTCCATCTGTTCCATTCTAATTTTGAGAGAACTATTTTCTTCAGTGAGCTTTTGCACCTCTTTTTCCACTTGGCTAATTCTGCTTTGGAAAGCATTCTTCTTCTCATTGGCTTTTTGAACCTCTTTTGCCAATTGAGTCAGCCTATTTTTCCAGGTGTTATTTTCTTCAGCATTTTTTGGGGTCTCCTTTATCAAGGTATTGACTCGTTTTTCATGTTTTTCTTGCATCTTTCTCATTTCTCTTCCCAGTTTTTCCTCCATCTGTCTAACTTGATTTTCAAAATCCTTTTTGAGCTCTTCCATGGACTGAGGCCATGGGATATCTATTTCAGATGTTTGGGATACAGAGGACTTGACTCTTATGTCTTACCTGATGGTAAGCATTGGTCTTCCTCAGAGAGGAATGACAGAATCATCTGTTCAAGAAAATAACCTTCTATGGTCTTATTTTTTTTCCCTTTTCTGGTCATTTTCCCAGCCAGTTACTTGATTTCTGAGAGTCCTCTTCACTCCTTGCCTAGATCAGACCAGCTAGTGCTTGGGGGTCTGAGATTCAAATGCTGCTCCCCAGCCTCAGGAATTTTGGCGACAGGCCTCGCTGCTATTCAGGGTAAGATTAAATCAGGTTCTCAGGTCGGGGCAGGGCCGCCTCCCAGGCTCAGTTCCCTCAGGGGGTTTATGCAGAGACCTTCTCTAATGGAGCTGCTGCCGAGCTCCTGCCTGCTCTAGGAGCCTCTGGCCGCCTGCTGCCTCTGCCGCTGCCTCTGGCACTGCCTCCCGAGTGGGTCTGAGTCCCGGAGACACCCCACTCCCTTCTCAGTCCGTCTCTCTCACTGACTTGTGAGTCTGTGGGTGGAGAGACCTTCGCGGCTGCTGGAGATTTCTTCCCTGAAGCCTGCTCAGATCTTCTTGCTCCTCTCGGTGCTGCGTGGTCAGGGCAGGGGAGGGCTCCGCTACCGTCTGGTGCGTGATGGACCTTTGGAATCGGTTTTTCAGGGCTCTCTAGAACAGAAATCTCCTTCACTGTGTTGCTGTGTGGCTTCCACTGTTCCAGCATTTGTTGGGAGTTCTTTTTAGAGGAAATCCATGGGCTGTGGGTTCGGAGCTAGCATAGGTGAGTCTTTCTACTCTGCCATCTTGGCTCCGCCCCTCAACTTTGCTGGGTAATTAAACTTTGGTTGTACTCCCAGCTCCTTTGCTTTACAGAATACCACGTCCTACTGCTTTTGATCTTTTAATACAGAAGCTGCAAAGTCCTGTGCGATCTTGACTGTAGCTCCTCCATATCTTAATTTTTTTCTTTCTGGCTGTCTACAGTATTTTCTCCTTCACTTCACAGTTTTGGAATTTGGCAATGATATCCTTGGCGTTTTTAGTTTTGGGTCACGTTCAGGAGGCCAGATGACTATTCTGCCCTCTGGATTTAGGCTTCTGGGCAATTTTCCTTGATGTTTTCTTGGATGATATTTTTCAGGTCCTTTTGTTTGGCATGGCCTTCTGGTAGAACAATGATCGTTAAATTTTGTCTCCTAGATATATTTTCCAGGGCAGTTGTTTTACCAATTATATATTTTACATTTTCTTCTACCTTTTCATTCTTTTGATTCTGTTTGGCTGATATTTGAAATCTCATAGACTCATTAGTTTCTACTTGCCAGATTCTGTTTTTTATCAAATTGTTTTCTTCAGTTAAATTCTGCATCTTCTTTTCCTTCTGTCCAATTGATCCTTTTAAGGAGTTATTTTCTCCAGTTAGTTTTTGTGCTTACTTTTCCATTTGTCTAATTTTCCCAGTTAGGTATTGTGCTTCCTTTTCCATTTGTCCAATAGTCCTTTTAAATTCTTCTGTTATTTCTTTTTTTTTCATATCTTTAAAGTCAAAGGTCAATTTTTCTTCTATTTTTCTAACTTTGTTTTTAAAATCCTTCCTGAGCTCTTCCGAGAATGATCTTTCTGCTTCAGACCTGTTCATATTCCCTTCTGAAATTTCACATGTTAATACAGTCTTAATGCTGACCTCTTTGGTATTGTTGTTTTGCTTCTTTTCCCCACAGAGAGATTCTCTGGTCTTTTCTTTTTTGCTTTGCTTTTTGCTTATGATAATAACACTTTTCCTGGTTTTTAAGGTATATCTCTGCATTTGTGGCACAGGTAGTCTGTCCCTCACTTCTTGTGCCTAAAATTTGACTCTTTTTGTGTTGTCGCCTCTGACTCTTTCAGCTAGAAACTAAAGTGCTACAGCTTACCTGAGTCTTAGCTGGCTGGTGTTGCAAAGTAAAGGACAGGTGAGATCTTTTTGGTTTTCCTCACGGTTACCCTGGAGCTAGCTCACTAAATGTGGGGAAGGGATGATCTGGACACCAGAGGTCTCCTCTGATTACCTGGAGAATATGCAAACTCAACGGTTATTGATCCCATCTGCGCTAGTGTCTTTCTGATTTCCTTGGCGTGCTGTGACATGCCTGAGTTCTTGATGTTTGTAGTTGCTGGCTTCACCCACCCCAGGGGCTGAGATTCGTCCCCTAGTTTGTTGAGGTGGGGCTGTCTGGGACAACTCTGACCTTGAACTGTTCTCCTTGGCTACAGCAATACGAATCTTCCTTAGCTATCTTTCTATCCTCATGGGCTAAGAGTCTGTTTATACATTCTGAGTTTCCCACTTCTCCAGGGTTTTCCTTGGGAGATATTCTCTGGGTTCGTCAAGGTCAGCATGGTTTGGAAGATAGTAATCACCAATCACTCCACCATCTCGACTTCTGGAACCAGGCTGTTTTGTTGTTGTGTTTTATTTTTCTTTTCTTGACTTTTAACTATATGTTACCAATATTTGGGGTAAGGGAGTCCCAATCTCTACACTGATTTACACTCTTGTTTTAAAGCTATTTCTGAGTGTTTAGAATTATTTTTTTCCAAGTTGATGTGCTCTCTCCTGGTTTATTCTTTTCCCATAAATAGGCTCTGTACCTTTCAAATACAAATGGTATTGTGGCTCTTGAATCCTACTCCCTTGAGAGAAAAATTGGTATTGTTCCTCACTGCTTCTGCTTCCTTGGGACCTAAAAGTATACTTTTCACTTCTGAACTGTGACATGTAAGTTTCTAAGAGGAATAGAGTTGTCATTTCTGAGTTCAGTGCTAGCATTGTGTTTCCTTTGTATATTCTTTCTGAGTAGTTAGCCAATCATCTTAATGCTACTGGCTTAAGGGCTGCTACAATTGACTCCATGTTTCACAACAGATGTTGTTGCGATGGGACTTGTGAGTCAGCTCCCATGTCATAGTCACAAACTTCTCTTTCAATTTCATTATGTTGTCTTGGAAGAGGAAAATTTTTCACTCCATTCTACCACTACAGAATTCAATTTGAGGAGTCACTTTAAAGATTTTTGGTGGAAAATCTTTTTAGAGTTCAGCTTTTGTGTTTCTTGTACTCAATCAATCTGAATTTACATACCTGTAGTGTAGCATTATGTAACTTGTTTTATGAATTAAAAATTATAAAGGTCCTCAGGCTTTATCAGGCTGCAAATGGAGAGTCACAGAGAGGATTTTTCTAAAAAGCTCTGACTTCAACAAGTGCCTGCTTATGTGAGTCACAAAGTGATTGGCAAAGGAGAAAACAGGAGCAAATACCCTGTGATACACAAAGACAGATAAATGTAATCTCTCAGGTAAAGAAGAGAACACTGAGTAGGATTGTAATCACTAGAATTTGAGTTCTATTTCATACTTTTTCTAAGTAGTGATGAAATTAGTATGAAAACCCAGTTACACACAGATGCTGCTCAAGTTAGTTCTAATCTTCAATTTCATGAATATGCTTGAAGGAAGGATATATTTTACCAAAAACAGTCAATTTCATAGCCTTAAATTCATCTTAAATCTGACAAAATCATTTATCTATTTAACAAAATTTGTTTTTTTATTTTGGAGTGTCAAATAAGTGGACATGAGAGGTGCGTTCGTGCTTACAACGATAAATGTCAAACCAGTTATCAGTTTGCGGAAATAGTTGTAAATGATGACAGGAGATTTTAAAATGTGATTGTTGGCTTGGGAGAAATGCAAATATAATTATATCATTATGTTAAATATTGGCATAAACTAATTAAATGTACAGTGGAAAATGTAAAGAGAAAAATAAAATGCTTATAACAAATTCTTTGGAATCTCAAGATATTGTATCATAATGACAAACTAACCAATAAATCAATATTCATTTATTAAGTATCTACATGCATATACACAAAAACATAAATACTATAAATGCAAACATGAAATGGTTTCTGCTCTCTACTAGGGGAAACAGCCAGAGTACAAACAAGTATCTACAGAACACATAGTAAAAAAATTCAGGAAGTTTCCAAGGACAGTCACAAGCAGGTGAGGGGCACTGTGGAGTTAACTCAGGAATTAACTTTTAGTTGATGATGAATCATATGCAATATTGAATAATGACGGCAGAAGTTCACTGGCGCTTCTAAAAAGACTTTTCTTTAAAAGAAATGGTGAGAGTAGACATCATATTTCTAAATGTTTAATAATGAACACATGTGGAAGAAATCAATTTAAAAATTATTCAATGCTCTTTAAAATAATTCGGAAGTTAAAGTAGAAACATAAGAACAGACTTAGCAGTGGTTTTAAGGAATTTTTTTTCTTTGCTGTTTGCTTTTTTTTAATGCAGATTTTAGCTTTGCTTATAAACAGAGGGACAGAAATTTGAAGTGGAAATTAAAAATCCAGAACTGATAGAATTGTTTAGGGAATACAACTCATGGAAAAGAAGCAGACAGTTGGAGTAGACAGTTTTACAATGCATGAAAATATCTTCCTTTCGGGAAAGATAGAAACAGAATGGGGTAGGCCATTACAAATGTTGAGATATAAAAGAAAATAATCCTAGAAAACTCCTGTAAGTAACTTTGCTCTCATTAATACACGACGATTTATATGATAAGAAATACAATGACAAGGGATGATATCAAGACTTGGAAAGTTTTGGAAAATTTCATCATGTGCAATGCCATAGAAGTCAAGCTCAAAATAATAAAATTATTGAACTGCTAGTACTAATCCACACTAATTTAGAGATCAGGATAAATTTGTAGCTGACTGATTTGCCACGGTTTTGTGGCTATCCATGATATTCTTTTCATTTTAGAAGTAGTAGTGGTTTAAAACTGGTGGTTGAACTTATTAGTGGTTGTGGATTGAGAAGCCCGACAAAGCTTAAAGTCAAAGGATTTGGAGATTGTTGTAAAATAGAGCAGAAATAAATAACTTTTGATTTCAAGATAAGAACAAAACCTTGTAAAGACAGAAGGGAGTGATAAAAATAGGAAGGAATCCGCATACTCTAGGACAAAATTAGGGTGAAGAATATATTAATTAGGAGTGAATACTTACCACAGGAAAAAATCATGGAATGTCATCCTAGAGGAAACTCCAAAGCCAGAAGTGGAGAAGATAAAGTAGGTTTAAGTTAATTTTGTAATTAGCCTTATTTATTTATTTATTTATTTGTTTCTTTGTTTTTCAAATGTTCTACAATCACTACCAAAAGCTTAGATTTTTACTCCACCACCTACCCTCTAGCCTGCCTTGCTCCCCAAGACACCATACATTTTTATATGGGATCTACATATACTTTCCTATAGAATACGTTTTCACTGTAGTCATGCTGTATAAGATAATTAAAATATATGGAAGGAATCATATAACAAATCATAATACACACACACATACACAAACATGATCGGCTATATTCTGCAAATGAATTCCATAGTTCTTTCTCTGAGTGTGCAAGGCACTTTGCCTTAGAAAATCATTGGGAATTACTATTTGTTTAAAGTTCTTAATTTATTACGAAGTTCCAAGTCTACCAGAAAAAATTCTCGCACACTGTGGTCGTTGCTGTGCACAAAGTTCTCCTGGTTCTGCTATTTCGCTCAGCATCAGATCATATAAATCCTTCCAGGTCTCTCTGAAGTCTTCTTGCTCATCATTTCTTATGGCATAATAGTGCTCTGTTACATTCATGTGCTACAACTTAATCAATCATTCCCCAATTGATGGGTATCCCTTTGATTTCCAGTTTTTGGCAACTACAAAGAGTGCTGCTGTAAATTGTTTTATACATTACCATTTTTATGATCTCTTGGGGATAGAGTCCTAGTAGCGATATTGCTGGGTCAAAGGGTATGCACATTTTTGTAGCCCTTTGGGCATAGTTCCAAATTGCTCTCCAGAATGGTTGGATGAGCTCACAGCTCCACCAACAATGAATTAGTGTTCCAACTCTCCCACATCCTCTCCAGCATTTATTATTTTCCTGTTCTGTCATGTTTTCCAATCTTATAGGCATGATGTGGACTCTCTGAATTGTTTTGATTTGCATCTTTCTAATCAAAAGTGATTTAGAGCATTTTTTATATGATTAGAGATATCTTTCATTTCATCCGCCGAAAATTGCCTATTCATATCCTTTGACCATTTATCAATTGGGGAATGACTTGTATTGTTGTACATTTGACTGAGTTTTTATATATTCCATAAATGAGGCCTTTATCCCCAACATTATTTGCAAAAATTCTTTCTCAATTTACCACATCCCTCAGAATTTTGTTTGCATTGGGTTTGGTTGTGCAAGAACTTTTCAGTTTAGTGTAATCAAAGTTATCCATCTTGCACTTCAAAATGCTTTCTCTCTCTCTTTCAGTCAGAAATTCTTCCCTTCTCCATACATCTGACAAATACACTATTCCTTGCTCTTCCAGTTTATTCAGGGTATCAATCTTTATACCTAAATCATGTACCCATTTGGACATTATTCTTATGTAATGTGTCTATGCCTAGTTTTCACAACACTGTCATCCAATTTTCCTAGCAATTTTTGTCAAACAATGAGTTCTATCCCAGAAACTGGGGACCATGGGTTCATCAAACAGGAGGCTGCCTACTATTCCTTGCCTACTGTGTCCTGAATGCCAAGTTTATTCCACGTGTCTACCCTTTGGTTTCTTAGCCAGCACCAAGTGCTTTTGATAATTGCTGCTTTATAGTAGAATTTGAGATCTAGTAGCGTTATGCCACCTTCTCTAGTATTTCTTTTCATTAGCCCCTTTGATATTCTGTACGTTTTGTGCTTCCAGATTAATTTTGATATGATTTTTCCAGCTCTAGAATATGATTATCTAATAGTTTAATTGGTATGACACTAAATAAGTAAATTAATTTAGGAAGAATTGTCATTTTTATTACATTAGCTCAGCCTGTCCATGAGCAATTGATGTTTTTCTGTTTACTTAAATCTGACTTTATTTGCACAAAAAGCGTCTTGTAATTGTGTTCATGTAGTCCCTGGGTTTGTTTTGGCAGGTAAACTCTTAAGTATTCTATAGTGTCTTTCCTAGCTTTAAATGGGATTTTTCTTTCTATCTCTTGCTGTTGGACTTTGTTGCTAATATATAGGAATACAGAAGATTTGTGGGGGTTTGTTTTGTAACCTGTAACTTTGCCAAAGTTGTTTATTATTTCAAGTAGTTTTTGACTTGAATCTCTGGGATTCTCTAAGTGTATCATCATATCATTTGCAAAGAGCGATAACTTGGTTTCTTCTTTGCCTATTCTTATTCCTTGAAATACTTTTCTTGTCTAATTGCTACAGCTAATATTTCTAGTTCCATGTTGAATAACAGTGGTGAAAATGGACATTCTTGCATCTTATTGGAAATGCATCTCACTTATCCCCATTGTATATACTGCTTGCTGAAGGTTTTAGGTAGATGTTGCTTATTATTTTATGGAAAGTTCCCTTTCTTCCTGCGTTCTCCAGCGTTTTTAATAGGAATGGGTGTGGTATTTTGTCGAAAGCTTTTCCTGCATCTATTGAGATAATCATGTGGTTTTTATTGGTTTTGTTGTTGATATTATCAATGGTGCTAATAGCTTTCTTTATGTTGAACCAGCCCTGCATGCCTGGTATGAATCCTACCTGATCGTAACGCTGTATCAGTTTTGTTAAAATCTTATAAAATTTTCGTATCGACATTCTCTTATGAAATTTTCATATCTAAGTTCATTTGAGAAATTGGTCTATAATTTTCTTTCTCTGTTTTGTCTTTTCCTGGTTTAGATATCAAAACCATATTTGTATCATGGAATGAATTTGGGAGGACTCCTTCTTCCCCAGTTTTCAAAAATAATCTATAAAGTATTGGAATTAACTGTTCTTTAAATGTTTCATGGAATTCACATGTAAATCCACCTGGCCCTGAAGATTTTCTTCCTAGGGAGTTCATTGATGGTTTGTTAAATTTCTTTTTCTGAGATGGGGTTATTTAAGTACTCAATTTCCTCTTCTGTCAATCTGAACAATTTGTATTTTCTAAAATACTCATCCATCTCATTTATATTATCCAATTTGTGGGCATTAATTTGGGCAAAGCAGTTTCAAGTTATTGTTTTCATTTGCTCCTCATTTGAGGTGAGCTCACCTCTTTCATTTTTTATATTAGTAATTTGATTTTCTTCTTACTTTTTTTAAACCAAATTGACCAAATTTTTATCAATTTTATTAGTTTTTCCGATAAAACCAACTATTAATTCAATAGTTTTCTTAATTTCAATTTTATTCATCTCTCTTTTGGTGTTCGGTATTTCTTTAATTTGGTATTTACTTGGGGATATTCAACTTGTTCTTTTTCTAGCTTTTTCATCTGCATGCCCAAGTCATTCATCTCCTCTCCATTTTATTTATGTAGACATTGAAATACATAAAACTTCCCCTAAAAACTGCTTTTGCAGTATCCCATAAGAGTGGGTAGGTGGTCTCATTATTGTCATTCTCTTGAATGACGTTGTTGATTGCTTCTATGATTTCTTCTTTAACCCATTCCTTCTTTAGGATTGGATTATTCAGTTTCAAATTGATTTTTAGTTTATCTTTCCATGGCCTTTCATTACATCTAATTTTTATTGCATTATGATCTGAGAAGGATGCATTGATTGCCTCTGCCATTCTGCACCAGAATGTGAGGTTTTTATGTCCTAGTACATGGCCATGATCAAAACAAGAGACTAGACATCATCCTTCATGAAATTATCAAGGAAAACTGACTTGATACTCTAGAAACAGAGGGCAAACTAAACATTCAAGGAATCCACCGATCACCACCTGAAAGAGATTCAAAAAGAGAAACTCCTAGGAACATTGTGGCCAAATTCCAGAGTTCCCAGGTCAAGGAGAAAATATTGCAAGCAGCTAGAAAGAAACAATTCCAGTATTGTGGAAATACAATCAGGATAACAAAAGATCTAGCAGATTCTACATTAAGGGATCAAAGGGCATGGAATAGGATATTCCATAAGTCAAAGGAACTAGGACTATAACCAAGAATCACTCACCCAACAAAACTGAGTAAAATACTTCAAGGGAAAAAATGGCCTTTTTTTTTTTACATATAAATTTATTTGTTTAACATTTTACATTCATTGTCACAAAACTTTGGGTTCCAAAATTTTCTCCCCATTTGTCCCCTCCCCCACTTCAGTTCACTGAGCATTCTAATTAGCCTATCACCAATATGCCCAGCCTTCTATCACCCCTACCTTCTCTTGTCCCCATCTTCTCTTCTGCCCTGTAGGGCTAGATAACTTTCTATTCCTCATTACATGTATTACTTATTGCCTAGTAGCAAGAACAATACTCAACGGTTGTTCCTAAAACTTTGTGATCCAACTTCTCCCAATCCCTCCCTCCCCACGCATTCCATTTGGGAAGGCAGGCAATTCAATACAGGCCATATCTGTGCAGTTTTGCAAGTGACTTCCATAATAGTCGTGTTGTGTAAGACTAACTATATTTCCCTCTATCCTGTCCTGCCCCTCATTGTTGCGATTCTCTGTTTTGATCCTGTCCCTCCCTGAGTGTTGACTTCAAATTGCTCTCTCTTCCCATTGCCCACCTGCCATCATCCCCCCGCACCCTGCTTATCTCCTTCTCCCCCAATTTCCTCTATTGTAAGATAGGTTTTCATACCAATATCAGTGTGCATTTTATTCCTTCCTTTAGTCGAATGTGATGAGAGTAAACTTTGTTTTTTTTCCCTCCACTCTCCTTTTTCCCTCTACTAAGAAGCCTCCTGCTATGAGAGATAATTTACCCCATTCCATTTCACCCTCTCTCCTCCCACTACATTTCTCTCTTACTTTTACCTTCATTACTTTTAAGATATGATCCCATCCAATTCAATTCACTCTGTGCTCTCTGTCTCTGTGTTTTCATGCATGTATGTATGTGTGTGCACGAATGCATGTACATTTGTGTGTGCATGAGTGTGTGCATGTGTGTGTGTAGTCCCGCCAACTGCCCAGATACTGAAAAATTTCAGGAGTTACAAATATTGTCTTTCCGTGTAGGGATGTAAACAGTTCAACTTTAGTAAGTCCCTTATGACTTCTCTTTGCTGTTTACTTTTTCATGCTTCTTCTCATTCTTGTGTTTGAAAGTAAAATTTTCTTTTCAGCTCTGGTCTTTTCATCAAGAATGCTTGAAAGTCCTCTCTTTCATTGAATGACCATATTCTCCACTGAAGTATTATGCTTGGTTTTGCTGGGTAGGGGATTTTTGGTTTTAGACCTAGTTCTTTTGACTTCTGGAATATCCTATTCCACTCCCTTCGATCCCTAATATAGAAGCTGCCTGATATTGGGTTATCCTGACTGTATTTCCACAATACTGGAATTGTTTCTTTCTAGCTGCTTGCAATATTTTCTCCTTGACCTGGGAACTCTGGAATTTGGCCACAATGTTCCTAGGAGTTTCTCTTTTTGGATCTCTTTCAGCTGGTGATCAGTGGATTCCTTAAATAGTTATTTTACCCTCTGGTTCTAGAATATCAGGGCAGTTTTCCTTGATAAATTCATGAGAGATGATGTCTAGGCTCTTTTTTTTATCATAGCTTTCGGGTAGTCCCATAATTTTTAAATTGTCTCTCCTGCATCTACTTTCCAGATCAGTTGTTTTTCCAATGAGATATTTCACATTCTCTTCCATTTTTTCGTTCTTTTGGTTTTGTGTTGTGATTTCTTGGTTTCTCTGAATGTCATTAGCCTCCATCTGTTCTATTCTAATTTTGAGAGGACTATTTTCTTCAGTGAGCTTTTGAACCTCTTTTTCCACTTGGCTAATTCTGCTTTTGAAAGCATTCTTCTCCTCATTGGCTTTTTGAACCCCTTTTGCCCATTAAGTTAGCCTATTTTTCAAGGTGTTCTTTTCTTCAGCATTTTTTGGGTCTCCTTCATTAAGGTATTGACCCGTTTGTCATACTTTTCTTGCATCTCTCTCATTTCTCTTCCCAGTTTTTCCTCCACCTGTCTAACTTGATTTTCAAAATCCTTCTTAAGCTCTTCCATGTCCTGAGCCCATTGGATATCTATTTCAGATGTTTGGGATGCAGAGGCCTTGACTCCTATGTCTTTACCTGATGGTAAGCATTGGTCTTCTTCCTCAGAGAGGAATGGCGCAATCATCTGTTCTCCAAGAAAATAACCTTCTATGGTCTTAGTTTTTTTTCCTTTTCTGGGCATTTTCCCAGCCAGTTTTTTGACTTCTGAGAGCCTTCTCCACCCCTGGCCTAGGTCTGCCGAGCTAGTGCTTGGGATCTGAGATTCAAATTTTGCTTCCCAGCCTCAGGGCTTTTGGTGGCTGGCCAGTTGATATTCAGGGTAAAATTAAATCAGGTTCTGAGGTGGGGGCAGGGCCGCCTCCCAGGATCAGTTTCCTCAGGGGGTTTATGCAGAGATTTTCTGTAATGGAACTGCTGCCGAGCTCCTGCCTCCTCTGGGAGCCTCTGGTCACCTGCTGCCTCTACTGCTGCCTCCCGAGGGGGTCCGTGTTATGGAGACACCCTATTCCTCTCTCAGCCTGTCCAGACGTCTCTCTCACTGACCTGTGCATCTGTGGGTGGAGGGACCTTCGCGGCTGCTGGAGATTCCATCCCTGAAGCCTGCTCGGATATGCTGGCTCCTCTCAGTGCCGCACAGCCAGGGCAGGGCAGGGCTCTGCTCCTGTATGGTGCATGATGGACTTTTGTGATCAGTTTTTCAGGGCTCTCTGGAACGGAAATCTCCTTCCCTCCGTTGCTTCATGGCTTCCACTGTTCCAGAACTTGTTGGGAGTTCTTTTTAGAGAAAATTCATGGGCTGTGGTTTTGGAGCTAGCATATGTGAGTCTTTCTACTCTGCCATCTTCCCTTCAAAAAATGGTCTTTCAGTGAAATAGAGGACTTTCAAGCATTCTTGATGAAAAGACCAGATCTGAGAAGAAAATATGACTTTCAATCACAAGAATGAGAAGAAGCATGAAACCATAAACAGCAAAGAGAAGTGTTAAGGGACTTACTAAAGATGAACTGTTTACATTCCTAAGTGGAAAGACAATATATGTAACTCTTGTAACTTTTCAGTATCTGGGTAGTTGGTGGGATCACATACACACACACACACACACACACACACACACAGAGCACAGAGTGAATTGAGTAGGAAGGGATCATATCTTTAAAAGATGAAGTTAAGTGGTGAGAGTGAAATGTATTTGGAGGAGAGAGGGAGAAATGGAATGGGGTAAATTATCTCTTACAGAAGAGGCAGGCAGGAGAGTTTTTAGTGGAGAGGAAAACAGGGGAGGTGACAGAAAAACATCAAATTTACTCTCATCACATTTGACCAAGGAAGGAATAAAATGCACATTCATTTTGGTATGAAAACCTGTCTTACAATACAAGAAAGAGGGGGAGATGGGGATAAGCAGTGTGGGAGGCATGATGGAAGGGGGAGCAATGGGAGGAGGGAACAATTTGAAGTCAACACTCTTGGGGAGGGACAGGATCAAAAAAGAGACTAGAAACAATGGGGGTCAGGAGAGCATGGAGGGAAATATAGTTAGTCTTACACAATACTACTATTATGGAAGTCATTTGCCAAAATAAACAAATATGGACTATGTTGAATTGCCTGCCTTCCCAAGGGAATGCGTGAGGAGGGAAGAATGGGGAGAAGTTGGAACTCATAATTTTAGGAATCACCGTTGAGTATTGTTCTTGCTACTAGGAAATAAGAAATACAGGTAATGGGTTATAGAAAGTTATCTTGCCCTAGAGGACAAAAGAGAAGTTGGTGGGGGAGTGATGATAGAAGAGAGGGCAGATTGGTGATAGAGGTAATTAGAATGCTCAGTGTATTGGGGAGCGGACAAATGGGGAGAAACTTCAGGACACAAAATTTTGTGAAAATGAATGTAACTAGTTAAATAAGTATATTTATTTAATAAAAAAAACCAATTTGCCCAAATTGAGTAACAAGTTGTTTTTGTCCCCCCAACTCCCCCACCCTGGCTTACCTTTTTATACTTCTTTTGAACATCGAATTGTCTATTCAGTTCTGGTGCTTTTGTCAAGAATGTCTGGAAATCATTTACTCCTTTGAAGACCATCTCTTTGCCTGAAATATTATGCTGAACTTTGCTAGGTAGTTGATCCTTTGTTGTAGTCCCAGCTCCTTTGCCTTATGGAATATTGGATTCCAATTCCTTTGATCTTTTAATGTAGCAGATGCAAGGTTCTGTGTGATCCTGACCATAACTCCTCAATATTTGAATTGTTTCTTTCTGGCTATCTGTTGCATTATCTCCTTCATTTGATAGTTCTGGAACTTGGCAATGATATTACTTAGTGTTTTCAGTTTGGGATTCCTTTTGGGAGGTTAACAGTGGATTCTTTCAATGAAGATTTTGTCCTCTGGATCTAGTACTTCTGGGCAGTTTTCCTTGATGATTTCCTGGAAGATGTTGTCCAGACTCTTTATCATTACGGCTTTCTGGCAGGACAATAATTCTCAAATTTTCTCTTCTGGTTCTATTTTCCAGGTCATTTGTTTTTCCAAGTAGATATTTTATGTTTTCTTGTTTCTTTTCATTTTTTAAATTTTGTTTGACTGATTTGTGCTGTCTTATTGAGTCATTAGTTTCTACTTGCCCAATTCTAATCTTTATCAAATTGGTTTCTTAGGTTAACTTTTGTATCTCCTTTTCCAACTGTACAAGTTTTCCTTTCAAGGAGTTATTTTTTCCAGTTAATTTTTGTACTTCCTTTTCCATTTGTTCAATTTTCCTTTTCAACAAGATGTTCTTATCAATGAATTCCTTTTTTATAATTTTAAAATCAATGGCCAGTTTTTCTTCTATTATCTTCTTCAGCTGTTTTAGGAGAGCTGTTTGTGCATGCGAGCAGTTCATAGTCACTTCTGAAGTTTCAGAGGGAAGTACTGTCTCAGTATTGACCTCTTTGGTATTTGTGTTTTTGTTCTTTTCCCCATAGAAATATTCTATGATTTTTTCACCCCTCTTTTGCTTTTCTTGTTCGTGATGTTGGTTGTCTGTTGTGGCTTCTACTTCTTTCAGTTAGAAGCTGCAGAAGTTTTTGTTGAGCCCACTTGTGAGAAAAAACCAAACCAGTTTTTTTGTTTTGTATTTCCCAGATCAACCCTGGGATTAGCTTGTTAAGTGTGTGGGAGGGGTGGGCTGCTTACCAGAGATCTCCTCAGCTGAGCTAAGGCAAAAGCAAGCTTAGGGGATGGTGATCCCAACTGCCCTATTGTCTTCCCCTTTCCCCTAGAGTTCTGAGTCTCTCCTAGTTGTTAATCTGAGTTCCCATCCCTCCAGGGGCTCCTATCCTAGCCTTGAGACTTGCTTGGTTCCTAGTGAGAGTTTTCTCTGCGATAGATCCTCTGTCCTTCTGGTTTGTCTCCGCCAACGCAGGAGGAATCTCCCTTAGATGTTTCTTCTAGTCTCAGTTGTTAAAAGATTATTTACACCCTCTGCTGTTTCCACCGATTCAGGATTTTTCTAGGGAAATGTTGTATGGTCCTTTCAAGGTAATCAAGGGGAGAAGAAAGAGCATTTACTGTTCACTCTGCTATCCTGGCTCCCAGAACTTCAAGTAGGTGACTTACTGATGTTTAAACAGCGAGTTGAAAATCTCGGTAGCTGCTGCGCTGATATCTGGTGCTCAGCTTCTCTTACTGGCTCGGCTTTGCTGGTCTCCCACCCTCAGCTGCCTGTCTTCAGTTTCCGCCTGCTGCTCTAAGGCTTCCCAGATCCCAACTGGCCACACTACACTGTGCACTGTGGGCTCACCCCTGTGGAACAGATCCTTCCTGTGGATCTTCCAGTCTGTACTGGGCTCTGAATCCGCCACAGTCTGTCTCCCACTGGATTCCACATTTCCAAAATTTGGTGAGATTCAACTTTCAGAAGTATCCGGAGGAGTTTGTACAAGAGCTTAGGTGTGTCTTTGCTCTCACTCCACCATCTTGGCTCTGCCCTTCTGCAATTGGTCTTTTGAAATAACATTTTCAACAATATAATAAAAATGAATAGAATTTATAATAAACACACAGAAAATTGGTGTTGCTATTTTATTTTCCTTCTATGAACCTCTCAATGGGGAACCAGCAAAAAATATTAGAATTCTGGAACTCTATATGTAGTAATACACACATAGATTTGTACATACACACATAATTTTCAGTTTGGTTTACGTATTTTATTCAGGTCATATATGCATGCATTAGGTGTATATGTGTGTGTATATTTCTTTTCTCAGATGAGACAAATTAGCTTAAGAGAAATAAGAACAACTCCTAAAATGAAGAAGAAATTAGCTTATCAATGCTTCTACTCAGTCTGTCTAAATAATGTTTAAAAAAGACATTACATTGCCAAAGGTGTCTGGTCTTCTTTTCACTTAAGAAGTTATATGATTTCTTCCACTTATGCCAGTGTAACTACACAACATCACTATAGTGAAAATATGCTGAATAGGAAAGTATATGTCGAACCTATACAGAATTGTATGCTGTCAAGGGGAGGGAGGGGGGTAGGGGGGGAAGGTGTGGGGGTATAAAATCTTAATTTTAAGGAAGTGATTGTAGAACATTTATAAATCAATAAAATAAAAATTAAAAAAAAAGAAGGAAGTATACAATCTGAAATTTCTTTCACATTAGAATCCTGAACTTTAAAAAACGCTTTTTTTCTACTTCAGTCATATTAATATATTTTATTTTAAAAAAATTATTTATTTAACTTTTTACATTCATTTTCACAAAATTTAGCTTCCAAATTTTCTCCTCATTTGTCTCCTCCCCCAACTCCAATATACCAAGCATTCTAATTTCCCCTATCACCAATCTGCCCTCTCTTCTATCATTCCTCCCTTCCCTTGTCCCCATCTTCCCTTTTGTCCTGTAGGGCAAGATAACTTTCTATTCCCCATCACCTGTATTTCTTATTTCCTAGTAGTAAGAACATGCTCAACAGTTGTTCCTAAAATTTTGAGTTCCAACTTTTGTTCCTCCCTCCCTCCCCACCCATCCCCATTGGTAAGGGAAGTAATTCAATATAAGCTATATCCATGTAGTTTTGCAAATTATTTCCATAACAGCCGTGTTGTGTAGGACTAATTACATTTCCTTCCATCCTATCCCGTGCCCATTGCTTCTATTTTCTCTTTTGATCTTGTCCCTCCCCAAGAGTATTGATTTCAAATTGCTCTCTCCTCCCATTTCCTTCCCTTCTATCATCACCACCACCCTGCGTATCCCTTGCTCCCCCACTTAACTGTGTTGTAAGATAGGTTTTCATACCAAAATGAGTGTGCATTTTATTCCTTCCTTTAGCCGGATGTGATGAGAGTAAACTTCATGTTTTTCTCTCAGTTCCCCTCTTTTCCCCTCGATGAAAAGTCTCCTGCCTGCCTCTTCTATGACAGATAACTTGCCCCATTCCATTTCTCTCTCTCTCCTCCCAATACATTTCTCTCTAACCGTTTACCTACATTTTTTAAGATATGATCCCATCCTATTCAATTCTCTCTGTGCTCTCTGTCTCTGTGTGTGTGTGTGTGTGCGTGTGTGTGTGTGTGTAATCCCACCAACTACCCAGATATTGAAAAGTTTCAAGAGTTACAAATATTGTCTTTCCCTGTAAGAATGTAAACAGTTCAGTTTTGGTAAGTCCCTTGTGACTTCTGTTGTTGTTTACTTTTTCATACTTCTTCTCATTCTTGTGTTTGAAAGTCAAATTTTCTTTTCTCCATTGGTCTTTTCATCAAGAATGCTTGAAAGTGGGGAGGAGCCAAGACGGCAGAATAGAAAGATTCACATACCCTAGCTCCAAACCCACATCCCAAGGATTTCTTGTAAAAAGAACTCCCAACAAAATCTGCATAAGTGGAAGCTGTGCCGCAACACAGTGAAAGAGATTTCCGGTCCAGAGAGCACTGAAAAACTGATCTCAAAGGTTTGTCGCTCACCTGATGGGGGCTGAGTGCAGCCCTGCCCTAGAAGCGTGGCAAAGAGAGGAGCAAGTAGATCCGAGCCGGCTTCAGGGATAGAATCTCCTGTGGCCACGAAGGTCCCTCCACCCATAGGAGCTACAGGTCAGTGAGAGAGACTTCTGGACTGACTGAGAGCAGAGCAGGGTGTCTCCATAACTCAGGCCCCCTCAGGAAGCAGTGGTAAAGGCAGCGGGCAGGCAGAGACTCCCAGAGTAGGCAGGAGCTTCAGAGGAGCTCCATTGCTGAAGGTTTCTGCATAAAACCCCTGAGGGAACTGAGCTTGGGAGGAGACCCTGCCCCCACCTGAGAACCTGTAATTAATGTTACCCTGAATAACAACCCTGCCCGCCCAAAGCCTTGAGGCTGGGGAGCAGAATTTTAATCTCAGAGCCCAAGCACTAGATGTGCAGATCTGGGCATGGCTGGAGAGGAATCTCAGAAGTCAAGTAACTGGGTGGGAAAAAGCCCACAAAATGGAAAAAAAATAAGACCATAGAAGGCTACTTTCTTGGTGAATCAATGGTCCCTACCTTCCGTTCTGATAGAAGTCAAGGCCTTCGTATCCCAAACATCTGAAGTACATACCCAATGGGGTCAGGCCATGGAAGAGCTCAAAAACGATTTTGAAAATCAAGTTAGACAGGTGGAGGAAAAACTGGGAAGAGAAATGAGAAAGATGCAAGAAAAGCATGAAAAGCAAGTCAAAACCTTGCCAAAGAAGATGCAAAAAAATGCTGAAGAAAATAACACCTTGAAAAATAGGCTAATTCAATGGGCAAAAGAGGTTCAAAAAGCCAATGAGGAGAAGAATGCTTTAAAAAGCAGAATTAGCCAAGTGGAAAAGGAAGTTCAAAAGCTAAGTGAAGAAAAGAGTTATTCAAAATTAGAATGGAACAGATGGAGGCTAAGGACTTTCTGGGAAAAGCAGAAATCACAAAACAAAATCAAAAGAATATAAAAATAGAAGATAAGGTGAAATATCTCACTGGAAAAACAAATGACCTAGAAAATAGATCCAGGAGAGACAATTTAAAAATTATGGGACCACCTGAAAGCCATGATCAAACAAAGAGCCTAGACATTATCTCTCATGAATTTATCAAGGAAAACTGCCCTGATATTCTGGAACCAAAGGGCAAAATAAGTGTTCAAGGAATCCACCGATCATCACCTGAAAGCAACCCAAAAAGAGAAACTCCTAGGAACATTGTGGCCAAATTCCAGAGTTCCCAGGTCAAGGAGAAAATATTGCAAGCAGCTAGAAAGAAACAATTCCAGTATTGTGAAAATACGATCAGGATAACACAAGATCTAGCAGCTTCTACATTAAGGGATCAAGGAGTGTGGAAAAGGATATTCCAAAGGTCAAAGAACCAGGATTAAAACCAAGAATCACCTACCCAGCAAAACTGAGTATAATAATTC
>CM053771.1:434411975-434431129 GCA_028658325.1 Potorous gilbertii
CATTCTTGATGAAAATACGAGAGCTGAAAAGAAAATTTGACTTTCAAACACAAGAATGAGAAGAAGCATGATAAAGTAAACAGCAAAGAGAAGTCATAAGGGACTTACCAAAGTTGAACTGTTTACATTCCTACATGGAAAGACAGTATTTGTAACTCTTGAAACTTTTCAGTATCTGGGTAGTTGGTGGGATTACACACACACACACACACACACACACACACACACACACACGTACACACGGCCGTTCACACACACACATACACACATGCATGCACACAGGGACAGAGCACAGAGTGAATTGAATAGGATGGGATCATATCTTAAAAGAAATCAAGATAAACAGTGAGAGAGAAATGTAGTGGGAGGACAGATGGTGAAATAGAATGGGGTAAATTTTCTCTTATAGAAGAGGCAAGCAGGAGACATTTTTGTGGAGAGAAAAAGAAGAGGGATGAGAAAATAAAAAACATAAAGTTTACTCTCATCACTTTGTACAAAAGGAAGTAATAGAATGCACACTCATTTTGGTATGGAAACCTATCTTACAATATAGGAAAGTGGGGGAGAAGGAGATAAGCAGGGTGGGGGAGATGATGGAAGGGATAGCAATGGGAGGAGGGAGCAATTTGATGTCAACACTCGGGGAAGGACAGGATCAAAAGAGAGAATAGAAACAATGTGGGGAAGGACAGCATGGCGAAAAATATATTTAGTGTTACACAACATGACTATTTTGGAAGTCATTTGCAAAACTACACAGATATGGCCTATATTGAATTGCCTGCCTTCCCAAAGGGAATGGGTGGGGAGGGAGGGGTGGGGAGAAGTTTGAACTCAAAGTTTTAGAAACAACTTTCGAGTGTTGTTCTTGCTACTAGGAAATAAGAAATGCAGGCAATGGGGAATAGAAAGTTATCTGGTCCTAGAGGAGAAAAGAAAAGATGGGGACAAGAGAAGGGAGGGATGATAGAAGAAAGGGCAGATTGGTGATAGGGGAAATTAGAATGCTCAGTGTACTGAGGTGGGGGAGGAGACAAATGGGGAGAAAATTTTGGAACCCAAAATTATATGAAAATGAATGTAAAAAGTCAAAAAATTAATATGTATTTTAAAAAAAGAATGTTTGAAAGTCCTCTATTTCATTGAAAGACCATTTTCCCCCCCAAAGTAATATACTCAGTTTTGCTAGGTAGGTGATTCTTGGTTATAGTCCCGGTTCTTTTGACTTCTGGAATATCCTATTCCATGCCCTTCTATCCCTTAATGTAGAAGTTGCTAGATCTTTTGTTATCCTGATTGTATTTCCACAATACTACAATTGTTTCTTTCTAGCTGCTTGCAATATATTCTCCTTGACCTGCAACTATGGAATTTGGCCACAATGTTCCTAGGAGTTTCTATTTTTGGATCTCTTTCACGTGGTCATCTGTGGATTCCTTGAATACTTCTTTTGCCCTATGGTTCTCGAATATCAGGGCAGTTTTCCTTGATAATTTCATGAAGGATTATGTCTAGGCTCTTTTTTTTGATCATGGGTTTCAGGTAGTCTCATAATTTTTAAGTTGTCTCTCCTGGATCTATTTTCCAGGTCAGTTGTTTTTCCAATGAGATATTTCACATTATCTTCCAGTTTTTCATTCTTTTGGTTTTGTTTTGTGACTTCTGCATTTCCCAGAAAGTCATTAGCCTCCATCTGTTCGATTCTAATTTTGAATAACTCTTTTTTTCAGTTAGCTTTTGTACTTCCTTTTCCACTTGCCTAATTCTGCTTTTTAAAACATTCTTCTCCTCATTGGCTTTTAGAACCTCTTTTGCCCATTGAGTTAGCCTATTTTTCAAGGTGTTCTTTTCAGCAGTTTTTTGGTCCTCCTTCATTAAGGGATTGACCTGTTTTTCATGCTTTTCTTTCATCTCTCTCATTTCTCTTCCCAGTTTTTCCTCCACTTGTCTAACTTGACTTTCAAAATCCTTTTTGTGTTCTTCCATGGCCTGAACCCATTTGATATCTATTTTAGATGTTTAGGATACAGAAACCTTGACTTCCACATCTTTCCCTGATGGCAAGCATTGTTCTTCCTCATCTGAAAGGAATGGAGGAAATACCTGGTCACCAAAAAAGTAACCTTCTCTGGTCTTATTTTTTTTCCCTTTTCTGTGCATTTTCCCAGCCAGTTACTTGACTTTTGAGATTCCTCTCCTCTCCCCCCTCACCTCTAGATATTCCCAGCTAGTGCTTTGTGTCTGTATTTCAAATGTTGCTTCCCAGCCTCAATGCTTTCACCAGGGGCAGGGCTACTATTCGATTTAAGATTAAATTCAGGTGTTCATGTGGGGGAGGGCCACCACCAGGGGTTCTGTTCCCTCAGGTTGTTTATGGGGAGACCTTCAACAATGGATCCAAACTCTTGCCTGCTTTGGGAGCTCCAGTCTGCTGCTGACTCTGCTGCTGCCTCCCAAGGGGCCCTAAGATATTGAGACACCCTGCTCCCCTCTCAGTCAGCCAAACAGGGTCTCTCACTTACCTTTGCGCCTGTGCCTGGAGGGAAATGCGCGTATGCTGGAGATTCAGTCCCTGAAGCCTACTCGGATATGATCCTGGTGAGGCCATGTGGCCAGAGCAGGGCTGAGGTCTGTTCCTGGTCTGGTACACAAAGGACTTTTGGTTTTGGTTTTTCTGGTCCCTTTGGAACAGAAATCTCCTCCACTCCATTGTTCTGTGGCTTCTGCTGCTCCAGAATTTGTTGAGAGTTCTTCTTTGCAGGTATTTTATGGGCTATGAACTTGAAAGTATCATATGTGTGTCTTTCTACTCCGCCACCTTGCCTCCTCCCCTCTCAGTCTTATTAATATTGTTATATGATTTTATTAGTAGTTAGTACAGGCAACATAATATTCCCACAAATGGAATTTCAAAACCAAAAGTGAGGGAAACTTATGTACATTGCAAAAATATTGCGACTACGGGAAAAGTTTTACAAGAAAGTGTTAGATAAAAATATCTATGTTGTGGTTACTATACCTATGAAAAAGTCTCTCCTATGTACATCATCCTAAAATCTTGCAATGAAATAACCATTTTAGTTCCATAGTGCTTTGTTTCATATTAAAAGTAAATCAGCTCCTTATCTCCTTCTCTAACTCTTTATTCTTCCTCTTTTCTGCCCTTCATTGTTCCCTTCCCTCTCTCCCACTCCTTTCCTCTCTTCTTTTACATCCCCTCTTACCCCATACCCTCCTTGACTTTATTCTTTCTCCTTCCTCCCTTCCCTAGAAGATGTCGTGATGGAAATAAACTAGGAGGTCATGGAGCCTGCTGAGGCAGACATCCTGTGGCTATGCCAGGACATTTTTTTCCAAAATGGCCACATACCTAACATATGAGGTGGCAGTCACTAGTGAACACTACAAACTTCTGGAAACTATTAATATACTGACCAACTTGAAGTATGTAGAAGTGAAAAGTATTTCAGTAAACATAAGTAGAAACATAAAGGATTTAGAGCAGAAATATGCATCAATTCAGCCTTATCTAGATCAGGTCACTTTAATTGAAGAACAAGTAGCAGCTCTGGAACAGGCAGCTTACAAGTTGGATGCATATTGAAAGAAATTGAAGTCAAAGTACACGAAGTTAGAAAGGCTATGAAAGACTTCTTTGGCATAAAGACTTTACAGGAATGTATTCATAAGACTTGAAAGAAGTGGGATAGAATTTATCACTATGCTTCAGTTCCTAAACAGAAGTGGTGCTGTTGATCCAAGGAGAACCCCTGTCTATTGCTGGATGTTTTACTTTGGTCATTGCTGTTATTTTCCTAAAACTGTACTCCCTGGAACCCCATTTTATAGTGTGCTTCCCTGTGTACCCTGGACCAAGTCTCAGTAATCAGAATCAACCCCTTCTGGAGCTGAAGCAGATGAGAGGCTCTCCTCTCCCTGTCTTCTCCCTTAGGTTCCCCACCTCCTTCATAACCTATTCTTAATCTTACACACACACACACACACACACACACACACACACACACACACATACACACACACAAACACACAAACAAGCAAATGTGTGGGAACTCACAGTGAGCATATTTGTTTGTGTGTAAATTAAATGAAAATTATACTAGAGTATGTAGTAGGGAAAAGGTAATAAATATACGAGTACATATGAGAGAAAAATTCCATTTCTACTTTACATGAAATACACTAAACACACTTTATTTATGTAGTCTAAAGGATAATTTTACAATAATCTTAAAAAATAAGAGACTTTTTCCTAAACTCATATTGGTCTAACACACTGAAGAGTCATAAAATACATATATTTCTTTTTTTATTGTTTTTCTCTCAATTTTACTGCTATGTAGGGAGGACATGAAGAATTTTAGAGATAATTTCAAAGACACACTTCTAAGGTACTAATTGAAATTTTTTGAAATTTGCGGTCACTTACACTCTAGTGTATAGGCCAGAAGGTTTGTGTGTGGGAGGGTGGTGGGAGAGAGAATTTGGAACTCAAAGTTTTAATGATAAATGGTAAAATTGCTTTTAGATGTTATTGGTGAAAAAGTAAAAATTGAAAAAGCAATAAAAAAATAAAAACCGTGATGTGCTGTATAAATGTTAGCCATTATAATAGATGCATCTTTCCAAATACCACCATGTCATTGTAGGAATTAAAGCAATGTACTCAGTCGTTCTGTACTGTTGTTGTTTTTGTTTTCATTCAGGTATCAATGTTTAAGCACTTAGATTGTTCAATGCAGTATTCTCAGTGCTATAGGTTACAGGAGGTGGGAGGGGAAGAAAATGTCATAAGAACATCCTCATAAGGGTGAGTAGGTGGTACAGTGAATAGAGCACCACACCTGGAGGAAGGAAGAGCTCAGTTCAAATCTAACCTCCATCACCACCTCTGTGACCTTCAGCAAGTGACTTGACAGTGTTTACTTCAGTTTCTATGTCTATAAAGTGAACTGAAGAAGAAAAGGGCAAATTACTGCCTTATTTTTGTTATGAGAGACGCAAATGTGCTCAGGAAGAGTCACACACAATAGAGAACAACTGAAAAACAATAACTTGCTTAAATGGCACTTCTAGTCCAGTAAATAAGATATGACATATACACTGCCTTATGGGAAAATCATCGATGTGACATACTATTCAATATACCATGAAATCTTGGAGACCGAATTATGTCATGGTACTTCAGAAATCTTTGTTAGAAAGAAACAATAATGTAAAGGAAAAGAAAAGATTTTATACGCACTAAAGTATTCATAGCAACTCTTTTTGTGGTGGTAAAGATTTGGGATTTGAGGGGAGGCTCAACAACTGAGGAATGACTGAACAGTTTGTTATATATGTTTGTTATGGAATGCTATTATTCTATATGAAATGACTGGATACTCTCAGAAACACTTGGAAAGACTTATACGAAATGATGAAAAGTGAAGTGGGTAGAGTCAGAAGAGCATGGTACACAGTAAAAATATTTTATGATGATCAATTGTGAATAACTTAGTTGATCTCAGGAATATAATGAACCAAATTTCAAAGAATTAAGATGAAAAATTCTATCCATCTCCAGAGATCAAACATTTTTAAACTTCATTTTTATTGTTTTGCAGTGGATTTTTGTCTATGTTTTCTTCATTTTCTTTCACAATGTGACTAATATGGAAATATAGTTTAAATGACTGCACATATATAACTTTTATCTAATTGCTTTCTTTCTTGATGGGGGGGCTGAGGGAAAGGATAGTGGATGATTTTTTTAAATTGAAATTGAAACAAAGAGAGAAACAACTGTTAAACATTGTTTTTTTACATTTAATGATAAAAAACTAGAACATTTAAAAAGGAGTCATTGTTTTTGGATTTAAGGGATTATATTTTTAAATGGGCCTAATTAAAATCAAATACCCCATGGAGTAATTATACCTTAAATATATCATTTATATTTTCTATTTCATGTGGAGGATAGAAAAGAAATTCATTTTGACACTACAGGGTAGAACTTGGAAGAAGGAGTAGAAATTTAACTATTCAAATGCTCTCAAAAGTATACAGAAGATAAACAGTCTGACTCTAATGGTTCAATATTAAACATCCCTTATAAAAAGAATGAAGCAATTCTGTCAGTTCTTATCATTTCAGTTGACATAGACCTTCTTTACCTTACTGATGTAAGTTCTTGACATTGGCACTATCCATAGCTTAGGTCCTTAGCAGTACTTTTTCATTATCTTCAGAGGAAATCATTGTCATATTCTCTTTACTGTTCCTCTGGTCTCGATGTTACAGATCTCTTTATAAGACACCTTTTTTCTATACCTATAAGTTCACAGAAGGAGAGCTTTGGAATTTTTAGTATGACAAGCTTAAACATGAAAAAACACAACATTTAATTATGGATTGTCAGATAGTTTGGGAAATATTTTTCTATCATTATTGCTCTCTTTCTTCACAGAAAACAAGCTACTTCAAACTGTCAGACTGCAAGAGTGAATGCATATACACTATGTTAATTAAAGATAAAAATTGATCATGAGACATTCATATGTTGCATTAACCAAATATTATTTCAATGTTTAACTTTCTTTAATACAATTGCTTCAAGGTCGATAACTTCTCATTTCTAATATTTGAAACCTAAATTGGTCCGATAAATATGTGAAATTTTGTTTTGACTGATTTCTTTCAACAAATTTTTTAATTTAGCTGAATAAATCAATTCATATAATTGGAGTACAGTGTTAGAAAATGAAGCACTCTATTATTTTCATCAGAAATAAGAAATACTCAACTTTCAGCCTCATTTCATTTAATCTACAACAAGTTTGCTAAAATAATTTCTTGTCATTTTCCACCTTTTCAGGAAGGGCAAAGCATAGCTTAGTGTAGGGAAATGAATGTAAACCTCTAAAAGTAGGAAATAATGCCAAAGTTATTTTGTTGTTTTGTTTTTCATAATTTTTTTCTTCTCAATCTTGCTTTTACTTAATTTTTTTGAGTTATAGGCATTATGTATGCATTACAAAGTTTTGTTTTACTTTAACCCGAACAGAACATGAATGCTTAATTCTCATATCATTAAAAATACAAATAATATATATTTATTTAGGAATTATAAAAGTTGTAAAAGATAAATAATACTTTTTGATGTTGAGGTAAATTCTGTCACATATAGAAACAGACACACATGCCTATGTATACATGAAAAATAACTTATCCAATATGTGAAGAGCCTGGATAGCTAGTATTTTCTAGGAATGTAATTACAGCTTTTTAGAACTTATCCATATAAGTAAAAGTAAAATGAGCAGAGCTCTTGTCGCATTTATTGTGGTATAAGTCACTGACTGAACCATCATGTAGACTTAGTATTTTTGATTAATTTAATTCCACGTTGCAAATGCAAAACCAAATTTTGTTGTGCCTAAAACATAGCGTTTAATTATTGTTGGTTGGATTTAATTAAATTGACATGAAACCTTAAATATTTCTACCATCAAACATGTAATTATAACCACAATGGATCAAGGTAATTTGCCCATCAATAATTGAGAATTCATCCTATCAAATGATTGAAACTTCTGTAGCTGTGTTTAAAGTGCTGAACATGAAGTCAGGAAGACCTGAGTTCAAATACAGCCTCAGATACTTACTAATTGTATGAACCTGAACAAATTACTGAACTTTTTTGTCGTGGATTCCTCAGTTGCTTAATGGAAGTGGTAATAGCACCTGTATCTCCAGGTTGTGATGAGGAACAAATGAGATAATATTTGTATAAAGCTCTTGTATGGCACATAGTAAAAACTATCTAAATGCTTATTTGTTTCCTTAACTCTTAATGCTTAAATTCTACAAGGCTAATTTATAGAAGCCAAATGTTAGGAAGATTTGGTAAGGGCACTCTCACAACTCAGATCTACCTGTGTCTTTACAATCAACGAATATTTACAATGACTGTGCTCTAATTTTCCAAATAAAGACACTGTCCACAGCAGCCAGAACTAGAAAAGAATCAATGCTGCAAAATATCCTTGTTCTAGGGTCAAACTCGTTACATTCTGATAAGACTCGTTCTACCTGATATCTTGTATGAATAACCTTTGCATCTTCTGTCTGTACCTGGTCATTATGACACAGACTCCTTAATTTCTGTGTTAACCTTTAAAACTCAACTTTCTTGACTTTTTTTTTTCCTGTGAATTAAATTCTTAGACCCATCCATAGCTTTAAATTTAATTTGATTTCTAAATATTCCTAATACCTTTCAAGCTCAGAAGCCATAATTCATGTGTTCTTAAATGTTCACATCTTTCTAATTCCCTTCCTTTTTTATCCCACCCTCTTTTGACACAATCATGTTAGACTAGTCTTACTTATCTAACAATTTTCTGTATCCCAATATAACAGGTTATAGTAAAGTTGTAGTAATACATCATGGTAATTCAGTAAAAAAAATTAAAAAAACAAAAAATTCATTAGTTTAACAATACATTTTTGCCAAACTAGACAATTTTATTCAGTGTTTTTATTGAACTTTCAAATGGATTTTTGACTTAAATTGAAATGGTTTAAAATGTGATTTTATTATTTTTCATTCACTGGTTTATTCAATTCAAGGAAGTATCTGCATTTATCAGGGCCATGTTGACAACTTAATCATGTATCCTAGCATCCACTCATTGAAGTCATACATGTATTGAAAGTAAATTTAGAGCCACTGAAATTTTCTGAGCGAGAAAAGGAGGTCAATATTTCTCACATTTTTAGACATTCTTATTTCAACAGACCTATCAATATTTGCCCAAAGCTGTTATTTTTTGGGTGCTCACACATCTTTATCTTGAGTTGACAAAGGTTTGCAATTTTCCCCAAGTACTCCCATCCAGAGAGTACAGGTAGAGAGTGACTTTTGGAATTATAGAAGACTAATAGCTGAGCATTTGATAGTAATTGATTACTTTTTGCTTCCTTGCTTTCCGAACTAAAGTCAAATTTATTTAAAAATTTTGCATGCACAGTAAAAACACTGCAATTAGCAGCATACAATAGTCTTGAATCTGAGGTTAAGGCTTCCTGGAAGAGTTCCTTGTAGCATGAGGGCATGCACATTGAAAAGTGTGCATGTTTTGTGCTAAGAACCTAGGTTGCAGAGAAGTTATGTGATGCAACATGGGCAAGTGATGACAGAAACACCTCAAATTTGTTACATGATTTCTAGAAGGTGTTTTTGTGTTTTGTCTCTCCACTGCTTACTAACCTGAAATCTTTATATAGTACATTTATGTTTTCATTTTGTCTAACACATTTCTGGCCTATACCTAGGTATCTATTGTTTCTCTTAATTTAACTGCATAGGTCAACTGTGTGTACATATGTATGTATATATGTGTATATATACAAGTAGATAGATAAATCGATAGACATGGATGTATAAATATCTATATCTACATCAGAAAACAGGCTGGTTCTTGAATCATGCCAAGGTAATAACCCAGAAAGTTCAGCATTTATTTTGTATTATGCTTTTTAGGTTCGCATACAATTCACTGAACCTCTATTACGGAACTAATGCATTCCTATTATCTATCATGAACAGATAAAAAGTTATAAAATGACATGGACATGGCTTCATGGAATAGAAAAAAATAGTGATAAAGAGAAGTTTTCTGAAAGTTTGATGGAAATTCAAGAGCATGAGGAAAGGGGATATCAGAGGAAAGAAAACTGATAGAACAGGAAAATAGAAGATTGGAGTTTGAGCTGAATGAGTACAAGGTTTCAGGGTAAGGGATAAGTAAAATTAGTGTGAGTGAAGAATGGCTTATTAAAGAATAATTGAAAACTCTGCCACATTGTATCCTATGAATATTAGAGTAAATATATTCCAAAAAATACATGTTTTTAGATTTTGACATCAGAAAACCATCCTCTAGTCATATGGATAGATGGGCAGTGGAAAATCTCATTAATCCTTAAAACTAAAACTCCAAAACCTGTTCTAATCATTGTAGCTAGCTTATAGTATGTTTGTAAATAGTTTTGAGTTTTTAAGACTTAACTAGACACCCATTCCTTGCTTTTCTCTGCATCTATATACTTCAAGAAAGTTCAAGATGCAGCTATTATTCACCCTCTAAACTTTCTTGAGCACTTCACTTTACCTTGGTCTCTAACTTACATGAAGTCTTAAGAAACTTTGTGTATGAATTTAAATAGTAAATCCAGGAAAGTTTAAAAATATTTACCAAGTCCCTGCGCTAAGGGTTAGGGATCTAAAGAAGAATAGGAAAAAATAAGAAATCAAGGAAGTCATTTACTTAATTGTTTTCAATTTTCTATCCCATTTTTACTTAAAGAGAGCAGCAATAGATTCACAAGCACATTGTTTCAGCTTAATGATTCTGATTTTGTTTCGAAGAATTTGTGTTTTGTCTTTTGTGTTAGATAAATATTTTTTTAAAATCATTAGCAAAGTTACAATTTAAAGTACAATTTTGAATTCAAAAAATTTTTCGGAAAATTTCTTCCACAGTATTGTAATTATAGATGTATGACTCATTTCCTTCTAGTTTTTTGGGAGGAGGCAAAAGAATACCTTGGTATTTACCTCTAGTATGAAACCGAAGGTGGCAGAAGTAATCACATGATGAGATTTTAATGATAATATTCTATCTTTAGCATAGTTGGATCTGTTTGGTTAAAGTGCAAAGCTTTCTATTAAAAATTGTAGTACCAACAGACTCACAAATTTGAAAGTATTGTAGATCCAACCACCGAATCCCTATTATGCTTAGATGGAACTGAGTAGAAGATCATAAAGTCAGTATTATGAAGGAAGATAATTGCTGGTGTTTTAATGAAGAATGATTTAAAGACGGATACATTGAAAAATCCTCTTCCTTGCTAATATTCAGGAAATATGGGAAAATAACAGAATTTCACTGTTCGAAGGGAATAGTCATCTAGTTCAACCCATAGGTGAAAAATAATCACCTCTTCAATATTCTTGGAAAACGTTCAATTTGAATTTTCTTTTGAGGAATTCAGTTGAAGGGGAGTGACTGACAAAACACTTTTTTATTTCTTTAAATATTTCCTAATTACAGATAAATTTTAAATTCATTTTTCAAAATTTTGCATTCCAAATTGTCTTCCTTTTACCATTCCTCACTGCTTGAGAAAGAATGTAATACGATATCAATCATATATTTAATGCCATACAAAATATATTTCTGTATTAGTCATGTTGCAAAAGGAAACATACAAGAATAAATGAAGAAAAGTTGGGGAAGTATGTTTCAGTTTTCACTCAGAGTTCATAAGTTCTGTCTCTGGAGATGGATATCTTTTATCATCATGGCTCTTTTGGAATTGGAAGGATAAACTTTTGATGTATATCAGTATGCTTTCCATAATCTTAATTGTCAGTACATTTTTTTTCACCTCACTGCAAGGCTTAATGTTTTTTTGTCAAATTCTATCTTATACTTTCCCCTACCCTGCTTAAGCAAGACAAAACAAGACTAACAATTTCTCATCGATTGTAGAAATCTTCACACATTTCAAAACTAACAAAGTTTTCCTCAGTTTTTTCTAGGTTACATATCCGTAAGTTTTCATGTGATATGAACTACAGGACCTTCACCGACTCTACTTCCCTCTTTTGTACGTTTAACATAGTAGCAACATCATTCCTATCATGTGGCACTCGAAATAAAATAGGATAGTCAAAAATGACTTAACCAGTTCAAGGAAAGAAAAATTCTGGGCTATTTCTAGATTTTGTTTTTCTCAGGATTTCATATTTCATAGTAATAAAGAGATGGTATCAGGTGCTGAAGACCTGAATTCAAACATAATCTGTATAGAATAGGTATGTCATTCTTAAATTAACTTTATCATGTTTCATTTCTCTGTCCTCTCATCTCTGAGAACAAGAATTGTAGAGCAGTTGTCGGTCTTCACTACAAGAGTTTTCTAAGTATGTGACGCTTATTCCAAATAAATCGTAATTCAGTATAAAAAAGTGTACCTCTCAGTGACTCAATACATTTTAAGATCACATTATTAAATAGGCAGCTGTAATCACTTGCTGCTCTTTGATTTAAGAGCTCTCTTCTCTAGAACAGAAGCAAAAACAAATCTACTATTTTCCTCCTTTCCCCATTTTTTCTTACATTCCTACTTTCTTTAGTTTTTTATTTTCTTTCTCTCTATTTCTCTGACTGTATCACTCCCTTCTTTTCTCCCTCCCTTTCTTTATTCTTCCTTCCTTCCCTCCCTCCCTTCCTTCTTTCTCTTTGACAGGCATAGACACAGATGGAGGAAAACCTAAATGATTTCAGGGATTTAAATATAATAGAATCATATATTTTGAGCTTGAATGTACATCAGATAAGACAATGCAAGGCAAGGGAAGACAAGGGAAGGGAAGGAAGCAGACTGAAGTGGGAGCGGAGAGGAAGGCATGGAGGAAGGTAAGGTAAAGGGAGGGTAGAGGAGGGGAGGGGGAATGAAAGGGGAGAGAAGAAGGACTAAATGTCTTACACAAAAAACATATATTTGTAGGTGCTCTTTTTGTTTTGGCAAGAATTGGAAATTGGTGGGTGGCCTATTACTTGGCAGATACCAGAATAATTTGTGGTTTGTGATTGCAATGGGGTATTATTGTGGTATAATATATTTTGTGCCAGATATTTTCAAAAATATCTAAAATGTCATAGAAAAAACTAATGCAAAATGAAATGAGAAAACCACGAGGAATATGACACAGAGTAGCAACAATTATTTTATGATGATCAAATGTGAATGGCTTAACTGTTCTCAGCAATATGATGATCCAAGACTATTCCAAAAGATTTATGATAAAAATAATATTCACCTCAAGAGAAAGAACAGATGGAGCATTAACACAATTTGAAGTGCAAGATGTTATTATTTTTACTTAATTTTTCTTATTTTTTTTTTACTTTGGTCTATGTTTTCTTTTACAACATGGCTAAATGAGAAATTTGATTTGCAAGATTAAACATATATAATCTACACCAATTTCCTTGCCTTCTCATTAAGGGTAGAGCGGAGAGAGGAAGGGACAGAGAGAATTTGGAGCTCAAAATTAAAAAAAAAAGAAATGCAAAACTTTATTTTCACATATAATTGGAAAAAATATTTAGCAACAATGAAATAAAAATGTTTTGGGGTGAATGAAAAAAATTTTCTACCTTCTGTGAGGTGAAGAGTGAAGACTTAGAACCCATTAGCGCTACATTGACAGCTTAAATGGTATTCAATAATAGATAATTCTGGATGACGTAAAGTCCTCAGGGCACTATGGACATTTAAGCCAGAAGGACAAGGAGTAAAAATTGATTTTTTGGTATTTTCCTTTTTTGCTTTTCCTTAGTGTCAACTCTCCTAGAAATTCTTTTTTGGGGGGGAGGTATGCTAAAATTACATTTAGACACTTTTCCCCCCTTAAAGAAGATATCCCATGAGAGTAAAAGAGATGACCCAGGAGACAAATTCTGCTTTTTATGAGACTAGTCTGTTACTTAATACACTGCAAAAAAAAATGTGCATCTAAGTATTCACAAGCATTCTAAATATCCATAAATTTGACCAACTTGAAGCTTCCCATACATGTCGTTACATTCCCTGTTTTTATTCATAGGCATTATTATGGCCCAATTAAGGTGCTGAATACTGTGAAATAATACTCCCAACTTGATCTGATATTACTAGTTATAGACAGGCTGTATTGCGTAAACATTATCTTCAACATGAAGTTTTTGTTTCAATCTAACTACTACTTTTCCACCTCAGTATGTCCTTTCTCTCTCTCTCTCTCGAGATGCACACACACACACACACACACACACACACACACACATGTGTATATATATATATATATATATATGTATATGTATACATATATATGTATATATACAAATATATGTATATATATATTAATTTACAACTGCTTTGAAAATATTTTGTACTATGCATGTGTGTTTGTGTAATGATGATGATGATCATGATTTATATATTGTTCTCCATAACCAGGCACTGTGCTACACACAGTTGATTCCCAAAAAGCCCGGGTAAGTAGGTGATTTTATTGACACCACTTTATAGATGAGAAAATTGAGATTAACTTACTTGCTATTAGGTTAATGGGGTAATAAAAATTTCTCTTTCCATTAATAGCCTGTCCTAGTGAGAATGGTCTTATGTGTTATAAATATATGTGTATATCTAGGTGTAAACATATGTATACATGTATATATGTATTTGAATGTATACACGTACTTACACATACATGTATGCACACATACATATACATATGTGCACAAAGATATATGCATGTATCCACAAACATAATTTGTTTCATAATCTGAAATGGATCGATTGACTACTTTCAACTTTCTTGCGTGAATATTCTGAACTGTGAAATTTTCATGTCTTAGTATATGGTCAATTTTTTACGCATGTGGCACGTACTACTGAGAAAAAAGGTTTAATTATTTTTACTCCCAATCAATTTTCTCCAGAGGTCCATGATGTTTACGCTTTCCAGAACTCTATTCACCTCTTTAATTTCTTTCTTATATATTATGAGGGTTTGTTTATCAAGTAAAGAATGGGGGAGGTAGAGATGGCTCACTTGTCTTGTTTTGCTATTTCTTACTCTAGCTTCAAATTTCTCCTTTAAAAATATGGATGCTAGATTTGTTGGTGGAGGAGCCAAGATGGCGGAGTAGAAAGATTCACGTATGCTAGCTACAAAACCACAGCCCATAAATTTCCTGTGAAAAGAACTCCCAACAAATTTTGGAGCTGTGTAAGCCATGTAGCAACGGAGTGAAAGAGATTTCCGTTCCAGAGAGCCCTGTAAAACCAATCCCAAAGGTTCGTCACATGCCAGACAGAAGCAGAGCCTAGCCATTTCCTGGCCATGCAGCAAAGAGAGGAGCAGATCGGGTCAGGATTCAGGGACGGATTCTTCGGTGGCCATGAAGGTCCCTCAATCCACAGGCACAGAGGTCACTGAAAGAGACTTCTGGATTGGCCGAGAGGGTAGCAGGGTGTCTCCATAACTCAGACACCCTAGGGAGGCAGTGGCAGAGGAAGTGGACAGCCAGAGGCTCTCGGAACAGACAGGAGCTCAGATCCATTACTGAAGGTCTCTGCATAAACCCCGTGAGGGAACTGAGCCTGGGAGGTGGCCCTGCCCCCACCTGAGCAACAGAAGTGTAGCTCACATTGAATAGCAGCAGCATTTGCTGCTGAAAGCCCTGAGGCTGGGGAGAAATATTTGAATATCAGACCCCAAGAACTAGCTGGGC
This sequence comes from Potorous gilbertii, assembly GCA_028658325.1. Classification (NCBI taxonomy): domain Eukaryota; kingdom Metazoa; phylum Chordata; class Mammalia; order Diprotodontia; family Potoroidae; genus Potorous; species Potorous gilbertii. Next base: position 434,427,338 of record CM053771.1, read on the forward strand.
AGATCTAGGAGGGGATGGAGAAGGATCTCAGAAGTCAAGTAACTGGCTAGGAAAATGCACAGAAAAGGGAAAAAAAAAATAAGACCATAAACGTTTAATTTCTTGATAAAGAGTTGATTCCTCCTTTCCTTTCTGATGAGGAAGAACAATGCTTACCATCAGGTAAACACATAGGAGTCAAGGCCTCCATATCCCAAACATCTGAAATAGATGTCCAATGGACTCAGGCCATGGAAGAGCTCAAAAAAGATTTTGAAAATAAAGGTAGACAGATGGAGAAAAACTGGGAAGAGAAATGAGATGCAAGAAAAGCATGAAAAAGGGGTCAATACCTTGATAAAGGGGACCCCAAAAATGGTGAAGAAAAGAGCACCTTAAAAAATAGGCTAACTCAATGGGCAAAAGAGTGTCAAAAAGTCAATGAGGGGAAGAATGCTTTCAAAAGCAGAATTAGCCAAGTGGAAAAAGAGGTGCAAAAGCTCAATGAAGAAAGTAGTTCTCTCAAAATTAGAATGGAATAGATGGAAGCTAATGACTTTCTGAGAAACCAAGAAATCACAAAACAAAACCAAAAGAATGAAAAATGGAAGAGAATGTGAAATATCTCATTGGAAAAACAACTGACCTGGAAAATAGATCCAGGAGAGACAATTTAAAAATTATGGGACTACCTGAAAGCCATGATCAAAAAAGAGCCTAGAAATCATCCTTCATGAAATTATCAAGGAAAACTTCCCTGATATTATAGAACCAGAGGGCAAAATAAGTATTCAAGGAATCCATTGATCACCACCTGAAAGAGATCTAAAAAGAGAAACTCCTAGGAACATTGTGCCCAAATTCCAGTTCCCAGGTCAAGGAAAAATATTGCAAACAGCTAGAAAGAAACAATTCCAGCATTGTGGAAACACAATCAAGATAACACAAGATCTAGCAGCTTCTACTTTAAGGCATCAAAGGGTATGGAATAGGATATTCCAGAAGTCAAAGGAACTAGGACTAAAACCAATAATCGCCCACCCAGCAAAACTGAGTGTAATACTTCAGGGGAAAATATGGTTTTTCAATGAAATAGAGGACTTTCAAGAATTCTTTTTTTATATATATAAATTTATTTATTTAACTTTTTACATTCATTTTCAAACAATTTTTGGTTGAAAAATTTTCTCCCCATTTATCCTTTCTGCCCACCCTAGTACACTGAGGATTCTAATTTCCTCTATTACTAATCTGCTCTCTCTTCTATCAGCCTTCCCTTTCCTTGTCCCCATCTTATCTTTTGTCCTGTAGGGCCAGAAAACTTTCTATTCCCCATTACCTGTATTTCTTATTTACTAGTAGCAAGAACAATACTCAACAGTTGATCCTAAAACTTTGAGTTCCAACTTCTCTCCATCCCTCCCTCCCCACCCACTCCCTTTGGGAAGGCACGCAATTCAATATAGGTAATAGCTGCGTAGTTTTGCAAATGACTTCCATAATAGTCATGTTGTGTAAGACTAACTATATTTCCCTCCATCCTATCCTGCCCCCCATTGCTCCTAGATTTTCCCTCACCTCAATCAACCTGTCCTTCTGTCACATATACCTTTCTTAGGCCTTACTCTTCTGTCTTCCTGTAGGACAGGATAAATATCTATACCCCATTCCTGTAGAACTTATCTACCATTTGCATGCCAAAACAATGTTTAACATTAGTTTTTAAAACTTTGAGTTCTGAACTTTCTCCCTTTCTCCTTCCCCACTCCACCCACACAGAGATGGCAAACAATTTAATATAGGTTATACAGGTATAGCCAAGCAAAACACTTCCAAAATCATCATGTTGTGAAAGACCAACTACATTGTCCCACATTTTTACCTCACTTGCCATCTATTCTGTTGTTTCTTTTGGTTTGATCCCTCCTAAAAGGTGTTTCCTTCTGATTACATCTTCCACAATCTGCTACCCTCCATTATCCCCTTACTCCCTATTTTTCCTGTAGGTTAAAAATAGTTTTCCATAACCAGTTTAGTGTATCTGACATTCTTGTGTTAAGTCAAATTCAATAAGAGTAAGATTTACTGATTCCCTCTTAACTCCCTCCTCTTATCCTCCACTGGAAAGGATTTATTTTTTCACTCTTTTCCTTATGATGATTTATCCTATTCTAACTCTTCCTTTCTCCTCTCAGTACATTCTTGTTTCACCCCTTAGCTTCAATTTAAAAATAACATCCCGTCATTTTAAACTCACCCTATGCCCTTTACAAACATTGTCTTTCATGTAGTAATGTAAACAGTTCAACTTTACTAAGTCCCTTCTGCTTTCTTTGTCTTGTTTACATTTTCATGCTTCTCTTGTCTCTTGTATTTGAAAGTCAAATTTTTTATTCAACTCTAGTCTTTTCATCAAAATGATTTTTCAACAGAAGGGTTATACTCAGGCTTGCTGGGCAGTTGATTTTTTTTATAATCCTAGCTCTTTTGCCCTTTAGAATATCATATTCCAATCCCTCTAGTCTTTTAAGATAATAATTAATAGCAAAATAATAAAAAGTAATAAGTTTTCTTTTTGTTATCCTGATTGTGTTTCTACAATACTTGAATTGATTATTCCTGCTGATTGTAATATTTTCTCCTTGACCTGGAATTCTGGAATATTTTTATGATATTCCTAGGAATAATTTAGGATCTCTTTCAGGTATTGATCAGTGAATTTTTTCAATTTTTATTTTCCCCTCTGGTTCTAGAATATTAGGATAGTTTTCGTTGATAATTTCTTGAAAACTGATGTCTCGGCTATTTTTTTCATAACTTTCAGATAGTCCAAAATTTTTAAATAATACTGAAGAAAATGACACTCTAAAAAATAGACTAACGCAAGTGATCCAAAAAGCCAGTAAAGAGAAGTATGCGCTAAAAAGCAGAACTGGTCAGTTTGAAAAGGAGGTCTAAAAGTTCATTAAATAAAATAATTCCCTAAAGATAAGATTGGAGCAGATGGAAGCTGATGACTTTATGAAAAATTAAGAAATTATAACACAAAACCAAAGAAATAAAAAAAAACAGACAATATGAAATATCTCCTTAGAAAAACAACTGTCCTGGAAAATAGACACAGGAGAGACAATTTAAAAATCATGGGACTACCTTAATGCAAAGAACAAAAAAGAGCCTAGACACCATTTTTTAAAATTTATTTTTAAATAAATTTATATAACCTTATACATTCATTTTCACAAGATTTTGGGTTCCAAAGTTTTCTCCCCATTTGTCCCCTCCCCCCTGCCCAATACACTGGACATTCTAATTACCCACATAACCAATCTGCCCTCTCTTCTATCATCCCTCCCTTCCCTTACCCCATCTTCTCCTTTGTCCTGTAAGGCCAGATAACTTTCTATTCCCCATTATCTGTATTTATTATTTCCTAGTAGCAAGAACAATACTCAATAGTTGGTCCTAAAATTTTAAGTTCAACCTTCTCCCCATCCCTCCCTCCCCACCCATTCCCTTTGGGAAGGCAGACAATTCAATGTAGGACATATCTGTGTAGTTTTGCAAATGACTTCCATAATAGTCGTGTTGTGTAAGACTAACCATATTTCCCTCCATCCTATCCTGCCCCCATTGTTTCTATTCTCTCTTTTGATCCTTCCCTCCCTGAGTGTTGACTTCAAATTTCTCGCTTCTCCCATTGTCCTCCCTTCCATCATTCCCCCCCCACCCTGCTTATCTTCTACTTCCCCCACTTTCCTGTATTGTAAGATAGGTTTCCATACCAAAATGATTGTGCATTTCATTCCTTCC
>CM053771.1:434438852-434484216 GCA_028658325.1 Potorous gilbertii
TTCTTGGTTTCTCAGAAAGTCATTAGCCTCCATCTGTTCCATTCTCATTTTGAGAGAACTATTTTCTTCAGTGAGCTTTTGCACCGCTTTTTCCACTTGGCTAATTCTGCTTTTGAAAGCATTCTTCTCCTCATTGGCTTTTTGAACCTCTTTTGCCAATTGATTTAGCCTATTTTTCAAGGTGTTATTTTCTTCAGCATTTTTTTGGGTCTCCTTTATTAAGGTATTGACCCGTTTTTCATGCTTTTCTTTCATCTCTCTCTCATTTCTTTTCCCAGTTTTTCCTCCACCTGTCTAACTTGATTTTCAAAATCCTTTTCGAGCTCTTCCATGGCCTGAGCCCATTGGATATCTATTTCAGATGTTTGGGATACAGAGGCCTTGACTCTTATGTCTTTACCCGATGGTAAGCAGTTTTCTTCATCATCAGAGAGGAAGGTTGGAATCATTTGGTCATGAAGAAAATAACCTTCTATGGTCTTACTTTTTTTTCCCTTTTCTGGACATTTTCCTAGCCAGTTACTTGACTTCTGAGAGTCCTCTCCACCCCTAGCCTACGTCTGCCCAGCTAGTGCTTGGGGTCTGAGATTCTAGTGCTGCTCCCCAGCTTCAGGGCTTTTGGCGGCAGACCTAGCTGTTATTCAATAAGAACTTAATTCCTGGTGCTCAGGTGGGGGCAGGGCCACTTCCCAGGCTCAGTTCCCTCAGGGTGTTTATGCAGAAACCTTTTGTAATGGAGCTGCTGCTAAGGTCCTGCCTTCTACGGGAGCCTCTGGCCACCTGATGCCTCTGCCGCTGCCACTGCCGCTGCCTCCCGAGGGGGCCTGAGTCCCGGATATACCCCGCTCCCTTCTCAGCCTGTCTCTCTCACTGACCTGTTAGTCTGTGGGTGGAGGGACCTTCGTGGCCACTGGAGATTCCGTCCCTGCAGCCTGCTCGGGTCTGCTCGCTCCTCTCAGTGCCACATGGCCAGGGCGGGTGCAGCTCCCGTCCAGGTTGGGATGGACCTTTGCAGTCAGTTTTTCTGGGCTCTCTGAAACAGAAATCTCCTTTACTGTGTTGCTACGTGGCTTCCGCTGTTCCAGAATTTGTTGGGAGTTCTTTTTAGAGGAAATCCATGGGCTGTGGGTTCATAGCTAGCATAGGTGAGTCTTTCTACTCCGCCATCTTGGCTCTACCCCGCTTAATGTCTCATTTCATTTTGAAAGGATGTTTGGATTGTTAAAAGCCACATCAACTACGCACAAACTCTGACAGTCTTTAGTAATCTCAAAAGGTTGCACATATAGATAGACATGTCCATGTAAGGACCATATTAGAAAAAATGCATATGCTAGCAGGAGGTGAATTGAGATGGGGGAGGGGATGTTACACCCACTTATAAATATTCTTTATTGTGATGAAAGTTATCTATGATCTGTGTTGGTGTCCTGAAATTACTTGTCCTATTCCACCCTCACCATCATGACTTGAATTCTGTACTCCATCAGCTGTACCTCTTGGCATCCCTGGTTTCCTTCAAAAATTTATCCAGACACATTATTATGTAAGATGTATTTTTAAATACCTCCAAACAACTAAATAATTTCTCATGTATTATATATGCTTTTTATGTATCTTTTATACACTTATAAATTTACATGTTATCTCCTATTTTTTTGGTCTCTTGGGGATACAGTCCTAGAAGCAGTACTGCTGGGTCAAAGCATATGCATATTTTTATAGAGCTTTGGGCATGGTTCCAAATTGCCCTCCAGAACAGGTAGATCTGCTCACAATTCCAGAAAAAATGAATTTATGTTCCACCTCTCCCACATCTTGTACAATATTTATCATCTTCCTCTTTTGTTATGCTAACCAATGTGACAGGAGTGATGTGGTATTTCAGAGTGGTTTTGATTTGCATCTCTCTAATCAATATTGATTTAAAGCATTTCTTCTTATGACTATAGATAGCTTTAATTTCTTACTCTAAAAACTGCATGTTTATATCCTTTGACCGTTTATGATTTGGGCAATAACTTCTGTTCTTGTACATTTGGCTCAATTTTCTATATATTTGTGAAATGAGGCCTTTATTACAGACAGTAGTTGCAAAATCTCTATTTCAGTTTTTTGCTTCCTTTCTAATCTTGGTTGCACTGGGTTTGGTTGGGTAAAGACTTTTCAATTTAATGTAATCAAAATTATCTGTTTTGCACTTTATAATGTTTGTTGTCTTTTGTTCAGTCAAAAGTTTGTACCTTTTCCCTACATCTGATTAGTACACTATTCATTGCTCCAGTAATTGGGTTATAGTATAAATCTTTATACCTGGATCATGTACTCATTTGGATTTTATTCTTGGGTATGGTGTCAGACATTGGTCTATGCCTAGTTTCAGCCAAACTGTTGTCCAGTTTTCCCAGCAATATTTTTTTAAACAATTAGTTGTTATGCAAGAAGTTGGGGTCCTTGGTTTTATCACACAGTAGATTGCTATATTCGTTGACTTCTGCATCTTGAGTACCTAATTTATTCCACTGGTCTATCCTATTTCTTAGCCATTACCAAGGAATTTTGATAATTCGTGCTTTAAAATACAATTTGAGATCCGGTAGAGCTAGGCCGACCTAAAATTGATATTGTTTTTTCTAGCTTTAGAAAATAATTTTCTGTTAGTTTGATTGGTATGGCACTGAATAAATGAAATAATTTAGGCAAAATTTTCATTTACATTATATTGACTAGGCCTACCCATGAGCAACACATGTTTTTCCACTTACTTAGTGGAAAAGGTCACAGTCCCTGGATTTGTTTTGGCAGGTGGATTCTCAAATATTTTATAATGTCGACCAAAGCTTCCAATGGGATTACTTTTTCTGTCTCTTGCTATTGAGGTTTGTTGGTAATATATAGAAATGAAGATTTGTGGGGATTTATTTTGTCACCTCAACGTTGACAAGTGGTTTATTATTTCAAGTAGTTATTTACTAGATTCTCTGGGATTCTCTAAGTATATCACCATATCATCTGAAAAGATAAATAGTTTAGTTTCTTCTTCATCTCCTCTAATTCTTTCAATGTCTATTTCTTCTCTTATTTCTATGGATAATATTTCTCGTACTGTATTGAGTAATAGTGGTAATAATGGACAAACTTGTTTCACCTCTGATATTATTGTAAATGTATTCACCTTTTCTCTATTGCGTATATTGATTGCTAAAGGTTTTAGGTAGGTACTGCTTATTATTCTATGAAAAGTTCTATTTATTCCTATGTTTACCAGTGTTTTCAAAGGAATGGATGTTATATTTTCTCTAAAGCTTTTTCTGCATCAATTGATATAATCATGTGTTTTATGTTAGTTTTGTTTTTGATATGATCAATAATGCTTATAGTTTTCCTAATATTGAACCAGGCCTGCATTCCCAGTATAAATCCTACCTGATCATAATGTATTATTCTAATAATAACTTGCTTTATTCTTTTTGCTAAAATCTTATTTAAAATTTTGGCATCTACATTCATTAGAGAAATTGGTTTTTAATATTCTTTCTCTGTTTTGGCTTTTCCTGATTTAGGTATCAAAACTTTGCTAGAACTCCTTCTTTTGCAGTTTTTCTAAATTGTAGTATTCGAATTAACTGTTCATTAGATGTTTGAAAGAATTCACTTTTAAAACCATCTGTCCCTGAAGAATTTTTCATAGGGAGTTCATTGATGTCTTGTTCAAGCTCTTTCTTTGAGGTGAGGTTATTTAAATATTCAATGTCTGCTTCTGTTAATCTGGGCAATACATACATACATATATATGTGTATATATATACATTTATATGTGTATATATATATTTTAAATAATCACCCATCTCATTTATATTGCCGAATTTGTGAATCTAAAGTTGGGCAAAGTGATTTCTAATTTTTCTTTCAATTTCCTCGTCATTGGAGGTGACTTCACCCTTTTTATTTTTGACACTGGTTGGTTTTCTTCATTCTTTTTTAAAATCATCTTGAACAAATTTATCGATTTTATTTTTTTTCATAAATCCAACTCTTAATTTTATTTATTAGTTCAATAATTTTCCTAATTTCAACTTTATTAATCTCTTCTTCTGTCCTGTCTATTTCTTCCTGTAAATGCCTTAACTTTTCCTCTAAGTATTTGGATGCTCTACCACTTGGAGTATATATTTTTAGTATTGATATTGCTTCATTGCCTTGGGGCCTTTTAGGAGAATATAGTTTCCATCTTCATCTCTTTTGATTAGATGTATTTCTGCTTTTACATTGTCTGATATTAAGATTTTTACTCCTGCTTATTTCACATGAGATAAAGCACGACATTCTGCTCCAACCTTTTATCTTTAACCTGTGTTTATCCCCCATTTCAAATGTGTTACTTGAAAACAACATATTTTTGGATTGTATTTTGTAATCCATTATATTATCTGTCTCCATTTTCTAGGATAGTTCACCCCATTCACAATTATGAATGTGTGTCTTCTATCCATCCTCTTTCCCACCTATGTGCATTTGTTTCTCCTTTCTCCCTTCCTCTCTAACATATAGTTTTACTTTTTGTCCACCGCCTCCCTCAGTCTTCCCTTCCTTCTCTCAGAAACCCTCGTGCTTACCCTCTTTTACATTTTCTACTTTTTTTCTCCCTTTTCTCCTCCCCTCTCGTTTTTACCCCTTCCCCTCTTACTTGCTATAGAGGTAGTTAGATTTATGTACTTAATTACGTTTGTTGTTACCTCCTTGAACCAAATCAGATGGGAATAAGTATCAAACAATGCTCATCCCCAGGCCCTCTTTCCCTCTATTGTAATATAATTTTGTGCCTCTTCCTGTGATGTAATTTACCATTTTCTGCCTCCTCCTTTTCATATATCCTGTTACAATCCCTTTGCAACCTTAAATCACATTTTCATTGTCACATAATTTACTTTATTCCTGCTCTCTCCATTGATGTATATCACTTTTTTTACTTCATAATGAGTATACAATTCTCAAGAATAACAAGTATCATCTTCCCTTATAGGAATGTAAACACCTTGCCCGTATTGAGTAACAGTTTGTTGCTTTCTTTCCCCATTTACCTTTTTATGCCTTTCTTGAGAGGTGTGTTTGAAGATTGAGTTGACTATCGAGTTCTGGCCTTTTTATCAGGAAGGTCTGGAAATCCCTTATTTCCTTGAAAGTCCATCTCCTTGTCTGAAATGCTGTGCTGAACTTTGCTGGGTAATTGATCCTTGGTTGTAGCCCAAGCTCCTTTACCTTGTGGAAATCATTTCCCTTTTCCTTCAATCTTTTAATGTAGAAGCTGCAAAGTCCTGTGTGATCCTGACTGTGGCTCTTCTATATTTGAATGGTTTCTTTCTGACTTCCTTTAACATTTTCTCCTTCACTTGATAGTTCTGGAATTTGGCAAAGATATTCCTTGGTGTTTTTAGTTTGGGACAGTTTTTTGCTTTGATGAATATTTCGTCCTCTGGATTTACGACTTCTGGGACAATTTCTTTGACGATTTTTTGAAATATAACGTCCAGGCTCTCTTTTTCATCATGACTTTCTGGTAGGCCAATAAGTCATTGATTTTCACTTTTGGATCTACTTTCCAAGTTAGTTGTTTTTCCAATTAAATATTTTACATTTTCTTCTATCTTTGCATTCTTTAGATTTCGTTTGACTGATTCTTGGTGTCTGGTAGAGTTATTAGCTTCATGTTACCTAATTTTAATCTTTATCAATTGCCTTCTTCAGTTAAATTTCTGTCTTCTTTTCCATCTATTGAATTATTCCTATGTAGGATTTATTTTCTCAAGGTAGTTTCTCTACTTCTTTTATCCGTTTGTCCACTTTGTCCAGTTAGGTTTTGTGCTTTTTTTCCATTTGTCCAATTTTCCCAGTTAGATTTTGTTCTCCTTTTCCATTTAATTTTACTTTTTAAGGATCTATTCTTTACAGTGAATTCTTTTTTTATATTTTAAAAAGCATTTTCCAGTTTTTCTTCTATTTCTCTGTTATGACTTTTAAAATTCTTCTTCAGCTCTTCCAAGAGTGTTCTTTGTGATTGCAACCAATTCATATTCCCTTCTAAAGTTTTAGATGGGAATACAGTCTCAATACTGGCCTCTTTCATATTTGTGTTTTGGTCCTTGTCCCTATAAAAATATTCTATGTTCTTTTCTTTTTTGATTTGCTTCTTACTCATTATGATGAAGCTTTGCGTGTTTTGTCCTCTGGTTCTTTCAGATAGAAGCTAAAGTGCTGAAGCTTATCTAGTGTTGAGCTAGCTGGTGTGAGAAAGCAGAGATCAGGTGAAATCTTTTAGTGTTACCTCGGATTTACCCTGCAGTTAGCTTGTTAAGCATGGGGGAGGTGTGGTCTGGCCACAGGACATCTCCTCTGCTGAGCTAGAACGTAGTGGAGCTCAACTGTTGGTGATTCCAGCTGCTCTAGGGGCTTCCCAATTCGCCTGGCAAGGCATGCCTGTGTTCATAGTGTTTGCAGCTAATGGGTCCACAACCCTGGGCCTCTGGATATCCTCCCAGTTTTCGGGGGTGGGGCTGTTTGGGACAGCTGTAGTCCTGTGGTGGTCCTTTTCCATCAGAGCAAGAGGGATCTTCCTTAGCTATTTTCCTACCCTCCCGTGCTACAAGGCAGTTTGACCCTTCTGTTGATCTTAGTGTTCCAGAAATTTTCTGGGTATTTCATGGTTCTTTTAAGGTCAACAAGGGGAGAGGGAGAGAGCATTTACCAATCACTCTGCCATTTTGGCTCCTGGAAGTTAAAGTAGGTAACTTACAGTCATTTAATCTGCAGGATCAGGAGCAGCCACTGCAGATACATGGAGCTCTATGAATCTCACTTGTTCATTTTCACTGGACTCCTCTCCTGGGCTGATATGCCTGAGATTCCACAGGGCAGACACTGTCTCAGACCACCCAGGGCTTCCTGCTTGGCCCAGCCACAGCAGGATGCACTGGTATACTCTCCGTTGCAGAATTTTGTTTTTTAATATTGGTATAAATATTCTAAAATTCTTAGCTTTTATGAGATAAGATCATAGAGATTTTATCTCGGCAGCAGGAATACATGAAAACTAACGATTTTCCTCAAGGAATAATGTTTCAAATGATAATACATGAATGAATTAGGCAAATTAAGCACTCATAAAGCAATCCTCTCCCCATCCCAGATTACTATAATATTTAGGAGTCTGAAATAACAAAATACAAATTAGTCCATTATTGGTACAAAAGAAAGACTACCAGTATAACCCCCTGACATGAATTCACAGTAGCAGATTATTTACTTCTGAAACCTATAATAATGGTGACCAAAGAAGAATTGATCTCTGAAAAGAAGAGTATAAGGAGATGGAAATGATGATTAACACAATATGAAGAAACATTAAACTTAACTGCTATGATTGAGAAAGTATAGCTTTTAATCATATTTCCTCTGAATATTACTTGACCATCACAAGGTACAAAGCACAAAGATATATTGGAATTTGACTTCCAATGACAAGTACTTCTTTTTATTTCCTTATTTACGTTGCTCTCCTATGCTATCAGGGGCAGTGACTAGGGTGACATTTTATATATCTTTTCTTTAAAGCAAATTTACATTACTTTTTATGTTAACTAATTTTCTTGATTTCCTCACCAAAGTGGATCAGTGTTTCTGAATTACTGTTTTTCTGAGTTTGTAAAACAGAAATAGCATGTCTTATCTCTAGAATAAATACTTATATTTCTATTTTTTCTATTTATTCATTATTTGAGCCTTAATTTCCAGATCAGGATTTTGTTTCAGGGTTCTGCCTATTTTTCTAAAGAATTTTAGGGTTTTGTGTTGTCTTGGTCAGTAACATTCAAGGTCTTCCAAACGCGTTTTGAACTTATTGAGTTCTATGTTCTTCACAAATCTCAGAAGTGAATTAGTGTAGGGAAATTCAAACTTTCTTTAGGATTTAAACAATACAATCTCAAGTATGGTCTATTTGTTGCCTTCCTCATCTGATATTTACAGGATATGGACTCTGGATTTTGTCTACAGGCTCTACAGATTCAAAGTTACAAAGATGTAACCACTTCCATACCCCTTACATTGGACTGAAAGTTCATGCGTTGTTCTTTGCCCATGAACTTAATTCAAGGTGAGTTACAGGAAGAAATAGACAGCAAAGCTATTCTAATGAAGGAAATCAAGCACCCCCTCTAAGAACTAGATAAAATAAACCATCAAATAAACAAGAAAGAAGTTTAGAAAATGACGAGAATTTTAGAAAATTTAGATATGCTAGACCTCTGGAGAAAAATTTCTCTGGAGAAAAATGAATATACCTTTTCACCACTGGCATATGGAACCACACAAAAATTGTCTGTGGAGTAAGGCATGAAAACCTCAAAATCTCCTGCAAAAAAACACAGAAATATGCAATGTATTCTTTCAATATCATGGTGCAATAAGAGTTACAATAATAAAGGGCTAAGGAAATATAGACTAAAAATTAATTGGATACTAAATAATGTAATCCTAAAGAATGAGTAGGTCAGATATCAAACCATAGAAATAAACAATAAATTCCCAAAGGAATGAAAAGAATACAATGTATTGAGAATTATTTTTTTTGTTTTAGTGTAATCAAGTGCCTCTGATTGAATAATATTATTAAAATTGATCTTCTCTATTCATTAATAGGCCTCAGAAAACCTGTAGAAAGGTCCATAACTTTTGTTAATGAGACATGTAGAAGGAATCTTACGAAATTTTTCATGTGATTCAGATAATACCTAAAACAAGAAGATCCAAAACAGAGAAAGACAATTATAGATTAATTTCTGTAATGAAAAAGGAAGGGAAAATTTGAATAAAATTTTAGCAAAGAGATTAAAGAAATTTATCACAAAAATAATGCAGTGTGGTCAGGTAGGATTTATACCAGGAATGCAAAATTGGTTCTGTATTAGGAAAATTACCTGAATAAATGTCTACGTTAGTATCAAAATTAATAGTAGTCAAATGATTATCTCTATAGATGCAGGCAAAGCTTTTGACAAAGTGTAAAACCAATTCCTATTAACACACACACACACACCAGAGAGCACAGAAATCAATGGAGTTGTGTTTAAAATGTAAATAGCATCTTTCCAAAACCATCAGGATGCACTATATGTAAGGGGATAAGCCATAAGCATTTCCAGTAAGTTCAGGGTTGGAACAAGGATGCCTATTGCACTGCTATTCAATATGGGACTAGAAGTATTAGCTTTACCCATGAGAAGGAAAAGAAACAAAATGTATAGGAAATGAAACAAAAGTAAGATTCTTTGAAGATGATATGATGATATACTTAGACAATCCTAGAGAATCAACTAAAAATCTGCTTGAAATCCTTAACAACTTTAGCAAAGTTACAGGATATAAAATAAAGCTAAATAAATTATTGGCATTTCTATACATTACGAAAAAAGGCCAAAAGCAAGAAAAAAGCCCAAAAGCAAGAGATAGAAAGACAAATTCTGTTTAAAGAATCTGTAGACAATAAAAAATATATGGAAGTCTACCTGCCAAGAAAGCATAGAAAACAACACAATTAAGAGTGCTTTTCACACCAATAAAGTCCAATCTAAATAACTGGTAGAATAATACTTGCTCCTGAGTAGATCAACGTAATATAACACAGATGAAAATTAAATCTAAATTAATTTACTCACTTGGGGCCATAAAAATCAAACTACTTAAAATTATCTTCTAGAGTTTGAAAAAACAATTACAAAATTAATCTGGAATAAGAAAATATCCAGAATACCAAGGGAATTAATTAAAGTAAGTACCACGGAAAGTGGTCATGTTATAGCAGATATTAAATTGTAGTACAGTGAAGCAATCATCAAAACTACTAGATACTAACTGAGAAATACAGTGACAGATCAGTGGGATAAATTGTATACGCCAGACATAGTAGCCAAATAGTATAGCACTCTGTTTTTTGTTAAACTCAAAGACTCTAACATCTGTGATAATAACTCACTATATGACCAAAAACTGCCTGGAAAACTGGAAGTCAATATGCCAACTCTAGACCAATATTTTACACTATACAGTAAGAGAAGCTCAAAATGGGTTACTCGATTTAGACACAAAGGGTTAAACAAAAAGCATATTATAAGAAAAAGTAGTAGTTTACTTGGCAGGTCCATGAAGAAATGAAGAATTTATGACCAAAGAAGAGTGCAATGCAAAATACATGATTTTGATTACATTAAATTGAAAAATTCTTACAGGAACAGTCAATGAAACCAAGATTACAATGGAATTAAGAAGCTGGAAAACACTTTTGAGAGTCAGTGTCTCTTATAGGGGCCTCATTTCTAAAATATATAGAAATAACTAATTCAAATTCATAAGAAATCAAGTCATTTCCCAATTTATAAATGGTTAAAGGATATGAGCAGACTATTATCAGGTAAAGAAATTAAAGCTCTCTCTTGTAATGTATAAAATTGCTCTAAATCACTATTTTTTTAAATTAAATTATTTTATTTATTTTCAGTTTTCTATAATCAATTCCATATATCTTAGATTTTTTTCCACTCTGTCAACCTCATTCCCCCTCCCTCACCACTCCCTCTCTGAGTTGGTACACCATTTTAAATCGTTTCTACACATACATTCCTGTTAAATACATGTTAAATAGAAGACTTAAAATGAATTGGAGAAAACGCAAAACAAAACATAATATAGTTTTATAACTCTTTCTCTGGATATGGCAGATGTTTTGTCTCAAGAGTCCATTGGAAATTTTTTAAGTCCACACATTTCAAGGATGTACTAAATCTACCAGAAAAATTCCTCGCACACTGTGATTGTTGCTGTGTACAAAGTTCAGATGGTTCCGCTCCTTTCATTCAGCATCACTTCATACAAGTCTTTCCAGGCTTCTCTGAAGTCTTCCAGTTCATCGTTTCTCATAGCAAAATAGTATTTCATTACATTCATACACAACCACTTGTTCAGCAAATTCCCAATTGATGGAGATCAGCCTGATATCCAGTTTTTGGCCACCACAAAGAGAGCTGGTATAAATACTTTTGTTCATGTGGGACCCTTTCCCATTTCTACGATCTCTTTGTGATAGAGTACCAAAATTGATAATGCTGGGTAAAAGGGTATGCACAATTTTTTAGCCCTTTGGGCACATTTACAAATTGATGTCTGGATGGTTGTACCAGCTAACAGCTCTGCCAACAATGAGTTAGTGTTCCAAATCTCCTACATACTCTCAAACATTTATCATCTTCCTCTCTTGTCATCTATGTCAATCTGATAGGTATGATGTGGTACATCAGAGTTGTTTTGATTTGCATCTCCCTAATAAATACAGATTTAGAACATTTTTTCATATGATTACAGATTAATTTCTTTCTCTGAAAATTCACTGTTCATATCCTTTGACCATTTATCATTTGGGGACTTGTACTCTTCTACATTGAAGCAGTTTTCTATATATTTTAGGAATGATGCCTTTATCACAGGCACCAGGAAAAGAAATTATTTTGCAGTTTCTACTTCCATCCTAACCTTGTTTGCATTGTATTTGTTGGTGCAAAAGATTTTTTCAATTTTATGTCATCAAAACTGTCTATTTTGTACCTCATAATCTTCTCTATCTCTTGTTAGGTCATAAATATCTCCATTTTACAAAAATGTGAAAAATACACTCATTCTTGCTCCCTTAATTTGTTTATAGCATCTACCTTTATACCTAGATCACATATGCATTTGAACTTTTTTCTTCTATATGGTGTCAGGCATTAGTTTCTACCAAGTTTCTGCCACACTGTTATGCATTATCCCAGGAACTTTTATCAAACAGTGAGTTCTTATCCCAGAAGCTGGAGTCCTTGGGTTTATCAAACAGTAGATTGTTATATTCATTAAGTACTGTGTCTCGAGAACCTAACATGTTCCACTGGTTAACCCCTCTGTTTCTTAGTCACTTCCAAGTGGTTTTGCTGTTCTATAATGCAATTTGAGATCTGGTAGAGCTAGGCTACATACCCTAGCATTTCTTTTCATTAGTTTACTTGATATTCTGGATCTTTTGTTTTTCCAGATGAAATTGATATCACTTTTTCTAGCTTTATAAAATAATTATATGGTAGTTTAATTGGTATGACACTGAATAAGTACATTAATTAAGGTGGAATTGACATTTTTGTTATATTAGCACAGTCTACCCAAGAGCAACTGATGTTTTTCCACTTACTTACATCTGACTTCATTTGTGAGAAAAGTGTTTTGTAATTGTGTTCATACAGTCCCAAGGTTTGTTTTGGCAGGTACACTCACAGATATTTTAGAGTGCCTAATGCAACTTGGAATGGGATTTCTCTTTCTGTCTCTTGCTGTTGTGCTTTTAAGTAATATACAGAAATACAGAGGATTTATTTTGTAAGCTGCAACTTTGACAACGTTGTTTATTATATCTAGTCGTTTTTTCTTTGATTCTCCAGGATCTTCTAAGTATGTTATCATATCATCTGCAAAGACAGATAACCTAGTTTCTTCTTTGCCTATTCTAATTCCTTCAGTTTCTTTCTCTTCTTTTATTGCTCCAACTAGCATTTCTAATGCCATATTGAACAACAGTGTTGATAATGGACATCCTTGTTTCATTTTGATCTTATTGGAAATGCATCTAGCTTTTCTCCGTTGCGTGTAATGCTTGTTGAATGTTTTAGCCAAATACTACTTTTTATTTTATCAAAATTTACATTTATTCCTATACTTTCCAATGTTTTCAATAGGAATGGATCTTGTATTTTCTCAAAAGCTTTGTCTTCATCTGTTGAGACAATCATATATTTTCTGTTAGTTTTGTTGTTGATCGGATCAATAATACTAATAGTTCCAATACTGGACCTGCCCTGCATTCCTGGTATAAATCCTACCTGATCATAACGTATCATTCTTGTGAAGTTGCTGTATTCTTTTGTTACTAAAATCTTATGTAAAATTTTTGTATCTATATTCAATAGAGAAATTTGTCTATAATCTTCTTTTTCTATTTTTGTTCTTCCTTGTGTAGGTATAAGAACCATATTTGTATCATAGAAAGAATTTTTTAGGAGTCCTTCTTCGGCAATTTTCCACGATGGTCTATGTTATATTGGAATTAACTGTTCTTTAGATGTTTGATTAAATTCACTTCTAAATCCATCTGGCCCTGATGACTTTTTCCTAGGGAGTTCATTGATGGCTTTTTCCATTTCCTTTGCTGAGATGGAACTATTTAAGTACTCAACTTCCTCTTCTGTTATCCTGGGCAATTTATATTTTATAAAATAATCTTCCATCTCATTTGGTTGTCAAATTGATGGGCATATAGTTGGGCAAAATAATTTCTATTTATTGTTTTAGTTTCCTTCTCATTGGAGGTGATTTCACCCTTTTCATTTTTGATATTGGTGTTTTAGTTTTCTTCTTTCTATTTTTAATCAATTTGGCCAAATGTTTATCAATGTAATTGTTTATTCATGGAATCAACCCTTCATTTTATTTAGTAGTACAATAGTTTTCTTATTTTCAAATTTATCGAACTGCTTTTAGTTTTCAGTATTTCTAATTTGGTATTTACTTGTGGATTTTCAATTTGTTCTTCTTTTCGCTTTTTCAGTTGCATGTCCAATTTATTGATATCCTCTTTCTGTATTTTAATGTTGTAGGCATTCAAAGATATAAAATTTTCCCTAAGAAATACTTTCGCATTATCCCATAAGTTTTGGTAGGTTGTCTCATTATTGTCATTCTCTTAAATGAAGTGATTTGTTGTTTCTATAATTTATTGTTTAACTCACCCATTCTTTAGGATTATATTTTTTAGTTTCAAATCAATTTTTGGTTTGTATTTTCAAGGCTTTAGATTACACATAAGTTTTACTGCAATATGATCTGAGAATGATGCATTAACTATCTGCCTTTCTGCACTGAATTATGCGATTTTATGGCTAGTACATGGACAATTTTTGTATGTGTCATGTACTGCTGAGAAAAGTATCTTCCTTTCTATCCTCAGTCAATTTTATCCAGAGATCTATGATATCTACCTTATCCAGAGCTATATTACCCACGTTAACTTCTTTCTTGTTTATTTTTAGGTTATATTTAACAAGTTCAAGGGGGGAGGTTGAGGTCCCCCACTAATGTACTTTTGCTGTCTATTTCATCCTGTAACTCTTTTAACTTCTCCTCTAAGCATTTGGATGCTATACCACTTGTATTATATATGTCTAGTAACGAAATTGCCTCATTGTCTATTGAGCCTTAAACATAATTTGGTTTCCTTTATTTTCTCTTTTGATTAGATCTATTTCTGCTTTTGCTTTTTGTGAGATTAAAATTACTATCCCTGCTTTTTTTCATTGACTGAGACACAATATGCTCCCAACTTTTTACTTTTACCTTGTGGTATGCCCCCATTTCAAATGTGTTTGTTGTAAACATCATATTGTTGTATTATGATTTTTAATCCGTTTTATGGGAGAGTTCATCCCATTCACATTCACAGTTATGGTTACTCTGTGTGTCTTTTCCTCCATCCCTTTTCCCTTTTTTATGCTTTTAGGTCTCCCTTTTCCCTTCCTTTCCACAATAGAATTTTAAATTTGCACCACTACTTCCCTCAGTCTTCCCTCTCTTTTTCACACCCCTACTTTTTAATCCCCTTTTTCCCTACTACTTTTTCTATCCTGTTTAGCCTCCTCTCTCTTTTCTTTTCCCTTTCCCCTCTTACTGCCTATAGAGCTAATTGTACTTCTAGATTTAACTGAGTTTGTTTTTCCGTCCTTGAATCCAAGCAGATGAGAGTACCCCGCAAACAATGCACATCATCCTCCACTCTTTCCCTCTACTGTAATATATTTTTGTGCTTCTTCTTCTAATGTAATTTATTTTTCTACTGCCTCCTTTTCTCATTTCCCATTACAATAATTTCCCACCCTTAAATCATACTTGTTATCTTCATTTAATTTGTACCCACTTCCTCTATCAATGTATATCCCTTTTTATGTCATTATAAATATACAATTATGAAGATTAACAAGTACCATCTTCCCGTATAGTGATATAAACCGTTTTCCCATATAGAGTAACATTTTTTCTCCTGTTTACATTTTTGTTCCTTTCTTGAGATCTGCATTTGAAGATACAATTCCCTATTGAGTTCTGGTCTTTTCATGAGGAAGATCTGGAAGTCCCTTATTTCCCTGAAGGTCCATCTCCTTGCCTGAAGTATTATGTTCAATTCTGCCTGGTAATTTTTCCTTGGTTGGAGTTCCAGATCCTTTGCATTATGGAATGTTGTCCTCCAATTCCTTCAATCTTTCAATGAAGATGTTGAAAGATCCTGTGTAATTCCTCACTATTTCAATTGTTTCTTTCTGGATGCCTGAAGTATTTTCTACTTTACTTCATGGTTCTGGAATTTGGCAATGTCATTCTTTTGTGTTTTTAGTTTGGGGTCCCTTTCAGGAGGTTAACGGTGGATTCTTTCCATTTTTCTTTTAACCTCTGGACCTAGGACTTCTGGGTAATTTTCAATGATGATTTCTTGCATGATATTGTCCAGGTTATTTTTTTCGTCATGGATTTCCTGTAGCCAAATAATCCTTAGTTTTCCTCTCTTCAATCCTTTTTCCAATGCTGTTGTTTTCCTAATGAGATATTTTACATTTTCTTCATTTTGTTCATTCTATAGATTGACTATTTGACTGATTATTGCTTCATAGATTCAGTAGGTTCTACTTGCCTGATTCTAATTTGTATGAAATTGTTTTCTTCAGTTAACTTTATTATCTCTTTTTCCATCTGTCCGATTTTCCTCTTAAGGAGATATTTTCTCTAATTAATCTTTGAATTTCTTTTTCCATTTGTCCAAGTGTTCTTTTAAATTCTTCTGTGATGTCTTTTTTCATATTTTTAAAGTCATTTGTCAGCTTTTCTTCTATTTTTCTAATTTGGCTTTGGAAATCCTTCCTAATCAGAAAAAAAAAATCCTTCCTGATCAGTGCCAAGAAGGCTCTTTGTGCTTCAGAGCAATTTATATTTCTTTCTATAGTTTCATATGATAATACGGTTTCAATGCTGACTTCTTTGGTGCTTTTTTTTGTCCTTGTCTCCATAGAAAGATTCTATGGTCTTTTATTTTCTACCTTGCTTCTTACTCAGGATTATAACACTTTTCTTGACTTAAAGTAGATCTCTGCATCTGGGGCACAGGGACTCTATCTCACAGTTCTTTTGTCAAAAACTTCAGACTTTGTGTGTTGTGGCCTCTGGTTTTTTCAGCTAAAACCTAAAATGTAGCTTACCTGGTGCTGAACTGGCTGGTCTTGGAAATCAGAGGCCACAACACACAACTTTTTGGCTTTCCTCACAGTTATCCTGGAGCTAGCTCGTGAAGTGTGGGGAAGGAATTGTCTGCCCACAAGAGGTCTCCTGTGCTGAGCTGGGGCATAAACAAGCACAGCAGTTCATGTTCCCATCTGTGCTATTGCCTTCCCTATTTCCCTGGGGTGCTGTGACACACCAGGCATTCTGGCTTCACTGCCCTGGGTTTCAGGATCTTCTCCCGTTTGGCTGAGGTGGGGCTGTCTTGGATAGCTCTGGTCCTACAGTGGTCCCCTTCAGACATAGTAAGAGACACTCTCCTGAGTGATCTTCCTACCCTCAGTGCTTAAGAGATTGTTTATCCCTTCTTCTACTCCCACTGTTCCAGGATACTTCCTGGAGAGATATTTTCTGGGCTCGCCAAGGTCAACTAGGTGAGTGAGAAAGCAATTACTGATCACTCCACCATCTTGTCTCCTAGAACTGAAAAATATCTAAATCACTATTGATTAGATAAATGTAAATCAAAATAACTCTGAGGTGCCATGTGACACCTAGCAGAGTGGCTAGTATGACCAAACAAGAGTACGATAAATATTGGAGAGTATGTGAAAACATTGAAAGACTAATACATTATTGGTGCATTTGTGAATTGATCCAACCATTCTGGAGAGCAATTTGAATCAAACCGTGCATACCTTTTGATCCAACAGTACCCCTACTAACTTTGTATTTCATAGAGATCATAAAATGGGGAATGGACCCACAAATACAAATATTTATAGTAGCTGTTTTTAGGTAGCAATAAGTAGAAATTTTCAGGATATTATGCACTTAGAGAGCAGATTAAAAATTTGTGGTGTATGAATATAATGAAATACTGTTTCTGTATAATAAATGAGGAGCAAGCAGATTTCAGAAAAATCTGGAAAGGGGCTTAAGTATTAATTCTGAGTGACATGAGCAAAACCAGGAGAACATTGCACACAATCAAAGCAACATTTTGAGACAACTATTTTATTTAGGCTTAACTCTCCTGACCAATACAATAATCAAAGACAATTTCACCCGACGTTTTTGGAGAATTGTATCCACATTCAGAGAAGGAACTATGTAGTCTGAATGCAGATTGAAGCACACTATTTTCTCTTCCTTTCTTTTTCTTTCTCTTGTTTTCCCCCTTTTGTTCTGATTCTTCTTTCACAAAATGCCTAATGTGAAAATATGTTTGATAAGATCATAAAAAGTATTAATCAAAATAGGTTATTTAGGCACTTGGAATGCCCTTGATAAAATAGAACAACACAATAATGTAATATTAAAGTCAAATGGAACTTCGATATCATCTAACCAAACTCTCCCATTTGTTATTTGAGGGATCAAAATATTAGTGAAATGCAGTGGCTTGTTTAATTTTCCATGAGTTGTAAGTTACATTGCTGACTCAAACTTAAGCTTAAAAGGATGATTTACAAAACAAATAAATTATTTAATATTCACTAAGTAGTAGGAAAGCATCACTTTTGTACTTAGTGCAATATTTAATCCCTAGGTAGAAAGGAAGTTCACATTTGGAGGGGGGGGGGATACTCAATTTATTCAGTAAGAAATAAGAAAGTAAAACTCTCTAATACAACCGCATAGTGAACTTACAATCATGGCAAAACATTGCTGATGGGGAGATAACAGGTAACAATCCTCCTTAAGTACGGAAGTGTACCAATGCTTACTTCTGTGGTATCCCAAAGTGCAGATGGGAGAATTAAGGTTTTAAGCCTGAGAGGAATGAAAAACATAGTGTCTTTCTATGGAATGGAAATAAATAGCTCCAAGGGTGATGTTTAGACTGCTAAGTGGGAAAATGTACCTAATAATATTCAGAAGCAATCTTGGATTAAGGATTCATTGGAAAGTAGCAGCATGAGTCATGCTGCTGAGGTTCACAAAACACTCCACACATCATTTCCAAACGTTGTTTGTCCTAAATTCACAATTTAAATGGAAACCACATGAAAAATCACAGTTTTGCTTAATTTGTTTAAAGTTTTCCTTTCATGGAATCAACAAGTTTTTTTCAAAGATGTATCACTGCTGAAAACTTTGAAATGAATATCCAAAATTAATTTCAATTAACACAAAGAATGTAAGAAGACATTTTGGTTTTACAATTTTACTCTATATATAATGCATATATAAAATTATCAATTAATCCAAGGTACCCGGCCTGATATGATCAAGTCTCCCTAATAAAGAATAAAGATGAAAATAATCTAATGCTTTAAATAAAATAAAAAGAAAGATAAGTTACAACCATGTAAAAATGAGAAGAATCATGCATTCTGCATACACAGGGAAAGAAAATAGCAGAATAAGATGGAGCACTTCTATTACTTTTGTTCTATTCTATAGAAAATCTTCCACTTTTTCATATAAAATGATAGAAAAATTAAGGAATACTCTTACTAAAAGTAGGTAAAGAGAAAATTGTCCTTCGTATGTTTTAGGAAGGAATTCAATATACAATCAATGATAAAAAATATAATGCACTTCTCAAATGCAACATTAGTATTGTAGTTTAACAAATTTTTCGTTTTATTAGAATAAAATCATGTTAAAATAAGTTAACAACACTCGTCCATTTTAACATTTTTGTGCTGAGTTTTTCTTGTTGTTCTTTCATGGTTTTTGCTTGATTTTTATTTTTAAATGTCGTTACAGATGTGTTTGGATTGATATTGCAGAGATCTACAAGCTAATGTGTCATTCATTCAAACTTCTGATTCAAATGAATTAATTCAGGAAAGTTTCCTTAAATATTCCCTCCTAATAGAGATTTCACTTCTCTCTTTCTCTCTCTCCCTCTCTTTCTCTCCCTCTCTCTGTCATTTCAATTCCTATAGAGTTTATATAGTTAATTTAAGTTATATAATTTTGGATATTTTGTGCCATTGTGACTCAATCAATAGGTTGATATTTTGTTTCTCCAATTAAAATTTAGTTTTCTTAAATACAGAAGATTTTGTTTCCTGTGTCCTTAGTGCCTTTTACTGTCTTTGTAAAATGTTGACCCCATTACAAACTTTCAATAACCCTAATTGTAAATCAGACACATTTTTCTATCGAGAACGATCTAGTCATACTCAAAATGATTTAAAATTAAGTTCCGAGACATACCTTTGAATTAAGTGGAAATGAATGACAAATGGCAGGATATGGATTTCTGATATTGGTTTAATGTAACATCAATGTACTTTCCTATGTAACTTCATATTAGTTTTATTTCTAACATTTTGGGGCAGATGTTTATTGTTTTTTTTTTTAATTTGGTATTTTATTTTTCCCAAGTTGCATATAAATATGACTTTTAGTACTTCTTTTAAAATGTTGATTTTCAATTTATCTCCTTTACTCCCTGCCCAACTAACCCCATCCTTTTGAGAAGACAAGTAATTCTATATAGGCTACCCATGTTCAGTAATGTAAAATTTACCATAATCATGCTGTTGTGAAGGGTAACATGGGCCAAAAATATGAAGAGAAAGTTTCAAAAAAGTATGATTCAATCTATATTCAAAAACCACAGCTTCTTTCACTGGAGACAGATAGCACTTTTATTATAAGTCCTTCATAGTTATGTTAAATCATTGTCTTGTTGAGAATAAGTCTTCTACAACTGATCACCTTACTCCATTGCTGTTACTTTATGTAGAATACATTTCACTCTGCATCATTGCATGCAATATTTTTCATGTTTTCCTGACAGCATTTTGCTCATCATTTCTTAGAGTACAATTGTTGTGTTCATCCTTCATTGCTGAAGAAGACCATGTCATCAGAGACATGATGACGTAGCTTGCATTTGACATTGTTTTGAGAGAGGGAGAAGTCACCAGTCTGATTTCTCCTCCAAAGTCCTCTGAATCCAGTGACCAGATATTCATCAGAATGACTGCACCTTGGCCCCCTTCAGATACTCACTTAGGGTGAGGTAACGCCCATGAATTGAATAGGCCTGTTTAAAAGTAGCCGCGGAATTGCTGCTTTAATGAGGCAAAGAAAAAGAAAGACATCAGACTGTGAAGGAAACAGGCAAAGGTATTATTTATAATCACTCTTAAGCCAGGAGGGTTCAGAAGAGAGCCCTTAGGCAGGAGCTTTAATGTTATTCATAACTTCAGATTGAGCTTCAGATTGCTGTAGGTTTAAGGCTAAGGAAAGGAAAGGAAAGGGAAAGAGAAAGCGAAGGGAAGGGAAGGGAAGGGAAGGAAATATTTTTGTATATAGGTCCTTTCGCTTTTTAAATCTCTTTTGCGATACAGACCTAGTAGTGGTATTGCTAGATCAAAGGATATGCATAGTTGTATAACACTTTGGGCATACTTCCAAATTAAATTGCATCATTTTACAACTCCTACAACAGTTCATAAATATCTCTTTTATCCCCACATATGCTCCAAGATTTGTCATTTACCTTTTCTTTCTTGTTAACCAATCTAAGAGGTACGAGAAATTACCTCAGCTCTATTTTAATTTGCAATCTTCAATAATAGTGAATTAGAGTATTTTTCCACATTATTAGAGATAGCTTTTATTATTTCATCTGAAAATTAATCATAATTTTTGAACATTTATCAATTTGGGAATGATTTTGTATATAAATTTTACTCAGTTGTTTACTTGTTTGTGATATGGAACTTTATCAGAGAAATTTAAACTTTTTTTCATAGTGCTTTAATAGTGCTAACTGCATTTCCCTCCTTCCTATGCCCCTCTTTATTCTTTTCTCTCTCTCTTTTCATTCTGTTCCTCCTCAAAAGTGTTATACTAGTGATACTCCTTAACACAATCTGCCATTCCTTCTATCACCCCCTCACCCATTTCCTTTTCCCCTTCTACTCCTACTTTCCTGTAGGATAAGACAAATTTCTATATCCAATTGAATGTGTATATTATTCCCATTTTGAGCCAATTATGATGAGAGGAAAGCTCACTTAACCCCCCTCACCTCTCCCCTCTTCATTTTTTACATCTTTTATGTGAGATTTTACTTCTTCCTTTTTCTTTCTCCCAAGGCATTTCTTTCTCACTCCTTAATTTTTTTAAGATATCATTCCTTCACAATCAAGTCACACCTGTGCCCTCTGTATATATGTCCTCCTTCTAACAACTCTAATAATGATAAAGATCTTATGGGTTATACATATAGTCTTGCAATGTGGGATTGTAAAGAGTTTGAAATCATTAAGTCCCTTGTGATTTTCCTTTCCTGTTTATCCTTTCTGCTTCTCTTGAATCTTTTATCTGCAAGACAAGTATTCCTGAAATTCTGATCTTTTCATAAAGAATCTTTGAAAATTCTGTATTTTATTGAATGTTCATTTGTTTTTCCCTGAATGATTATAATTAGTTTTGGAGGGCAAGTGATTTTTTGGTTGTAATCCTAGTTCTTTTGCCCCTAAAGGAATTATATTACAAGAACTCTAATCCTTTAATATAGTGACTAATAAATCTTGTGTTATCCCAACTGTGACTCCAGGATACGTAACTTGTTTCTTTCTAGCTGCTTGCAATATTTTATCCTTGTCCTGGGAACTCTGTAATTTGGATATAACATTCCTGGTAGTTTTCCTTTAGGCATCTCTTTCAGGAGGTAATCAGAATAGTCCTTAAACTTCTATTTTACCCTCCAGTGCTAGAATATCAGGGCAGTTTTCCTTGATAATTTCTTGAAGGATGCTATATAGGTGATATTTTTCTTCTTTTCCTTATGCCTTTTTGGTATTCCAGTGATTTTTAAATTACCTCTCCTTGATCTATTTTACAGGTTAGTAGTTTTGTCAGTGAGGTATCTTCTATTGCCTCCTAGTTTTTCATTCTTTCTGCTTTGTTTTTCTGTTTCTTGATTTCTAATTGTTATTACCTTTCATGTGCTCCATTCTAATTGATAAGGAATCATTTTCTTCCGTGATCTTTTTGAACTCCTTTCCCATTTAGCTAATTCTTCTTCATAAGGCATTCTTCTCCTCATTGGCCTTTTGGACCTCTTTTAGTATTTTGCTTAGTCTATTTTTAAAGTGTTTTTTTTTTCACTTCACCATTTTTGAGTCTCTTTTAACAAGCTTTTAACTCATTTTCCTTGACTTTCTTGCACCACTCTCATTTCTATTCCATATTTTTTCCTCTAACTTTCTAACTTCATTTTTAAAATTCTTTTTGAACTCTTCCATGACCTAGGACCACCCAGGACTTTGATCCAGATCTGAGTATGGACAAAACAGCAGAGTTTTGTCTAAGTGCTAACAAAAAAGGCCCTTATAATACCCTTCTGACCAGTTATTCATCCCCCTTACCTTTTATGGTCTGAGAGCCCTGTAAGCAACCCCTGCCATGGCTGATTCATCTGGCCAGGGCTTTCCTGGTAGACCTGTGCTGGATTGCACTCCACTTTAACTCAGGTGTGACACAGTTTTCTTGCTGATCTTCTAAATTGTCTTTGGCATCCGTTGGTTGAGAGGTCTGGAAACTGCCAGTGATGCATTTGATTCAGTTGCCTGCTCTGATTCAGTTTACCTGTTCTGGGTTTTCTGGGGCCAGGTCTGTGACTCAGCTATCCTCCTCTCTTACTCTGGTGCAACGGACCATTCATTCCAGCCTTCCAAATTGTCTTGGGGAACAAATTTGCTTCCCTCCACCATTTTGTGAATTCTGCGTCTTTAAAAAAAAAATAGAGTCATTTTTGAAACTGTTGGAGGAGTTTAAGGAACAGATCAGGCAATTTCCATCTGTTACTGAGCTATCTTGTCTCTGATCACCAAGATGTTCATTTGAAAAAGACTATGGTTATTAGTTGAAATTCTCCATAGTTTGATTTGTGCTTACTTTTTTCTGTGTACTTAATTTCCAACTCTAGGTAGATATCTTCCACATACACGCCCATGATAATAAGGGGGATAAGATGAGAGAGGGGAGAAAAGAAAACTCTATCAATCCTAGCAGAAAAGTAACTTAAATCACCTATTTAATTGGTGGTGGATCAGTGGTATAATTTCTTTTTATGATGCAGAGTACATTGATTTAATATCTCGCTGGCAAGTGTCTATCTTCCCCATCACATAGGACTATACAAAATGTGTACCAATTTAAATTTTTCATTGGTAAATTTGATAACTAAAACGATCTAATATGAAATTAACCCTTCTTTTTTCCTTTTCTTCACGCATATAATGCCTATTAGTGGCAAGCCAAAATCCTTGGAGTGAAACAATTTTCTTGTTGGGTCATTCTTTCATTTCTGACCCCTGAATAAGGGTTAAAGTCACTCTTCATTTCATTATATTCAGAGTGATTTGAGGTCATATTCTGGAGAAGATCAAGAAAAAAAAACAACTAAAAATAATAGCATGAGAATTATTGCTAATTCATTATTCCAATCATGTTCAATTTTTGTGACCTTGTTTAGAGTTTCATTGGCAGACTGTCAAGTGATTTGTCATTTCCTTCTCCAGCTCTGTTTACAAGTGAAAAATTGAGGCAAACAAGGTTAGGAGACTTGCACAGGGTCACACAGTTAGTAAATATCTGAGGCTGAACTTGAACACATGAATATGTGTCTTCTTGATACCAAATTCATATATTCACTGAGTCACTTAGCTTCCCTAACATGTAAATAACTTTATGTAAGGTCCACAGTGTATTGATTATCCAATATTATATTCTACTATACTCCTATTGTTTAAAACTAGGAGATAAAATGTGAGAACCCTCTCCAGTGAAACTTAAACTCATGGCCACAGTAAAAGTATAAGGATTGCAATTATTCCTGGGAGTTCATTGATGTAAATAGAAAAATTCTTGGTAAGAAAACTCACTCTACTAATGCAGGCAAGCACTTTATCATCTTAGAAAATTGTCTACAGTACAAAAATGTTGTGACTAGCCTAGGTTCAGGGAGACCCCATATATCAGAGGTAGGATCTGAGTCTTTGAGAGGCAGGATGAGAGACAAAGATAAAGAGACAGAGAGTTAGAATCAAAAAATGTGAAAAAAAATCTCTTTTAGGCACAATTATGATGGAAATAATTTAATTCAAAATGAATCTAATATCTAAGAATTTCTAGCCTACAAAATGATAGAGTATTTTCTTTGCTATGAAAGACTTTTCCAAGTATGCTTGACTATGAGAATGACCCATTGTACACTCTGCCATACTGTATAAAAAGTATTGAATAACACAAAACTTTGATTGTGTAGTTTTCCAAAAGAAAAAATCTCTGGGTAAATGCTTAATATTAGATGGACTACTTCAGTGAATTTTCTTTATTAACTTTTTCTTAGTCTCCTTTCCCATTTCTGGAAAGTCTATACATAGAATATTTCTTGATAGTTACTCATAGCTTTCTACTTGACAGATTTTTCACACCCTCCCGAGAAGAAACCTTTCACTCTCTTTAAAACACCTCAGTTTTTCTAATTTCAAACCACTTACAACATCCAGACTGTTACCTTGCAGTTGCTTGTCTGGCTTAAAGAAAATGGATGCAGGAGAGGAAGATCATTTTATACTCCCCCTTATTGTCATGGACTGAAGATCAACATACTATGGTTCCCTGGTGACCTATATTATTGTTTAATTACCATACTTCTTTATAGAAATACTTGGGGGTGTGTAGACCCAGACAGTGTCCAGATGCTGGTGGATCATTCATGAGGTCCCTTCATATTTTAACATTCTGTGATTCACTGGTGGTATGTTATAGGGTAAATACCTCCTTGTAGAAAACATCGATATCATGAAAATTATAGAAATTGTCTCTTCCTCTCCAATTAGGAACCATGGCAGTCTTGTCTTGATAAATATTATTATTTTTTATGTATAAACTTGTTATTTTTATTTTTTATTTAATTTTTTATAATAAATTTATTTATTTCACTTATTACATCCATTTTCACAAAATTTTGAGTTCCAAATTTTCTTCCCATTTGTCCCCTCCCCCCACCCCAATACATCCAGCATTCTAATTACCCATATCACCAATCTGCCCTCTCCTCTATCATCTCTCCCTTTCCTTCCCCATCTTCTCTTTTGTCCTGTAGGGCCAGGTAACTTTCAATTCACCATTACCTGTATTTCTTATTTCCTAATATCAAGAACAATACTCAGCTGTTGTTCATAAAACTTAGAGTTCCAATTTGTCTCTATCCTTCCCTCCCCACCCAGTTCCTTTGGGAAGGCAGGTAATTCAATATAGCCCATATCTGTGTAGTTTTTCAAATGACTTCCATAATAATCGTGTTGTGTAAGAATAACTATATTTCCTTCCATCCTCTCCTGCCCCCCATTGCTTCTATTCTTTCGTTTTATCCTGTCCCTCCCCAACAGTGTGGATTTCAAATTGCTCCCTCCTCCCATTTCCCTCCCTTCCATCATAACCCCACCCTGCTTTTCCCTATCCCCCCCAACTTTCTTGTATTGTAAGGTAGGTTTTCATACCAAAATGAGTGTGCATTTTATTCCTTCCTTGGTCAAATGTGATGAGAGTAAAGACCAGAGCTGAAAAGAAAATTTGACTTTCAAACACAAGGATGAAGAGAAGCATGAAAAAGTAAACAGCAAAGAGAAGTCATAAGGGACTTACTAAAGCTGAACTGTTTACATTGCTACATGGAAAGACAATATTTGTAACTCTTAAAACTTTTCAGTTTCTGTGTAGTTGATGGGATTACACACACACACACACACACACACACACACACACACACACATACACACATGCATGCACACACAGAGACAGATACCACAGAGTGAATTGAATAGGATGGGATCATATCGTAAAAAAAATAAAGTTAAGTGGTGAGAGAGAAATGTAATGGGAGAAGAGAGGGAGAAATGCAATGGGGCAAATTATCTGCCATAGAAGAGGCAGGCAGGAGACTTTTTAGTGGAGGGAAAAAGAGGGGAGCTAATTGAAAAGCAAGTTTACTCTCATCACATTCGAATAAAGGAAGGAATAAAATGCACACTCATTTTGATATGAAAACATATTTTTCAATACAGGAAAGTGGGGGAGAAGGCAAAAAGCATGGTGGGGGGATGAGGGAAGGGAGGGAAATGGGAGGAGGGATCAATTGGAAATCCACACTGTTGGGGAGGGACAGGAACAAATGAGAGAATAGAACAATGGGGTACAGTATAGGATGGAAGGAAATATAGTTAGCCTTACACAACACGATTATTATGGAAGTCATTTGAAAAACTACACAGATATGGACTATATTGAATTCCCTGAATTCCCAAGAGAATGGATGGGGAGGGAGGAATGGGGAGAAGTTGGAACTCAAAGTTTAAGGAACAACTGTTGAGTATTGTTCCTGCTACTAGGAAATAAGAAATACAGGTAATGGGGAATAGAAAGTTATCTGGCCGTACAGGACAAAAGAGAAGATGGGGTAAGGGAAGGGAGGGATGAAAGAAGAGAGGGTAGATTGGTGATATGGGTAATTAGAATGCTCACTGTATTGGAGAGGGGGGAGGGGACAAATGGGGAGAAAATTTGGAACCAAACATTTTGTGAAAATGAACGTAAAAAGTTAAATAAATAAATTTAATAAAAAAAGAAAATACTTGGGGGAAAGAAAGAATGCATGAAAGTCCTGTATTTCATTGAAAGGTCATTCTTTTTCCTCCAGTTCTGCCCATCTAGTGCTTGGGTTTTGAGATTCAAATCTTGCCTCAGGGCTTTCAGCGGGGCAGGACTGCTATTCAGTGTGAGATTAAATTCAGGTGCTCAGGTGGGGGCAGGACAGCTGTTCAGTGTGAGATTAAATTCAGCTGCTCAGGAGGGGGAGGGCCACCACCAGGGGCTCTGTTCCCTCAGGGGGTTTATGTGGAGACCTTCAATAATGGATCTGAGCTGCTCTCTGCTTTTGGAGCCCCTGTCTGCTGGTGCCTCTGCTGTTGCCTCCTGAAGGGCCCTGAGTTATGGAGATACCCCACTCCCCTCTCGGCCAGCCAAGCAGGCTCTCTTACTGACCTTTGTAGGGACCTTCCAGGCTGATGGAGATTCAGTTCCTGGAGCCTGCTTGGATCTGCTCCTCTCGGTGCTGTGTGGCCAAGGTAGGGCTGGGCTCTGCTCTGGGTCCTCTGTGAGATGAACCTTTGGTGTCGGATTTTCAGGGCTCTCTGGAACAGAAATCTCCTCCACTCCATTGTTGTGTGGCTTCCACTGCTCCAGAATTTGTTGGGAGTTCTTCTTTACAGGTATTTTATGTGCTGTCTCTCTTGATAAATATTTAACAGAGTATATATGCTAATAAAAATGACTTTATTCTTAGTAGTCCATGTATTATCTCTGCACACTAAATATTTATTTTAGGGAGATGCACTGGTCAAATTTCTCAGGCTATACCTCTTCAGTAGTAGTAGTAGTAGTAGTAGTAGTAGTAGTAGTCATAGTAATAGTAATATTCACATCTTTCTCTGCTTTACAAAAAGAGTTTTTTAATCATTTTGCATGTTCAACAAAAAGAATTTATTGAGTGTCTACTGTGTTCCAAGCACTGTGTTAAGCACTGAAGATACAAAAAAGAAATAAAAAAATGATAAATCCTTCACTCATGAAGTCTAATGGGGGAAATGACAAACTAATAATTATATAAAGATGAACTATAAACTCGGTAAATAGGAAATAATTATGAGATGGATGATAATAGAGTCAAGAAGGATAAGGAAATGTTTCCTTTAGGAGGTGGGATTTTGACTGGGACTTAAAGAAATCCCAGGAAAACAAGAGACAGAGATGATGAGAAACACCAGATCAGGATGGTTGGTAGCCAATAACTGTAAAAGGAGAATAGAGACGGAATATCTATGTATTCCTGGAAGAGTAAAGAGGAAAGTATCACTAGAATGAATAGTTCAGGAACAGGGCTAAATTATAAGAAGACTATTAATATTGGGGGATAAAGGGATAGGTTGTAAAGACTGTCTAATAGGATTTTGTATTGACACTTCAGGTCATAGGGAGCCAGTAGAATTTACTGAATGGGTAAGGAGACAACCTTGGTGATTGATCATGGAAAGAATTACAGTGGGGAGTGACTTTGGCAAGCAAACCCATAAGCAAACTACTGCAATTGGCCTACCATGGGGTAATGAGGGCCAATGCCAGAGGCTGGAGTGCCAATGTTACATATAAAAGCAGTATCAAAGGAAAGAAGGGATGGGAAAAGAGGACATTCTTGAGAAATATTACAAAGGTGTATGTAAAATAAAGAAAAAACTTTGTGTTTACTTTCCAACAAAATTAGTACCTTGCCAGTGAGGTGTGATTCAACTGAAATATTTCTTGCCTATTAACCACTTTGATGACTCATTGTTGCTTTAACAATTCCATCTTTTAAAATGCCTGTTGTTCTTTGCTTAAAAAAAGTGGGAAAATTCATTAAGTCGTGACACTGCTAAATCTGTGATAAATAATGAATAAAATTATGCTTGCAGCATTTTGGTAGATTGGCATGTCAGAGGTATTCCATGACATTATATTGCTTTTCTTCTTTTTTTATCCCCAGCATACAGCACAAAGCTTTGCATATAGAAGGCATGAATTCAATTGACTTAAATTCTTAGGACAAGGTGTCATTGCCATTCCTGAGTCACCATTTCCTTGTGTTCTAAATCTATAAAATTCCAAAAATAGTTTATAAGTAATAAAAATTTCAGATGAGATCTCATTTAAAGCTTTCAGCAGTGTTGAAATATTTTTTTTTCTCCTCTTACATGTAAAAGTACTTTTTTCCATCATTTTTTAAAATTACTGAAAATTAAAAACACAAAAAGAGAAGGGAGTAGAAACATTATAAACAAATTTAAAATAAGAAAAGAAAAATAAGCATATCATGTGGATAGCAGAATATAAGAGAAAATTCAAAATATATAGCAATAAAATCGCATTTCAAGAAAGCCTATACATTCAACACTGTGTATTGTGTTGAGACTTTTCATCTTTGCTTCCTTTTTAGTTTTCTAGTTTTCTTTTTTCTCTCCTGCACATTATGTTTTGTTCGTTATCTTCTTTCCCTCTCCTTCAGACTAAAATTAAGCTCAAATATATTTACTTGTAGAAATGGACACACATATACATATATAAATGCATAATGTGTATATAGACATATACATTCCCTACCAAATGCTACTTTTGAACTTTCATCTTATGTTTGTGCATATCTCTTATTTCCTTTCCATCCTGATTACTCTACCCACTATTTTGACCTTGTATTACTTAACCTACCCTCTCTCCAAGGCTCCTTCCCTTATCCTCCCCATTGTCATAAATATAAGCACCCTTCTATACTCCCTTTGACCTATTCCCTTACCTTTCCCTCTTCCATTTTCTTCCTGATGAAGTTTTAGGTGGTTCAGGGACCCCTAAGGACTGAAGTATAGGTAAGTGTTGCCTGGAATGACTTCACGCACCCAAGCAATCTTTAAGTGAAGTTGC
The DNA here is from genome assembly GCA_028658325.1 of Potorous gilbertii. NCBI lineage: Eukaryota > Metazoa > Chordata > Mammalia > Diprotodontia > Potoroidae > Potorous > Potorous gilbertii. The sequence continues at coordinate 434,468,736 of CM053771.1, forward strand.
AAAGTTTAATTTTTATGTTATTCAGTAGGCAAAAGTTCTTAATGAAACTGTGGCCTTAGAGAGGAGCAATTAAAGTTTATATAGAAAAAAACTGTAGTAAAAACATATGGCAAATATGCTAATTCTGGTGATTTAGGGAGGGATTAGGGAGTACTTAAGGAGATGTCAATTCTTAAAGAAACATGAACTTTTTGTATCTACTGAGCAGGCGTTTTATCCAGAGTTCACCAGGAAAAGTCCATGGTTTGGGGGATGGGGCATAGAGAAGTATGCTTTATACATCTGCTAAATCACTAAGTTAACTAGCTGCTCAAGGCTGATTGAGGATTGCCCAGTCTGCCACTAACCAATTTCTTGTTTGACAAGGTAGACATAGGGAGTGTATGTGTGTTTGAAGTCTAGGCTACACAAATGGAGGAGTCCAGGATGCACATAATGAGGAAGGGAGTTGGTAAAATTAGTCCAGTGGGTACACAACATCTTTATGAGACAGTATGTAGCCAGTTCAATTAATAATTCCTATAGGTGTCATTTGTTACTGCACAAGAGAGAGAGATGAGTGTTTCATTGCGACTCACTCATAAGCAATTGCTAGGTAGAGTATGACTGGGCTGGGGAGAAACCATAATAGATAGTATTGTCGAGGCTAGAGAGAGATATGGTCTTGGAATTTTGGTCCTAGCACAGGCACCTGAGCACCCCATCATCCCCATTCCCATAAATCACCCTTATATACCCCCCTCTTTAACCTTTTCCCTCAACCTCCCCTCTAGATATCCCTCCCTTATCTTCTCCCACCTCCTTATCCCCTTAGCATTCTATTACTTTCTTAATTTAGAAGACTTTTACACAGACATATATGTATGTACATATATATGTATCTATACTGATATAGATACACATATATGCCACATACATATATGTATATGTGTATGCATGTATTTATGTATCATTCCCTCTTGAACCCATTCCTGATCAAAAGAAGTAAGTCTGCAGAACACTCCCCTTCCCCCTTCTAATTCTTCTGTATTGTTTTTTCCTCTCATACCACATTTGCATAGAATAATTACTCTTTTAACTGTTCCTAAAAGGTTTTACTTTTAAAAGTCATATCACACTCAAGTGCACCCCACTCATTTTTCATGAACTACACAATTATTAATAACAATCTTAGTCATATGTATGACATTTTCCATACATATAAATCGGCAGTCTGTCCCTGAGTCTCTTGTAATTATTACTTGCTATGTACCTTATATTTCTCTTGGCTCTTGTATATCAAATTTTCTATTGTTAGTTCATTTGTTTGTTATTAACAGATTCCTGAAAGTCATAAAGTTGATTAAATGTACTTTTAATTCAGGATTATGATTAGCTTTACTGGGTGTGATATTTTCTGCCAGAACCTTAGTTCTTTTCCTCTTTGACCTATTTAGTGTTCTAAGACCAGCAGTCTTTAGTGTCACCACTGCAAAGTATTTTTGTAATTTTAACTGTGGGACCGTGATATTTCTATCTTGGTTCTCGTAATCTTTTATCTATGAACTGGAAATTACAGAATTTTACTATAATCTTCCTGTGGCTTTTCTCATGGGATCTCTTTCATGTGGTGATTAGTGAATGATTTTTTCCAATTTGTAATTTCCCTTCTAATACTTTAGGAAAATTTTCTTTAGTAATTTCTTGTATTATTGTAGCAAGATCATTTTTAGCATCGCTTTCAGGTGCTTCAACTGGTACCTTTGTCCTTAGATTCTCCTTCATTTCTACCCTGTCACCAAGAACTGGAACTAAGACTTCAAGCCTCATGTAAGTGCCCACAGAAATTGAGCATTCGCATCTGACTGCTTCTGTAATTATCAGACATGTGCTGGTTCCTTCTTACCTCATCCCATATCTGCTTCATAGCTGGATCCAGTATAATTTGTCAGCATGAGTTGCCTTAATTTTCCCTGTCTCAAATGACCAACAAGGCTCACTCCCCCAGGGGTAAAACTTTTTGAGGTTGGAGCTGAGACAGCTTCACCACCTAGCTAATCCCAGAGCTTGCCACTTGTTTAAGTCAACATATGACCTATCTGGAGGTGTTCACTCTTCACAGTCACCAAACCTCATGCAGGAATTTATCTTGAGTTCTTCACTGATTGTCCCAGTAATATGCTGTTCTGCTCCAACTCTTAATTATTTTCATCAACCTATGTTTGCCCTGAGATGCCATTTTTTATATTTTCTGGGGAAAACCTTGAGAGCCTGGAATTTTCTGATATGCTCTGCCATTTTCCAAGAATCCTTTCATTAATAACAATTTTTAACATTTCTTTTTTATAATGATGAGTTCTAACATCTCTCCCTTTCACTCTCCCTTCCTCCATCCCTTGACAGAGAAGGAAAGCATTTTGATTTAGTTTATAAACATGTCGTTATGGAAAACATCCATGATAGTCATGTTATGAAAGAAAACGTACAAAAAAAACTGAAGAAAAATTAAATAAAAAATCTATGTTTGAATCTGTATTCAGAAACCCTCAGTTCTTTACCTGGGGATGAATAATACTTTTCATCATAAATCCTTCAGAGTTTTGTTGGATAATTGAATTGCCAAGAGTAGCAATTTCATTCGAAGCTGATCATCTTACAGTATTGTTGGTCCTTTCTACACAGCACATTTCACTTTGCATCAGTCTATGCAAGTCTTTCCATATTTTTCTGAGAGCTTACTACTCAGCATTTCTTATGGTACAATAGTACATTATCACAATCACATACTGCAACTTGTTCAACCATTCCCCAATTGGTGGGCATCCTCAATTGATAATTATGTGTCCCTAGAAATGAGCAGCTATAAACATTTTTGTATACATAGTAGTGGTCCCGGCTTTTTTAAAATCTCTTTTGGTATATAGACCTAGTGGTAGCATTTCTGTATCAAAGGATGTACATGATATTATAGCCCTTTGGGAATAGTTCCAAATTGCTCAAAAGAATGGCTGAAACATTCACAACCCCAACAGTGTATAGATGTTTCATTTTTCCCACATCCCAACATTTGTCATTTATTTTTTCTTTCTTATTAAGTAATCTAATAAGTATGAGATAGTACCTCAAAAGTCTTTTAATTTGCATATCTCCAATAAGTAATGAGAATATTTTTTCAGATGGTTGTAAATAGCTTTGATTACTTCACCTGAAAATTGATCATCTGTTGTGAACATTTATCAATTAAAGAATATTCTTACTTTTATAAATTTGACTCAGTTCCCTATATGTTTGAGAAATGAGGTCTTTATCATCAAAACGTGAATCATTTTTTCACATTATTACTAACGGTATTTCCTTCTACCGTATTGTCCTGCCCACCATTTATTCTATTCTCTGTCTCTCCCTTCACCCTGTCCCTCCTCAGAAATGTTGTGCTTCTGACTACTGCCTCCCCCCATCTTCCCTCCCTTCTATCATACCCCACTTCTACTTACCTCCTTCCTCTCCTGCATTTCTCTAGGGTGAGATATATTTATATACCCCAACAATTGGTGTATTTTATTTTTTTTCTCTGAGACAATCAGATGACAGTAAGGATCACTCATTCCTCTTCACTAATCACCTCTTCCTTTTCAGTTTGAAAGCTTTGTCTTAACTCTTTTATGTGAGATAATTTACCCCATTCTATCTCTCCTCTTCTCTTTCTTCCAGTGCAATCCTCCTCATCACTTATCTTTGCATTTATAAATATCATCCCTTCATATAACACACATTGTACCCACCTCATATATACTCCTTCTAAAAACTCTATTAATGGAGAGGTTTTATGAGATAAATGTCATCCTCCCATTTAAGAATGCAAACACTTTAACCTTATTAAGTGCCCTGTTATTTCCCATTCTTGTTTACATTTTTATGTTTCCCTTGACTCTTGGATCTAAAAGTCAAATTTTCTATTAAATTCTGGAATTTTCATCAACAATACTTGAAAGTCCTCTATTTCATTGAATTTTAAATTTTTCTCCTGAAGGATTATGCTCAGAGTTGATGAGTAAATGATGCTTAGATATAAGCCTAGCTCCTTTGTACCATGCAATAGATTATCATGAGGCCTATGATCTTTTAACATAGTGGCTACTAAATCTTATTTATTCTAAATGTGGCTCCATCTTTCTTTCTGTTTTCTTGCAATATTTCTCCTTGCCTTGGGAACTCTGGAATTTGGCTCTAGTATTGCTGGCAGTTTTCATTTTTTACACTGTTTTCCCCTCTGCTTCTGGGATATAAGGGCATTTTTCCTTGATAATGTCTTGAAAGCTGCTGTGAAGTCTATTTTCAGGTAAGCTACCTGACAGGCAGACCAGTAGTTACGAAATTATCTCTTTTCTGTCCATTTTACAGGTCAGTATTTCTTTTTCCAAAGAAGTATTTAACATTTTCTTCTATTTCTCTTCCTTTTTTTTATTTTGTTTGACTGAATTTTGATTTCTCATAGAGTCATTGGCTTCTACTTTTCCAGTTTTAATTTTTAATGCATTATTTTTTACACTTAGCATTTCTATCTTCTTTTCTATTGGGTCAATTTCACTTTTTTAGGGAATTATCTTCAGTCGATTTATATACTTCCATTTCAATTTGACCAATTGCATATTTTTATTTCCTTATTTCTTGATTTCTCATAAAGTTATTAGTCATAAAATCATGAAGTCCATCTGCTACATTTTGATTAAAAAAAAACTAAAATATTTTCTTCAGTGAGCTTTTGGACCTCCTTTTCCAGTTGGCCAGTTCTGCTTTCCAAGTCATTCTTCTCCTCATTGGCTTTCTGGACCTCTTTTGCCACTTGGGTGCATCTATTTTGCAAGACATTATATTCTTCAGTATTCTTTAGGTCTCTTTTAGCAAGCAATTGACCTATTTTTCATGATTATCTTGCACTGATTTAATTTCTCTTCCCAATTTTCCATCCATCTGTCTTACTAGATTTTTAAATATTTTCTTTTTGCTCTTTTCCATGGCCTGAGACCATTTCATTTCTTTGGAGGCTTTTGCTATAGGTCCCTTCACCTTGCTGTCGTCCTTCAGTTGCATGTTTTGGTCTTTTTTTTTCCAATGTATGCTTTGCTCTTCCTTCTCTGAAAGGATGAGAGAAACTACCTTTTTCCCAAGCCAGTTATCTTCTATTGTTTTATTTTTCCTTTTGGGGGGCATTTTCCCAGCAAGTTATGTGATTTTCGTGTCCTTTGTCAAGTGCAGGATGTACTACTCCAGGCTTCAGAGGTTTTGTAATGGTGTTTTTCAAGATATCTCTAGAAACTTGTAAGTTTTCAGTTCCTTCGAAGAGGCACAGTCAAGGGAGAGGTCTTTACTCCTTTCCTGGCATGTGCTTTAGTCTGCGTGTGACCAAAATTACCATTTTCTGCCCTGCAAATATAAGTAGCATTGCCTCTCTACAGCTGCCAACAGCTCTGCCACACCAGCGCTCTCCTCAGTCCAGGATTGTCGTTCAGGACTGAGACCCAAGTCAGCTGCTTCATTCCTCCACAGTCTGCAGGTGAGATTTCCAGAAGTGGATGCTGCTGAGCCAGTGTTTTCAATCACCCTGAGTCTGGAGCTGGAGATGGGACTCAATGACACTCCCCTCTCACCCAGATGAAAGTGGTTCCAACTCACATTTGAAGCTTGAAGCTGTCTTTAGTGTCTGTGGGTTGATACATCTAGATACAGTGGCGGCTGCCTGTGATTCCACCCACTGAAGACTGCTTCAGTTCTATGCTCCACTCAAGTATGATGGACCCTGCCTGTTGCCCTTTTAGGGTGTCTTGAGCTGGAAATCTGTTAGTCTTTGCCATTTTGTTGCTTCTGCTGCTGTGTAAGGTGTTTGGAATTCTCGGGTTATCAGGGTCATGGTGTCCTCGGGAGAAATCTCTTGGGACGTCATGTCCTTGCATGACTTACCCTTAAGTAATAAGCATGATGGACTACCCTTAAGTAATAACTGACCTTCATAATTACGTTGAGCAAGAGCAGCAACAGTCAAACACATAAGCTCAGCACACAATGTATTCTAGTTTCTTTCATGCATGGAAGTATAATGCCTATTTATACTCTGAGCTAGATGAGAATAAACAGAGTGCATACCATCCTAACTCCCACCTCATTCATTCGTGCCTGGAAGAAAGATCTCATGCGGGCATAGATCTTGGGGGACTCAACACTACTGCAGAATTTATTTAGAGTCATTTTGCAGGTGTTTTAAGGGCTTCAGGAGGAGTGCAGGAGCAGGTCCATGCTTTTACTCAGTCATCTTGTATCCCCACTGCACTTCACGCCCTGCCAATTTCATTTTTTTTAAGGACTGGTTATCTTCAATCAATTTTTGTCCTTTATTTTCCAAGCTGTTGATACTCTCTTGCATGCCTCTCTTTCTTTTTATTAATTTTTCTTTTACTTTTATTTGATTTTTAAAATTCTTCTTGACATCTTTTAAGACTTCTTTTTGTACTTGAGACCAATTCCTATTTTCCTTTGAGGTTTCAGATGTAGGTATATTAAAAATGCTGTCCTTTTCTGAGTTTATGTTGTCATTTTCCCTGTCATCATCATAATTTTCAATGGCCAACTTTTTTTCTGCTTCTTTCTTATGATATTTGTCTATTTTGTGTCTGTTAAAGTTGAGCTCTCCTGGCGGAGCACAAGGGATATAGTTCCAATTCTCTAGCAGCCAAGGGTCTGGTCACTGAGGTTTTGAGCTTGGACCTCAGGTACTGGTACCTGGGGGGGTTTAGGGGGTCTTTTAGTTTACCTGGTGTTAAGCTGGAGTCCTAGTGTTTGTGTCTGGTTTGTCCTGGTACCAGGTGATATTTTTCTGTTTCCCTGGGGATATGTTGAAGCATGGGGAGTTTTAGCGGCTGAAGGACACCTGCCCACCTGCTTGGCGTTGCATTGAAACAGAAGGATTTTTGCTGATGGAGTATGTTTGCCCAGGGCTTCTTTGCTTCAGATGGTGGTTCTCTAAGCTGGCATCTTCCAGTTATCCTGGCTATGCTATGGCACCTAGGTCCTTTAGTGATGGCATTTGCTCCACCACCATGTGGTTAAGGATCTTTTGCTGGTTTCCTGATGTGGGACTTACTACTGGCTTGCAGGGATACTTCTGGTCCTGGAATACTGTCCCCTTTTACTTTGCTGAAATGGGTCTATCTTTGGTCTTCTATGTTTCCCAACTCTTATCTTCCATAATTTTTCTGGTGTTCTATTTTCTGGTTCTTTTTTTAAGCGATCAAATGGGTCTTTCCTTCCACAAGACTAAAATTACATCTTCATACTAAGCATGCAGCATACTACAATAAAACAAAGTAACATTTTAACCACTTTTAAAATCTTCAGATCAAGGTAAACCATGTTTTGAGAAATTCATCACAGACAATGAAAAGTATCTACTTGCTTCTTATGAAACTTCGTATTTAATTACAAATACCAAAAAATTCTGAAGCCATGGGACAAGATCTTTTGTTACCTGAAGCCATTAAAATGTCAGAAACAATTAATGGGAAAAATATGTGGATGAAATTAATAAAATTCCTTTAAAGAAAGACACTATTTCTGAAAGGATTTTTGAACTTAATAACGACCAATTTCAGCAGCTTATTCCCAGACTTAAGGGAAACTTAAGGTTTACAATTCAGTTATATTAAAAAAATGAACATTTCTAACAAGGTACATATGCTCATTTATGTAAAATAGGTTTCTACAAGGATCATAGGAGGAAATATTATTTTATACTTTTTTGGAAGGTACACAGTAGGAGAAATATATATGTCTTAAATTCAATGAATTTTTCACAAATGAAGATTTATAATGGAAATATTCATTGGAATCTGTACAGAGGGTGCTGGAGTAATGATGGTAAGAATGTTGGATTTTTAGTGAAAGATAAAGTTGACGTAGGCAATATATATATATATATATATATACATATATATATATGTATATATATATATATGTATATTATATATGTGTTTGTATATATATGTGTGTGTGTGTGTGTGTGTATGTATGTATGTATACCACCAGAGTTAGATGTTGTACTTTCTGATACTACCAAAATCATTAACTTCATTAAAAGTCATATATTTCACCTCAGTTTATTTTCAAATATTTGGACAGAAATGAACTTCAGTTACAAAAATTATTACTACATGCAAAGGTAAGGTGGCTCTTAAGAAGGTGAAGTTTAATCAGATTATTGACTTTGAAAATTGAAGTTGTGATATTTTTGGCTGACCAAGAATCCAATTTTGCTATTGTTCTTTTCCTAATGACTTATGACTTTCAAAACGTTCTGATTTTTTTCAGATATTTTTGAAAAATTCAACAACTTAAACAAGTTTCTTTAAGAAAAATGTAACATATTTATGTTTAAAAGTTGTCTTCGGCAAGAAATTTGTTTCACTCTGTCATTTTAAGTGTTCTGCTTATCTAGAACTTGTTGATAGTCGTTTTTACAGGTATTGGGGAGTTGTGAGAAAATTTTCCTTTTTAAAGAGACATTCTCATGAGTGGATTCTTTTTTCATTGTTTTGAATTCATTGGCCAGTTTTTCTTCTATTTCCTTCTTCAGCTGTTCCAGGATAGCAGTCTGTGCATGCAAGCTCTTCCTAGTCCCTTCTGAAGTTGCAGATGGAAATTCAACGTCACTACTGACCACTTTGGTATTTGAGTTTTTGTCTTTGTCCCCATAGAAAGATTTTATGGTGTTTTTGCCCTTGTTTTGCTTTTTCCTGCTAGTCATAGTGATTGTTTATTATGGTTCTTGGTTCATTCAGTTAGAGGCTGTAGAACTTGGTTTAGAGCTGATTGGTGTGAAAAAAAAAACGAATGGCAAGTGTCTTTTTATCTTTTTGTTTTGTGTTTTCCCCATCATTTCTGGGGCTATTTTTTTTAATTTTGGGGAAGGGGTGGTCTGGTCAAGGGAGATCACCTCAGCTGAGCTGAGGCAAAAGCAAGCTCAGGGATTGATGATCCCATCTGAAGTATTGTCTTCCTGTTTCCCCTGGAGTTCTGAGGTATGCTTAGATCCTAGTGCGAGTTTTCACCCTTCCTGGGGCTCTTCTCCAAGCGCTGAGGCTAGCCTGTGTCCTACCGCAAGTTTCATCCCCTCCTGGGGTTCTTCTCTTTGCGCTGAGGCATATCCGGTTCCTAATGCGAGTTTCCACTGCCCTGGGTTCCCTCTTCTTCCAGTTTGCCGTTGCCACTGAGGAGGAATCCCCCTAAGCTATTTTCCTGATCTTAGGTGTTATGAGAGAATTTGCCCCCTCTATTGTCTCCACTGATCCAGGATTTTTCTGGGGAAATATTTTATGGTTTTTTCGAGGTCATCAAGGGGTGGGGAGAGAGCCTTACTGATCACTCTGCCATCCTGGATCATGTAAATTCAAGTAAGTGACTTACAGACGTTTACTCTGTGGGCTGACCATCTTAGGAGCTGCTGCAGCTGGTATCTGGGGCTTAGCAACTGTCACTCTCTTGGCTCTGCTGGTATCTCACCCTGGGCTGCCTTTCTGCCTGTTCTGCCTGCTGCTGTCTTAGGTCTTCCCAGGACCCTCCAATTCTGCTGCGCTGGATGCACTGTGCTGTGTGCTGTGGACTCATCCCTGCAGAACAGTTCCTACCTGTTGACCTTCCAGTCTGTCCTGGGTTATGGTTCTGCCACAGTTTGTCTCCTATTGGATTCTGTGCCTCTAAAATTTCATCAGATTCTTTTTTTAGAGGTATCTGAAGGAGTCTATCCAAGAGCTTAGGTGAGTAGTTGATTTCATTCCTCCAACTTGGCTCCACCCCAGCTTAAGAAATTCTGAGGCCACAGATGGTAAGATAGCATAGGAACTACATAAATATTACAGGGAACCCATGTGCTAACAATGGATACAGGATCAGGAGTTTTTTGGCAATTCTATTGTCTTTAACATGTTCTGAGTAATACATGACTCAAGTGAGTGGAGGAACACTTTTCAGTCAAGAGGGAGTGGAAGAACCAAAGGAAATTTTTATTTCAGGCCACAGGGGAGCAGGAACCTTCAGAAAGAATATTGCTTACAGTCCCAGGGTAGCAAGCATATTTTCTGGGTAAAGAAAAGAGTGCAGATAAGGAGAGCAGTGAGCATAAATTTCCCTGATCACACCATCTAGGAGGAAATTAAAACTTCCTCTCACCCAGAACAAGTTCTAAAAACATGCATACAAAAAAGCCTAGCACTTGAGTCAGAGACTTTCTCCTCTGCATACTAGAAAAAAAGAGTTCACATTAAGTTCCAAATTAAGTTCTGAAAAACCCAAAATAGCCTAAGATAAAAGAAAAAACTAATATGGTAGCTATGAGCAAAGCTATAAAGACAAAAAGACATTGGAGAGAAAGCCAAAAAGAATTTCTGAAAGACCTGAAAAAAATGATTTTTTTAAATGAAATAAGAGTGGTAGGGAAAAATGAGGGACAGAACGGGGAAGCAAAGAATGAAAAATCCAAAAGAAAATTAACCATTTTTTAAAATAAGCACAAAAATACTGAAGGAAAGAAAAGCTTAGAAATAGAATTGTACAATGTGAAACAGAAATTCACTAATGAAAATAACTTTTATTTAAAAAGCACAATTGACTAACTGGGAGGAAAAGAGAGACAAATTTTCACTGAGGAAAACAACTACTTTACAATTAGAAGTTGCCAAGTTGAAGCTAATTACATGGGAAACAACAAAAAAAATCAAAAGAATGAAAGAAGGAGGAAAAAGTGAAATATCATTGAAAAACATGACCTAAGAGTGAATCAAGGTGAGGCAATTTAGAAGTATTATATTAGGTGAAAGTCATAATTGAAGAGAGAGTTGTAATGTTTTACTTCAAGAAATTGTCAAGGAAAATGTCCAGATATCATAGAAACAGAAACTAAATTGTAAATTCTAAGAGTTCACTGATGACTACCTGAACAATACAAAAATAAAAATTTACAGAAATATAAGTAAAAACATCAATATTCCCAGGTCAAAAACATAATACTTGAAGCAACCAGAAAGAAACCACTCAAAAACTGTAGGGCCACATTTAGGACCACACAAGATCTGGAATCTATCATGTTAAATTAGTTGAGGATGTGGAATATATTCCAGAAAACAAAAGAAGAGGGATTAATATCATGAATGATGAACTCAGCAAATTGGAGCATAATGCTTCAATGGAAAAAATGAAAATAAATGAAAAGTAGGCTTTGAAGTATTGTTGATGAAAAGATAAGCGCTAAATAGAAAAGTTCTTAAAATATAAGATCCAGAAGGACCATAAAGAAGTAGACATGAAAGAGACATCATAAAATACACAAAAATGTTAAACTATTGACCTTTCTATAAAATAAAATTAAACATGTACCTTATAGGAATTTCGTTGTTATTAGTTCAATTGAAAGGATTTTATATTGAAAGAGTATATGTGAATCTGTCAAATAATATGGAATGATGCAAAAAAGAGGCAGGAAAGAGGGCACTTTTTAGAGAAAGGGGAACAGAAAGGAATAGTGAAAAAAATTATCTTGCAGAAAAATCCCATGTGATGAAGAGGTTTTGACAGTATAAAGAAATGTTTGTGGAGAGTGGGCAAAATGTAAATCTCACTCTTACCAGAATTGCTTCAAAGAGGGGAGTTAATTCTCTCTGTGTGTGAATGTATATATATATATATATATATATATATGCATGTATGCATTATGAATGCTACATGTATGTATATATACACATGCATATTTACATATACATTCATACACATCCCCAACTCACAATATAAATCTGTTTTAATGAAAACGTCAGTAGAATGGCAATGGAACGTAAAAAGGGGGCTGAAAAAAGGGAGGGCAATAACATAAATCAATAGTAATAAATGAAACAATTGAAAGGAGGCACAGGACAAAAACAGGAAGAAGATAAACAGAAGAAAATCGAATGGGGGAAAATGCACAGTTCTCATAACTGTGAAGGTGAATGGGATGAGCTCATATGTAAAACTTAGGAACATAGAAGAATGGATTAGAAACCAAAATCCAATAGTACAAATATAAGAAACACATTTAGGAGCAGGACCAGAATATAGTATACATGAATTGATGTAAATAAAAAATGGGGGCACGGGTTGCAACTATGATCTCTGACAAAGTAAAAGTAAGAAATAGGTAATAATCAGGGAAATGATACCTGGTTAAATGGGAGCATAGACAAGAAATTAATCTCAACATTAACATATGCATTAAATAGCATAGAATTCAAATTCTTAAAGGGAAAGTTAAGTGACTTACATGAGAAAACAGAAAGTTGTTCTAAACTAGTGTGGGACTTCAAACTTACACTATAACAATTAAGTAAATGCAATCATAAAATAAGTAAGAAACAAGTAAAGATGATAAATAGAATCTTGGAAAAATAAGGTGATAGACCACTTGAGGAAACAAAGTGGCAACAGGCAGGATTGGTTTTTGGCAATTGCACATGCCACCTTTACAAAAATTGCCCTTAGTATTAGGGGAAAAAAATACTCACAAACAAATATATAAAAACAAAAAATTAAATGCACCATTTTCAGATCACAAAGTCATAAAACAGTATTTAATAAACACCTATGGATGCACAGATTTAAAGTTATTTGGAAAATAATTATTCTAGTACTGAAGAACGACTGGGTCAAAAAGTCATAGCAAGTATAAATTAATAAAAGAGAATGAAAATGATACAATATGCCAATATTTGTGGGATGTATTCAAGGCAGTATCTACTAGAAAAAAAATAACTCTCTGAATGTGAACATCAATAAAATAGATAATTGGCAGATCAATAAGTTGGGAAAACAATTTTAAAAAACCCACAGCAAGAATAAAGCAGCAATAGCCAAATAAAAATGAAAAAGGAAATTCAGAAAATTAAAGGAGATTAATTAAATTGAAAGTAAAAAAAACTGAGTTAATAAACGTATAAACTTTTTATATAAACGTATAAAGTTTTATATTATATAAGTATCAATAAAATAGATAAATAAGTGATTACTATTATTTACAAAAAGAAGAAAACCATATCTCCAGTATCAAAAATGAAAAGAGTGAGAGTATCCCTAAAGAAAATGAAATTAAAATAATTACTAGGAATTATTTTGTACAATCATATTCTTGTAAAACTGTCAATCTAAATGAAATTGTTAAATATTTACAAAAAATAACTACTCAAATTAATAGAAGATGAATAGAATAACATTAACTTTAAAAAAAAAACAAATTGAACAAGCTATCAATGAGCTGCCAAAGAAAACAAATCCCAAGGAAGGAATTTATTCAAAAGTGAATTCTATGAAAGAATGAAGGAATAATACACATACACACACATATACACACATACATATACACACACATATATGTGTATATATATATATATATATATATATATATATATATATATATATATGTATATATTTAAGTTTAATGGCAAACCAAGATGGCAGAAAAGAAGGAGGAACCTGGAGAAGTTCTCCCCAATAGCTGGCAAAATACCTGTAAAACAAGAACTGGGAGTAAAAAGAATGCCCATCAATTGGGGAATGATTGAATATATTATGATATATGAATGTAATGAAATACTACTGCTCAATAAAAATGATGAATAAGAAGACTTCAGAGAGGCTTGGAAAAATTTATATGATCTGATGCTGAGCAGAAGGAGGAGAACCAGAAGAACGTTATGCACAGCAACAACCACAGTATGTGAGAGTTTTTTTTCCAGTAGACTTGGATCATCATAGCAATGCAAGGACTTAATAAAAAATTCCCAATGATCTTCTAAGGCAAAATGCCTTCCACATCCAGAGAAAGAAATATGGAAATGAATCTAAGAATGGAGCAGATCATTTTTTGTGTGTGTGTTTGTTATATGATTTCTCCCATTTATATAAGTTTGTCTACACAGCTTGACTATAGTGAAAATGTGTTCAATAGGAATGTATGTGTATATCCTACGTAGAATTGTATGCCATCTCGGGGAGAGAGGGATGGTGGGGGGTAGGTATTGGAGAAAATCTAAGTTTTATGATTGTGATTGTAGAACAACAAAAAAATTAAATTAATATTAAAAAGAGATAAAGGAATAAACATTAATATAGTAAAATAGAAGTGTATAAATACTCTGAGGGTAAGGTTTTACTTTGGTGCATTTCTGGTGTCAAGTGTTTCTTTGGCCAAAGAGACTCTGGGAAGCAGTTATGGAGCATTCCCCACCCCCCACACCACACCTGGGCTAAAACCTAGATGTTGGTGCTTCCCTCTCTATTAATTTTGTAAATTGTGTATGTAAGTAAAGATCAGATATGTATACATGTATAATACTCATGCAGGTTGGAAGTGCTGTCTGTTGATTTATTTTTGATTTTTCTGAAATTTTAACTTTGATTCTCACTGATACCTGTGCTTGATTAAAGTGATGGTTAAACCCCCGAAAAAAAAAAACCTGTAAAAAAACTGATTGTCGGAGGCGGAGCCAAGAAGACGGAGTAGAAAGATGCACATTTGCTTGCTCCAAACCCACAGCCCATGGATTTCCTCTAAAAAGAACTCCTGGCAAATATTGGAACAATGGAAGCCACACAGCAACACAGTGAAGGAGATTTCCGTTCCAGAGAGCCCTGAAAAACCCATCCCAAAGGTCCATCGTGCCCTAGACAGGCGGCACCGAGAGGAGTGAGCAGAGGCCAGCAGACTTGAGGGATGGAATCTCCAGCAGCTGCGAAGGTCCCTCCACCCACGGATGCACAGGTCAGTGAGAGAGACGGGCTGAGAGGGGAGCGGGTGTCTCCGGGACTCAGGCCACATCGGGAGGCAGTTGCAGAGGCAACAGGTGGCCAGAGGCTCCCAGAGCAGGCAGGAGCTCAGCAGCACCTCCATTACAAAGGTTCTCTGCATAAACCCCCTGAGGGAACTGAGCCTGGGAGGCGGCCCTGCCCCAACCTGAGAACCAGCAGATAAGCTCCCATTGAATAGCAGCCACACCTGCAGCCAAAAGCCCTGAGGCCGGGCGGCAGCATTTGAATCTCAGACCCTAAGCACTAACTGGGCAGATCTAGGTCAGGGGTGGAGAGAACTCTCAGAAGTCAAGTAACTGGTTGGGAAAATGTCCAGAAAAGGGAAAAAAACTAAGACCATAGAAGGTTATTTTCTTGAGAACATGATTCCGCCATTCCTCTCTGATGAGGAAGAGAACTGCTTACCTTCAGGTAAAGACATAGGAGTCAAAGCCTCTGTATCCCAAACATCTGAAACAGATATCCCATGGGCTCAGGCCATGGAGGAGCTCAAAAAGGATTTTGAAAATCAAGTTAGACAGGTGGAGGAAAAACTGGGAAGAGAAATGAGAAAGATGCAAGAAAAGCATGAAAAACGGGTCAATACCTAAATAAAGGAGACCCAGAAAAATGCTGAAGAAAATAGCAC
>CM053771.1:434484716-434559617 GCA_028658325.1 Potorous gilbertii
CGGAAATCTCCTTCACTGTGTTGCTGCGCGGCTTCCACTGTTCCAGACTTTGTCAGGAGTTCTTTTTACAGGAAATCTATGGGCTGTGGGTTCGGACCTAGCATAGGTGAGTCTTTCTACTCCGCCATCTTGGCTCCGCCGAAGAGATATCTTATTGAGCAAACTGGGCAAGCTCAAAATGCTAGCCTGGGTAATATATTTTTGAATCATTTCACGTTATTCACAAATATGTGTGTATATATGTATGCATACATATGTATGTACATATATATCATATATATTTGTGAATAACATGAAATGATATACATATACACATACATACACACACGTACATATATTCATTGAAGACAAAATAATTAATCATTATATAATTAATCCCAACAATTGCAAGTTTCATTCAATGGAAGTAACATGTATTTTTATTTTATCTCCATAAGCGAAATTTTATAAAACATTTACATTATTCAAAGGAAATTTGAAATATGACTTTAAAATGTATTTTCCATAAAAGTGAGCAATCAAGGAATTAAAAATGACTAACTTTTTGCTTAATGATTGAGTTCTATAGATAGAAGACATTTTATAACAGGAGTTTTTTTTTATATGAAAAGCTAATGAATGGGTAACAAATCATGCAAACTTAAAGGAATGATATTTTCTGCCATAACATAACTGAATTACCAAACTATAAAGGTTAAAGAAAAACTTTTAGGGGGGAGAAATTCAGGGCATACCCTTCAGAATTTGGAAGATAATAAATATTACGTCCCAGATGATCCTTTTATTAAAATAAATGGAAAAATCAGAAATATAATAGAATATATCAGACAATGCATTACCTAATCCTCTATAAGTTAAACTTATAAAACTAGAGAAAAGATTTGAATATGTTAAGTCTATCATAATCATGAAATCTCAAAATTGAAAGCACTTATCTTACCTAATCCAAACGTAAGTAAATATTCCCTCTAAAATATACATGTCATCCACCATTTATTTGAAAGTATTCAATAAGAAAGAAACAATGATCACCTCATGAATCTAATTCTACTACTAGGTAGCTTCATTTTTTTCATGGAGTTTTTCTTATATCAAGCCAAAATCATGTTCTCCAAAACTACATTCTGAATCAAGCATGACAAGTATAATGTAATCCATATGATGGTACTTGAATTAATTTGCTAAAAGGTTATTATAGCTCCCTAAGTCATGAAATCTTAACATTTTTGCTTTCCATGTATCACTTTGGTCTATTGAAACCTATGATCGCCTTCTAAGATAATGCAATTGAATAACTGAAGGAAATATTGAATATTAATTAGAGGTTAGCAAAAATGAATTTGCATTTTTTCAGGTATATCTGCAGAGACTAGTAATGTGCAGGAAACACTTATTAATGCACATAAGCTGTTAAGGAGGGAGGGGGAGAGAGAGAGCGATGGAGCGAATTATTCTTATATTCAAATATTATAGAATAAAGAAACCATGGTACATCACAGTGACTGAAAAATATGACAAAAAGAATATTGACTGAGAAACAGAAGAAAGGATTAGAAATCAATGTCCAAAAATATGGTGTTTACCCACATGTTAAATTATATGTATATTAATTACATAACAAGGCAGTTGTGAAGAAAACTCTTTGCAAATCATAAAGGTTTCTGGAACTTAACTCCCAAGATTATTATGAGACTCAAGTGAGATAATAGTACCAAAATTCTTATCACATTGCCTGGCTCATAGCTTCTGTTTAATAATTTTTCCTTCCTTCCTTTATTCCCTTGTTCCTTTATTCCTTCACTCTGTATAGGAATTAGAAATATCATTATAATGTCTGCAATTAAAGTTGCTGGGGTTGCAAGATCAGTTCTCTCACACAATTCAATTCAACAGAGAATTGCTAAATAATGGTTATGTACCGATTACTATGGTATTCTCATTTTAGCCCAATTTGATTAGTAAATCAAACAGATACATATGTAAATCAAACAGATACATATGAGGTTTTATAAATTGAAAAAACCAATAAGGACTCCATATATATACAGTCAAGTTTTTCTTTTTCCTTTTTTTTTTTTTTGGTGTTGTTCCACTTTATTTGGAGAATACTGACATACAAGATTCCTTTTTGGAAATATTACTCATTTTGGGGAGCCAGGTTATGGGCAAATCATTTAAAGAGTTGACAAAATATCTACAATAGTTACGCAGGCTGGAATAAGGCATCTGTGATTAAGGGAAAAAAAACTAATCTTTTTCATTTTCATGATTTTGTTTCTTCTAATATTTTACTTTGTCACTTAACATAATCTGTTCCTTTAGATATATTTTCAAAATTATTTAAATAGCTTCAGAGAACTCACTATAGTGGCAACTTCCAGAGGAGATATAAACTTACCTTGATAAAGGAAACATGCTCATCAGGAATTCCCTTACCATTGAAATTGCAGGTCCAGTTTGGGGAGCCAAGATGGCAGAGTAGAAAGATACACATATGCTAGCTCCTAACTCACAGCCCATAAAATATTTGTAAGGAAGAACTCCCAACAAATTTTGGAGTAGCAGAAGCCTCACAGCAACAGAGTGGAGATTTATATTCCAGAGAGACCTGAAAAACCAACACCAAAGGTCCATCGCACACACTGGACCCAGAACAGATCCCAACGCTGCCTTGGCTGCATCACATTGAGAAGAGAAGATGCAAGGAGGCTTCAGGTACAGAATCTCCAGCAACTGCACAGGTCCCTCCACCCAGAGATGCCAAAGGTCAGTGAGAGAGTCTTTTTGGCTGGCCGAGAGGGGAGAGGGATATCTCCATAAATCAGGCCCAATTGGGAGGCAGCCACTGAGGCAGCAGGGGACAGGGGCTCCCAAAGCAGGCAGGAGCTTGGATCCATTGTTGAAGGTCTCCATATAAACACCTTGAGGTAACTGAGCACAGTGTGGCAGCCCTGCCCCCACCTAAGAAGCTGAACTTAATCTCACACTGAACAGTAGTCCCGCCCCCGGTGAAAGCCCTGAGGCTGGGAAGCAGCATTTGAATCTCAGACCCAAAGCACTAGCTGGACGAATCTGGGCAGGGGTGGACAGGAATCTCAGAAGTCAAGTAACTGCCTTGGAAAATGCCCAGAAAAGGGAAAAAAAATAAGACCGTAGAAGGTTAATTTCTTGGTGAACAGATTTCATTTCCGAACCTTTCAGCTGAGGAAGAACAACGCTAACCATCAGGCAAACATCCAAAATAAATATTCAACAGGGTCAGTCCATGGAGGAGCTCAAAAAGGATTTTGAAAATCAAGTTAGAGAGGTGGAGGAAAAACTGGGAAGAGAAATGAGACAGATGGAAGAAAAGCATGAAAAGCAGGTCACAACCTTGTTAAAGAAGACCCAAAAAAATGCTGAAGAAAAATAACACCTTGAGAAATAGATTAACTAAATTGGGAAAAGAGGTTCAAAGATCCAATGAGGAGAAGAATGCTTTCAAAAACAGAATCAGCCAAATGCAAAAGCTCACCGAAGAAAACAGTTGTTAAAAACTTAGAATGGAACAGATGGAGGCTAATGACTTTATAAGAAAACAAGAAATCACAAAACAAAACCAAAAGAATGAAAAAGTGGAAGTCAATATGAAATATCTCATTGGAGAAACAACTGACCCTAGAAAAGAGATCCAGGAGAGACAATTTGAAAATTATGGGACTACTTGAAAGTCATGATCAAAAACAAAAGAGCCTAGACATCATTTTTCATGAAATCATCAAGGAAAACTGCCCTGATATTCTAGAAGCAGAGGGCAAAATAAGTATTCAAGGAATCCACTGATCACTGCCTGAAAGAGAACCAAAAAGAGAAACTCTTGTAAACATTGTGGCCAATTTCCAGAGTTCCCAGCAGCTAGAAAGAAACAATTCCAGTATTGTGAAAACACAATCAGGATAACACAAGATCTAGCAGCTTCTACATTAAGGGATCGAAGGGTGTGGAATAAGATATTCCAGAAGTCAAAGGAACTAGGTCTAAAACCAAGAATCCCGGCAAAAGTGAGTATAATACTTCAGGGGGAAATCTGGTATTTCAATGAAATCGAGGGCTTTCAAGCATTCTTGATGAAAAGAGCAGAGCTGAAAAGGAAATCTGACTTTCAAACAGAAAGGGTAGCTGGTGGGATTACACAGACACACACACACACACACACACACACAGAGACAGAGAAAGAGAGAGACAAACAGACGGAGCGACAGAGCGCACAGAGTGAATTGAATAGGATAGGATCATATCTTTAAAAAATGAAGTTTAGCAGTAAGAGAAAAATGTATTGGGAGGAGAGAGAGAGAAATGGAATTTGGCAAATTATGTTTCATAGAAGAGGCAGGCAGGAGACTTTTAGTGGAGGGAAAAAGAGGGAAACTGAGAGAAAAACAGGAAGTTCACTCTCATCACATTCGACTAAAGGAAGGAATAAAATGTACACTCATTTTGGTATGAAAAACTATCTTACAATACAGGAAAGTGGGGGGGAATGGACTAAGCAGGGTGGGGTGGATGATGGAAGGGAGGGCAATGGGAGGAAGGATCAATTTGAAATCAACACTTGGGGAGGGACAGGATCACAAGAGAGAATAGAAGCAATGGGGAGCAGGATATAATGGAGGGAAATATAGTTAGTCTTACACAACAGGACTATTTTTGAAGTCATTTGCAAAACTGCACAGATATAGCCTATATTAAATTGCCTGCCTTCCCAAGGGAATGGGTGGGGAGGGAGGGATGGGGAGAAGTTGTATCTCAAAGCTTTAGGAATAACTGCCAAGTATTGCTCCTGCTATTAAGAAATAAGGAATACAGGTGATGGGGAATACAAAGTTATCTGGCTCTACAGAACAAAAGAAAAGATGAGGACAAGGGAAGGGGGGATGGTAGAAGAGAGAGCAGATTGTTGATAGGGGAAATTAGAATGCTCGGTGTATTGTGGTTGGGGGAGGGAACAAATGGGGAGAAAGTTTGGATCCAAAAATTTTGTGAAAATGAATGTAAAAAGTTAAATAAATAATTAAAAAAAGAAATTGCAGTTTCAGCCCCATATTATATCTCCAATTTTATATATATCTTTATTATCCATACTTGTCTTTTTCCAGATCTGCATATCTGTCTGCCTATTTGTCTCTTTTATATGTACCTATCATAAATATTAAATTTCTCTGCATTCAATACCAGCTGCTCTGCTGCGTGGCCTCATCACCGTCACCACAGTGAGCATCATTAAAATGCCTTACCTGGGATAAGCTCACTACAAGGAAGCATCATCAAGGAGATCCAACATTCTGACTCACACCTTATAAATACTTTTACTTGCTTCTCCTCTGAATGGATGGCAGGAGGTAGAGAAGAAAACACAAAACTCCCTCTATAACTCCTCCTTATAGAGGCCTCAATTAACACAGCACAATCCTGTGATTACTATAATACACAGTTAATTGTAAAACTAGGAAGATACATTGTTATAATAACAGTGAAAGTCTAGCTGTTTCTCAAACACTCAACGTGGAATTTCATGATGAGTATGCTTTTCCTCATACTTTGTAAAGGGAACAAAATTCACATAAACATCAGCAATTATTCCTATTTTCTTAGTCACATTTTAAGATAACAACTTCGTATTCCTATGCTGTTTTTTATGTATCTAGAAAATCAATCCTCAATTTACTTCCAAATTGTTTTCTTTCAACTTCCTTTTTGTATCTTAGTGCAGTTCAGCTTTTCTTCCTAACTCTTTTATTCTGATCTATTTACTCAAAGTTAATGGCTCTTGCTAAATTCATTCCACTCTTAAAATACAGCATGGTAAAATACTAAGCAACAATTTCAAAGTTAATGAAATAGAATCAGCTTCTGGTTCTTGTCTGTCATATTACTATTCTCTTTTATTAAAACTGTATTTCAAAATATTTCCTGTTAAAACTCACAATGTCAATGAGACCAATGAAGAAAGTATTTAACCTTTTGAAGAAGCAGAGAGAAACCGAGAAAAAAAGACAAAAAAAAATTAGCTGGAATAAAATATAGAATCAAGTGAAAGAAAGTTAATGATTTCATACATAACTACTTTTTCAATGTTTTAAAATAGTTTGGATTAAGTGCTTAATATATTTTATATCAGAAGCCATTTGATCAGCAAATGCATCACCCCACTCTCATAAATGTTTTTGAGTTCTACAGAGCTAAAAGTATGGTAATTAAATGTGTCCTTCCAATTTAAACCTTGCAAAATTCCAGGTGATTACAGTTCTGTCAAAAATCTACTGTATATTTTGAAACCTGAAAATTATTCAATAAAAAAATGAAAATATAAAATGTTTCATCTATGATAATGGTCTTTCTCACATTTTTTAACCAATACCTTCCATGTAAGAAGATAGAAAAAGATATTTATAGTACACTTTTTTATTTTATTTTTTTCTGTTAAATAAATTTGTTTATTTAACTTTGTACATTCATTTTCACAAAATTTTGGGTTCCAAATTTTCTCCCCATTTGTCCCCTACCCCCTCCCCAATACACTGAGAATTCTAATTACCCATATCACCAATCTGCCCTCTCTTCTTTCATCCCTCTCTTCCCTTACCCCATCTTCTCTTTTGTCCTATAGGGCCAGATAACTTTTTATTCCCCATTACCTGTACTTCTTATTTCCTAGTAGCAGGAACACTACTCAATGGATGTTCCTAAAACTTTGAGTTCCAACTTCTCCCCATTGCTCCCTCCCCACCCATTCCCTTGGGAAGCCAGGCAATTCAATACAGGCCATATCTGTGTAGTTTTGCAAATGGCTTCCATGATAGTCATGTTGTGTAAGACTGACTATATTTCCCTCCATCCTATCCTGACCCCATTGCTTCTATTCTCTCTTTTGATTCTGTCCCTCCCTGAGTGTTGACTTTAACTTGCTCCCTCCTCCCATTTTCTTCTCTTGCACCATCCCCCACACCCTGTTTATCCCCATCTCCCCCACTTTCCTGTATTGTAAGATAGGTTTTCTTACCAAAATGAGTGTGCATTTTATTCCTTCCTTGGTCAAATGTGATGAGAGTAAACTTCATGATTTTCTCTCACCTCCCCTCTTTTCCCCTCCACTAAAAAGTCTCCTGCCTACCTCTTCTGTGAGAGACAATTTGCCCCATTCCATTTGTCCCTCTCTCCTCCCAATACATTTCTCTCTCGCCGTTTAACTTCATTTCTTTACAATATGATCCCTTCCTACGCAATTCACTCTGTTCTCTCTGTCTCTGTATGTGCATGCATGTGTGTGTGTCTGTGTGTGTGTGTGATCCTACCAACTACCCAGATACTGAAAAGTTTCAAGAGTTACAAATATTGTCTTTCCATGTAGGAATGTAAGCAGTTCAACTTTAGTAAGTCCCTTATGACTTCTCTTTGCTGTTTACTTTTTAATTCTTCTTCTCATTCTTGTGTTTGAAAGACAAATTTTCTTTTCAGCTCTGGTCTTTTCATCAAGAATGCTTGAAAGTCCTCGATTTCATTGAAATACCGTATTTTCCCCTGAAGTATTATACTCAGTTTTGCTGGGTAGGTGATTCTTGGTTTTACTCCTAGTGCTTTTGACTTGTGGAATATCCTGTTCCACACCCTTCGATCCCTTAATGTAGATGCTGCTACATCTTGTGTTATGCTGATTGTGTTTTCACAATACTGGAATTGTTTCTTTCTAGCTGCTTGCAATATTTTCTCTTTGACTTAGGAACTCTGGAATTTGGCCACAATGTTCCTAGGAGTTTCTCTTTTTGGATCTCTTTCAGGTGGTGATCGGCGGATTCCTAGAATACTTAATTTGCCCTCTGTTTCTAGAATATCAGGGCAATTTTCCCTAATAGTTTCATGAAGGATGATGTCTAGGCTCTTTTTTTGATCATGGCTTTCAGGCAGTCCCATAATTTTTAAATTATCTGGCCCTACAGAACAAAAGAGAAAATAAGGACAAGTGAAGGGAGGGATGATAGAAGAGAGGGCAGATTGGTGATGCGGGAAATTAGAATGCTAAGTGTATTGGGGTGGGGGAAGGGGACAAAAGGGTAGAATATTTAGAACCCAAAATTTTGTGAAAATTAATGTAAAAATTTACATAAATATATTTATATTAAAAAAAGAAATATTAACATATTGTGGCTCTTCCCCCACAGCCCATAAAATACCTGTAAAAAAATGCATTCTAGAGCAGCAGAAGCCACAGAAAGACAGAATGAAAGAGATTTACACACCAAGGTACCCTGGAAGTCTAAGAGGAAATGTCTATTGTACCAGCATGGAATGGTGTACAACCCAGCCTTGGCTGCAAGGCACCTGGAGTAAGAGCACCACAGCAGAACTCAGGCTCTGAATCATCTAAAGCGATTGTTATTCTCAGATCCCTCAACCCACAAACGTCATGGACAACTTCGAAGCTCAGTGAGAGGTCTATTTAACTGGATGCCAAGGGAGCAGAATCTTCCCCTCCCCCAGTCCCCAGTATGCCGTGTGCAGCACCAGCAGCAGTAGTATCCATTTGTGGAGTCCTCCTAAAATCCCTGGGAGAATTGAGCAGCTGGTCTAACTCTCCTGCTCCTGGAGTGAGGATGAGTATTGGCATGCCAAGCTGGATGCTGTTGTGGAGAGGGAATTGTATAACTCCAAGATTCTTGGCAAAAATTTTCAGTTGCTTCCTGACCAGTGTGCAGGCCAGGAAATCAATAAACTTCAGTCCCTTCATTGTTTCACCTTGGAGGAACTGAGAACTTACAGATTCCAAGAGTATACCATTCTATTGTCAAAGGACTAAAAATACAAATGACTGGCTGGGAAAATAAGCAAGAAAGGGAAAAAATAAGACTATAGAAGGTTACTTTTGGGGGGTGTAACAGGTATTTACTTCCGTCCTTTAGGATGAGGAAAAACAATGCTTATAATCAGAGGCATTCAAAATAAATATGCTATGGTTTCAGATCATAGAAGAGTTCAAAAGGGATTTTGAAAATCAAGGAAGAGAGGTGGAGAAATAATTGGAAAGAGAAATGAGAGCTATGCAAGAAAATCATGAAAAATGAGCCAACACCTTCCTAAGGAGACCCAAAAAATGTTTAAGAAAATAATACCTTTAAAAATAGGCTAAATCAATTGGCAAAAGAGGTTCAAAATGCCAATGAGGGGAAGAACATTTTAAAAATTAGAATTAGCCAAAAGGAAAAGGAGATTGAAAAGATTACTAAAGAAAATAATTTCTAAAAATTTAGATTGGAGCAGATTAAAGCTAATGGCCTTGTGAGTAACAAAGAAATTACAAAACAAAATCAAAAGAATGAAAACATAGAAGAAGATGTGAAACATCTCATTGTGAAATATCACAATAGACCTGGAAAACAGATCCAGGCGATGAAATTAAAAATTATGTAACTATCTGAAAGCCATGATCAAAAAAGAGCCTAGACATCATCTTTCACGAAATTATCAAGGAAACCTGTCCTGATATTCTAGAACCAGAGGACAAAATAAATGTTGAAAGAATCCATCTATTACCTCCTGGAAAATATCCAAAAAGAGAAACTCCTAGAAATACTATAGTCAAGTTCCATAGTTCCCAGATCAAGAAGCAAATATTGCAAGAAGCTAGAAGGAAACGATTTGAGTATTGCGGAAATACAATCCAGATAATACAAGATCTAATCTGATGGAAAGGGGTGGAACATGATATTCCGGCAGTCAAAGGAATTAGGATAAAACCAAGAAACACCTATCCAGAAAAACTGAGTATAATACTTCAGGGGAAAAGATGGTAATAGAATGAAATAGAGGACTCTCAAGCATTCTTCATGAAAAGGCCAGACCTGAAAATAAAATTTGGCTTTCAAACACAGGAATCAAGAGGATCATGAAAGGGTGAGTAGGAAAGAGAAATCACAAGGGAGTTACTAAAGTTGAAGGGTTTATGTTCCTACGTGGAAAGATAATATGTGTAACTCTTGAAATTTTTCTCCATATTTGAGTAGTTGTATGAATTATATACACCACACAAACGCGCCCCCCCCATGCACACACATATACGCACACATACATACATATAGACAGAGAGCACAGTGTGAGTTGAATAGGAAGGGTTCATATCTAAAAAAATAAAATTAAGGAGTGAGAGAGGAATATATTTGGAGGACAAAGGGAGAAAAGCAATGGAACTAATTATCTCTCACAAAGGAGACAAAAGAAAGGTTTTTCAATGGAGGGGAAATCGAGAGAGATGAGAGGGAAAAACTGTAGCTTACTCTCATCACCTTTGGCTCAAGGAAGGATTTACATGCACATTTAATTTGGTATGAAACCTATCTTATACCACAGGAAAGCAGGGGAAAAGGTGTTAAGCAGGGTGGGGGAGATGACTGAAGGGAGAGTAAATGGGACGAGTGGGCAATTAGAAGTAAACACTTTCAGGGAATGACAAGGTCAAAAGGGAGAATAAAATAAATGGCGGCAGGATAGCACAGAGGGAAATATAGTTAGTCTTACACAACATTACTATTATGGAAGTGGTTTGGAAAACTGCACGTATATAACCTATTTTGAATTGTTTGGTTTCTCAGAGGGGATGGATGGGGTGGGAAGAAGGGAGAGAATTTGAAACTCAAAGTTTTAGTAACAAATGTTGAGAATTGTTTTTGCATACAACTGGGCAATAAAAAATACAGGTAATAGGGTATAGAAATTTATCTTGCCCTACAAGTTAAGAGAGAAGACAGGGATAAGGGAAGCAAGGGGTGGTAGAAGGGCGGACAGATTTATGGAAGGGGCATTTAGAATGCTCAGCATTTTGGGGTCAGGGAGGGGAGAGTTGGGGATAAAATTTGGAATTCAAAATTTTGTGGAAAAGAATGTTGAAAAATAAAAATAAATAAATATCGAATAAAGGAAAAAGAAAGAGAATGAAGGACAAACAACCACAGATAGATGCATTCATCTAGCATAAGTTTATTTATGTATGTGTTACCTTTCCCATTAGAATAAAACTTCTTCAGGGCAGGGAAGAAAAAATTCTTCATGGTGACCAAAAAGTTAGTAAGCATGATCACAGCATGGGGCAAAGCAATTCTCACACTTCCCCTCCCTCAGCTAGAGACTTCTCATTTTCAGCTGTCATACTATGTCAGTTGGCCTGCATTCTATCCCTTCTGACCTGACCCTGCTCACTCACTTCCTCCAAGTTATGCTCCACCCTTCCTCTTCTTCCTGTTTAGCAACCTCCTCCAACCACAAGTAACTTCAGTTTTCAGGTGATTTATGCAGATTATATGGACCTATTAATTAATGACAAAGATATTTCCATTTTAATTACTATTACATTCAGCCTTAAAATCTTTCATGTTCATTGCATAGGCCGGTGGGGCAACTAGTATTAATGGAAATTTCCAACAGTATTCCAGGGATCCCACAAAATGAGTACAAAAATTGAGAATGAGGCTTGAGCACAAGTGCTTATTCATTTCCCCTCACCAAATGAGGCCCCAAATCTTGGGATAAGGGGAAAAGATCTCTTTTTCCACAAATACTTCCTGCTGATACTGGACATGGAGCTGTCCCTGATCCAAGAGGTACCATTTGAAAGATCATTTCTTTAGCTGGCATCTGGAGTTTGGTCAGCTTCAGGCCCAGCAATGACACATCACCATCATGGATAGGAAGTGACATCTCCTTAAGTGATGAGACATCTACAGTTGGAGGATACTAAGTCTATTGGAAATGGAAATGTATTTAGCAAAAACAACCAAAAAAAATAAATAAAGGAAACAATAACCAGAAGCAGGGTAGCTATATGGTCAGTTAAGGCTCTGGAGTACACAAACCCGTTGTCACAGCCTCGTTCACAGAACAATATATGAGTTGAGTATAATTTGGTGATCCTTTCCTGAACAAACAACAGCTACAGTATTCTTTCCTACGTGCTATGATTTCTGCAGTCTTTAGAACGACCTCTGGCTTCCTTTTTACTATTGTTTTAGCTCTTGATTTTATTCTATGAGTAGAACCTATTCTTTCACTTCCTTTCTTTTTTATTTCAGAAGGAGGGTAAGTTTTCACAAGTGGTCTTGTTTCACAATGAATAGTGATCACTTGAACTATTCTATCTTTTTTACAAAACTGTATGGAGTCATAACCTAAATTTTGGAATGTTACAATAATTTCTCCTTGATAATTAGAATCTATCATTCTAGCTAATACACGTATTCCTCAAACTGTTAATTGAAATCTGAGCTGGGGTTTGGCCAACTTCCTAATCTCCCTGAATGGGAAAAAAATTTGAATATAAAGGTTCAGCAGGATTTGCAGGGGCAGTTCTTACTTCTCTATTTCCTCTAGTACCAACTGTGTTTTCTCGGTACATTTTGTATTGTTGGTTGGAATACCATCTATACTTCTAAAATTTACCTCTGATCTCAATAAAAAAGCAAACTAATCTCTCCTTGTCAGTTATTTTCTGGTTTTTAATCCACTGACTGTTTACTCTCTCTAGCAATTTTATCTTTTCCCAAGTTTCATAAGTCACCTAACTGTGAAAACTTATCCAGCACTTCTGAAAGAGAATTTCATATTTCCCCAATTATTAGAGTCAGAATCAAGTGCACATAAATAGAAGGAGCCATACTATTCCTATGGTAACCTGCAAAGGGATAGTATAGTAAACACATATTTTCTTCCAGGAATAAAGAAAATTATTTCTACATTCTATGTATTTGACAACACAGACGCTGAGTCTCATGACCTTCCACTGACTTAAGCCTGTATCTGCAACAACCAGGTTCACAACTTCATGGTAATCCTTTTCTGCCACTTTTGTTTCCTCTAATGCTCCAACACAGAAAATTATTTGACTGTGGATTTAATCACTTTGAGAGGGAATAATGTGTGTTTTTTTCTCAATCTGCATGCATTTAGTGACACTTATTCCTTGACCACTTCATTTTTGATGCCTTTACCATTCCCTAGTACTCCACATTGTAGATTATTCTTTATGCTTCCAAAGTCTTCTTTGAGATAGAAATCTATTTAGTATCACAGATATTTTTTTTCTGTCTTGCTGCACAGCTTTAAATGAGAAAAATTTTTACTCTTCTTTTGTTGTTCTTTGTTGAAGATTATTATTTCAGTTTATAATACTGTCATTATCACTGCAACTAGCATACATAGAACAAATCAAACTATATTAGTTAATGTTCATACATGTTTTATTCCTTATATAATTTAGAAAAATTCTAGTTTTTCTCTGTTATGTAAGTAACTCTTGAATTTGAATAGAGTGTTCTGATTTCCCAAGTGAAGGCCTTTTTATCCCCATGACCTCTAACATTTTTAAAAAACCAAGTGTTGAATTTTTTACAAAATATAAAAAAACAAATAAAAACAAACAAAAATCTTGCTCCTTATTGACTAAGTGATTTCAAATATTTGTATTTATAATTTCCCAGTGACAAATTCTATTACATTTCTGTCAAAAATAAAATTTGATATTGGTAAATATGTTATTTATTGTACTGTACCATACCATAATATAATTTAGCCTTTTTAATTCATATTTTATTTAGTGTTTTGCACAAATTGCATTCTTTTATTTGCTCTCCTTTTCTTTTTCTTTTCCCAGATTTGGTTTTTAAGTTCATATTTGTCTCACAGACTTTTTTTTAAAGTTGCTTTTTTGCAATCATTTAATCCAGTTAAATGATTTAATCGCAAATATGTTTATACAGATTTTTTTTGTATATACTCATGCCTATTTAATATGTGTGTATTTATACTTATGTGTTGTTATTCAGTTGTTTCACAGTCAGGTCTGCTTTTCCATGATTCAAATTGGGTTTTCCTTGGCAAAGGTATTGGAGTGATGTGCCATTTCTCTTCTCGAGCTCATTTTATATATGAGGAAACTGAGTCAAATAAGGTTAAGTGACTTGTACAGAGTCACACACCTAAGAAGAGTCTGAGTCCAGATTTGAACTTGGGAAAATGGGTCTTCTTCTCTCCAGGCCTGGTACTTTTTCAATAATATGTTTGACCTAATGCATTATATCTGTATATTCATATAGGTATGTTTTCTATTTATTAGATTCATAAGAACACTTCAAAATATGGTTATTACTATATCACATATTTATTTTCTTTATCTAGCAATGATTTCTTCAATTGCACAGGTATTTGAAGTAGGGGAGATATGAAATTTAGATAAGTTATATCTATTGACCTAATAGTATTCACTATAGAAACAAATAAAATAATACAGGACAAATGTACATAAGAGACACACAAAGTGTCTCTTGGTATTGCTAAATCTTTGGGGAGACCTATTATTACTGACTAAAAGTATAGGAATGTCTATGGAAGATATGTTATTTCATTTATGCAAAAAAAGTATAAAACTATTTTTGTTAATCTTAAAAATAATCCTCATTCCACAGCTGAATTTATGCCTTTCACTACTGCTGGATGACCACTACTTTAGGAAATAATGCTTCAATACATAGATTTTTCAAATTTAAGGCACAAACAATTCAGGAAACTTCTTTTTAACAAAGTATTTGAAAGGGAGATGATAGATAACACAGTCTGGCTGCCATAGAGCTTATGCAATAGTAAAATGTAAGATATAACTAACAAGATAAGGTAACCAAAGATTGTTCAGCACGTTAGATATTCAATTAAACTAAAGTCTAAAGAATTTAGCTCTTTATTTATTTTTTGAAAATAGATGTTGAAGAGCTATGCAACTGATTATGACATGTAAGGAAGAAATTCAGTTGTCTAAATGAAGATAGAAAAAAGAGAGCATGGATGTAGAAACATTTGTTTGGAGATCACTGATGTTGCCAAAGTGCTGGAAATCAAATCATTTCTTGGACAATAGCAGTGGATTGAGAGAGCATTATTAATGAGGGAAAATATTGCAGAAGAGAAATCAGAAAGACTTCGTAAGTAAACACATTATGTAGATAGGATAAGGTCAATAATAAAACAAAAGATGGTCTTTTCATTTATGAAGTTTTCTTTTTTAACACTGACTTCCAAAATAGTTTAGTGAAGATGAGAAATATATCTGTAGAGGAAAATAATAAGCACAATATTTGACATGTTGAATTCAATATTACAAAAAATATTGCTATTTGTTTTTCAAGGAAAAATTGCTTTCTCTCTCTCTATGTATGTGTGTTGGGACATGTGTGTCTCTATATCTATGTCTATCCATATCTATATCGATATGTATGTGTACACACACACACACACACATACACACATTCATATACCTGTGCTTCTATCAGATTACTAAAGCAGCTTCTATTCTTTCAAATGAAAGAAAAATATTCTTGGGAAGTTTCTTCTGAGTTAGAGGAAACTAAAGAATTCCAGTTTTAACAATACCGTCGTATTTGCCACTTGATGTTTTTTCTAGACAAATAATTTCCCTAAGAAGTCATTAATTTTTATTTAGTCATATATAGATTGTATTTATGAACTGTAAAGCAGATCTGCAAAATCCTTTTTCTAGCTGTTTTTTCCCAAAGATATTAGTTGTTGGATCATGGGAATATGAACCAAAATTACTATTATATTATCATTATTCTCAGGAGAGAGGATTCATATTCTCTCAAATCCAACTATGACACCCAATAATTTTTTTCTATGTAAAACTTACTTTAAATATTGGAAACTGGTTAGTAAAAATAAGCTTCTTTAAATCACTTCAAATTATACAGGGAAATATAATAGGCAGAACTGGGGTAAAAAATGACAATGTTTAACTAAAACTGAGTGACCAACAAGTTTTTCCCTTGGTGATATGTCTGTTCAGGTATTTCTGAAGTTTTCTTGTTTGTCATTTCTTATAGCACAATAATATCCCACTACATTCATATATCATGATTTGCTTATTCTTTTCTCAATTGATGGGCATTACCTTGGCTTTCAGTTTTTGGCCACCACAAAAAAAGTTCATATAGTTTTTGTTATATTTGGGTCCTTTTCTCATTTTTATGATCTCTTTGGAATCCAACACTAGAAGTAGAATTACTATGTCTAAGAGTGTATATATTTTTATAGCCATTTGGTCATAGTTCCAAAATGCTCTCCAGAAAGTTTGGATTAGGTCACAGATCCACAAACAGTGAATTACTGTTCCAACTATTCCACATCTTCTCCAAAACTGATTTTCCTGCATTTTCTTGTCAGTCAATCTGATAGATGTGAAGTATTACCTCAGAGTTGTTTTGACTGGTGTCTCCCTAATAAATAGGAATTCAGAGCATTTTTTATATGACTATAGATAGTTTAAATTTCTTTTAAAAACCACTAGTTCCTATGCTTTGATCATTTATCAGTTGGAGATGTTTGACATTGTAGATCAAAATAAAGTCCAAATGGATGAATGATACAGGTATAAAGAATGATACCATAAACAAGTTACAGGAGTAAGAAATAGTTCATTTATCAGATGTATGGAGAATGGAGGAATTTTATGACCAAGAAAGATATTGATCACATTAGATTGAAAAGTTTTTGCACAAAGTCAATGCAGGCAAGATTGGGAGGGAAGCAGAAAACTGGGAAGAAATTTTTACACCTAGTGTCTGTGATAAAGGCCTCATTTCAAACACATTTGACAAAGGCAGATAGATACAGGGTAAAGGTAAAGCTTGTAGCAGAATATATTTTGTTTCGGCTGATGTAACAAGCAACAGAGGTGGTCATCCTTATCTCATATGTAGCAACAGCAAAAATAAATGTAATGAAAAAGATATAAGAAAGTAGATCCTGCTAAAAATCGCCATCAAAAATGAAACAATGTCGTTACTAAACATCTATGCGCCAAGTGGTACAGTATCCAAATTCTTAGAGGATAAGTAAAGGGAGATACAGTAAAATGTAGGCAGCAAAACCTGATTAGTAGGAGACCTCAAACTCCCCCTCTTTGAACTTAATAAATTTAACGTCAAAATAAACAAGCAGGGGGTTAAAGAGGTGAATAGAATTCTGGAAAAATTAGATAGGATAGATGTCTGGAGAAAATTGAATGGGAATGGAGAAGAGCATACGTTTTTTTCTCAGATGTCCATGGCACATACACAAAATTTGTCCATGTACAGGGGCATAAAAATCTCACAATCCAGTCCAGAAATACAGAGATTGTCAATATATCTATTTCAGTTCTTGATGCAATAAAAATTATTTGCAATCAAGGGCCATGGAAAGAAAGACTAAAAATTACTTGAAAAACAAATAATCTAATCTTAAAGAATGAGTGGATCAAAGAAAAAATCATACAAATTATCAATTATTTTATTCAGCAGAAAGAAAATAATGAGACCACATACCAAATCTTATTGGATGCAGTGAAAGTATTTCTTAGTGGAAATTTTATATCTCTGAATCCTTACTATACTAAAACAGAGAAATAGGAGATCAATGAATTAGCAATGCAACTGAAAATGCTAGAAAAATTTAAAAAATGAAAATTCCCAATTAAGCACCAAATTAGAAAAACTGAAAACCTAAAGAAAGATTAACAAAACTGAAATTAAAGAACTATTGAACTAATAAATAAAATGAAGTGCTGATTTTATAATATATATATATATATATATATATATATATATATATACATAACAGATAAAACTTTGATCAATTTGATTTAAGGAAAGAAAAAACCAAATTACCAGTATCAAAAATGAAAAGGGTGAACTCACATCCAATGAAGAAGAAATTAAAAGAATAGTTAGAAATAGCATTGTCCAACTGTAGATCCAAAAAGTTTTCCTCTCTTTTCTAATTGAATTATTTTATTTTATTATTATGTTATTTATTTATTTTTATTATTTTTTTACTGATCTATCATCTTCCTATTTTGTCATGTTAGCCAAACTGATAAATGTGATATGGTACTTCAGAGTTGTTATGACTTACATCTCTCTAATCAATATTGATTTAGAACATTTTTTCATGTGATTATAGATAGTTTTAATTTCTTCCACTGAAACTCCCTATTCATATCCTTTGACAATTTATCACTTGAAAAATGACTTGTATTCTTGTATACTTGACTCAGTTCTCTTTATCACAGACCATTATCACAGACACTAGATGCAAAAGTTGTTTCCCAGTTTTCTGCTTCCCTCCTAGTCTTGAATGCATTGGGTTTGTTTGTGCAAAATGTTTTCAATTTAATGTAATCAAAATGGTCCATTTTACACTTTATAATATTCTGTTTGTTGGGTCATGAATTTCTCCATTCTCCATAAATATGGCAAATACTCCTTGCTCTCAAAATTTATTTATAGTATCAATCTTTATACCTAGATTATGTATTCATTTGAACTGTATTCTTGTGTACAATGTCAGGTATTGCTCTGTGCCCAGATTCCGCCACACTGTTATCCAGTTTTCCCGGCAATTTTTCTCAAAGAGTTTTTATTCCAGAAGCTGGGGTCATTGGGTTTATAAATCCACAGACTGCTATACTCATTAACTTCTGTGTCTTCAGTACATAACATATTCCATTTGTCTGCCCCTTTGTTTCTAAGCCAGTACTAAGTTGTTTTCATTAGCGCTGCTTTATAACACACTTTGAGATCTGGTATGGCCAGATCACCTTCCCTTACATTTCTTTTCATTACTTCCCTTGGTATTCTGGATCTTTTGTTTTTCCAGATAAATTTTGATATCATTTTTTTCTACTTCTAGAAAATTAATTACCTGATAGTTTGATTGATGTGATGCCGATTAAATAAATTAATTTAGGTAGAATTGTCGTTTTTATTATGTTAGGTTGGTCTAACCACGAGCGACTGATATTTTTACACTTACTTAGATCTGCCTTTTTTTGTGCAAAAAATGTTTTGTAATTGTATTCATATAGTTCCTGGGTTTGTTTTGACAGGTAGACTCCCAAATATTTTATAGTTTATCTTTCCATCTCTTGCTGCTGGGCTTTTTACTAATATGCAGATGACTTATGTGGATTTATTTTGTAAGATGCAACTTTACTAAATTTGTTTATTATGGTAGCTTTTTACGTGATTCTCTAGAATTCTCTAGGTATATAATCATATCATCTCCAAGGAGTTATAACTTAGTTTCTTCTTCGTCTATTTCAATTCCTTCAACTTCTTTTTCTTCTTTTATTACTAGAGTTAGCATTTCTAACAGAAAAACACTGGTGATAATGGACATCATTGATTCACCCCTGATCTTATTGGAAATGCAACAAGCTTATTCCCATTGCATATAATATTTGCAGATGGTTTTAGGGAGAAACTGCTTATTATTGTACGGAACATTCCAATTTTTCTTATGCTTTCCAGTGTTTTCAACAGGAAAGGATATTGAATATTTTCAAAAGCTTTTTCTGCATCTATTGAGACAAACATATGTTTTTTGCTAATTTTGTTGCTGATATGATCATTAATGTCAATAGATTTTCTAATACTGAGCTGTTCCTGTATTCATGGTATAAATCCTTCCTGATAATAATGTATTATTCTTATGATAACTTGCTGTATGCTTTTTCCAATATCTTATTCAAAATTTTTGTATATATATTTATTAGAAAATTTGGTCTATAATTTTCTTTCTGTGTTTGTTTTTAGTGGTTTAGGTATCTAAACAATATTTGTATGATATAAATAATTTGGTAGGAGTCACTCCAGCAATTTTTCCTAAACATCTATATAGTTTTGCAATTAACAGTTCGTTAAATGATTGATAGAATTCACTCAAACCCATCGGGCCCTGGAGATATTTTCCTAGGAAGTTCACTGATTGCTTTTGAAATTTCTATTTCTGAAATGGGGTTATTAAGTACTCAACTTCTTCCGCTGTTAATCTGGGCAATTTATATGTTTTAAAAATAATCGTCCATCTCATTTCGATTATCAAAATTATGGGCATACATTTGGGCAAAGTAATTTCTAATTATCTCTTTAATTTCGTACTCATTGGAGGTTAGTTCACCCTTTTGATGTTTGATATTGGTAATTTTGTTTTATTCTTTCATTTCTTAAAACCAAATTGCCCAAAGGTTTATCAGTCTTATTGATTTTTACAAATAAAACAACCTTTAATTTTACTTATTAGTTCAACAGTTTTCTCAATTTGAATTTTATTAATCTCTCCTTGGGCTTTCAGTAATTTTAATTTGGTATTTACTCAGGGATTTTCAATTTGATCATTCGAGCATTTTCAATTGCAAGCCAAATTCGTTGAATTTATCTTTCTCTGTTTTGTTCATGTAGGTATTCAAAGATATAAAGTAAGAACTGCTTTTGTAGTATGCCATAAGATTTGGTAGGTGGTATCAATATTGTCATTCTCTTGAATGAAGTTGTTGGTTGTTTCTATATTTTTTTTTGGTTAGTCCACTCATTCTTTAGGATTAAATTGTTAAATTTCAAATCTGTTTTTGGTATATATTTCCATGGTCTTTGATCACATATAATTTTTATTGCATTATGCTTTTAGATGGGTGCATTGACTATCTCTGTCTTTTTGCCCTGGATTGTGTAGTTTCTATTGCCTGGTACATGGTCACTTTTTGTATATGTACCATGTACCCTTGAGAAAATGATAGATTCCTTTCTATCCCCATTCAATTTTCTCCAGGGATCTGTCATATCTAACTTATTCAGAGTTTTATTCACTGCCTTAACTTCTTTCTTGTTTATTTTGAGGTTCAATTTATCAAGTTCAGAGAAGGAGAGGTTGAGTTCCCCCACTTGTATAATTTTGTTGTCTATTTCTTTCTGTAACTTCTTTAACTTCTCCTATAAGGATTTGATGCTATACCACATGGAGCAGAGATGTTTCGTAATGAAATTGCTTTGTTGTCTATGGTGAGTTTTAGCAGGGTATAATTTCCTTCCTTATCTCTTTTGATGAGATCTACTTCTGCTTTTGCATTTTCTGAGATTGCGATTGCGACCCCTGTTTTTTTTTTTTTAAGTCAGCTGAAGCACAAAATATTCTGTTCCAACCCTTTACATTCACATGGTGCATATAACCCCTTTTCTAATGTGTTTCTTGTAAAGAACATATTGTTAGATAATGATTTTTAATTCATTCTGCTATTCATCTCCATTTTATGGGAGAGATCATCCCATTCACATTACAAGTTATGATTACTAGCTGTGTCTTTCCTTTCATCCCCTTTTCCCTAGTTTATACTTTTAATTCTGGCTTGTCCCAATCCCTCCACGATAGAGTTTTAATTTTTGACCACTCTCTCCCTCGGTCTTCCTTCCCTTCTTTCAACCTCCTCCCTTTTAATCCCCTTTTCCCTTACCATTTCTTCCAACCCCTTTTGCCTCTGTTCCCTTTTATTTCTCCCTTCCCCTACTACGGCCTATAGAGCAAGCTGTATTTCTACACTTGACTGAATTCCTTGTATTCCCCTTGAGGTCATTCAGATGAGAATACCTCTCAAACAATGCTCATCTCCCTCCCCTCTTTCCCTCTACTGTAACATATTTTTGTGTCTCTTCCTGTTATGGATTTACTTTTTTCTGCCCCTTTCATTTCACAGCTCCCATTACAATTACTTCACACCCTTTAATCACATTGAAATCATCACATCATTTAATTCATATACATTTCTTCTCTATATATCCCTCATATATTCAATAATAGATATACAGTTCTCCTGATTAACAAGTATCCAATTCCCTTACAGGGATGTAAACAGTAATGACTAACAAGTTCGTTTCCCCCCCCCCCCCGTTTACCCTTTTATGCCTCACTTGAGACCTGCCTTTGAAGATAGAATTTTCTATTGAGTTCTGGCATTTTCATCGGGAAAGTTTGGAAATAGCTTATTTCATTGTATGTCCCTCTCCTTCCCTGAAATAACATGCTCAACTTTGCTGGATAATCAATCCTTTGTTGTAGTCCCAGCTCTTTTGCTTATGGAATGTCTTATTACAATTCCTTCGATCTTTTAATGTGGACACTTCAAGGTTCTTTGTGATCCTGATTGGAGCTCCTCGATATTTGAATTGTTCCTTTCTTGCTGTCTGCAGTATTTTCTGCTTCACTTGATAGTTCTGGAATTTGGCAATGATAGTCTTTGCTGTTTTTAGTTTGAGGTCCCTTTCAGGACATTGACCATGGACTCCTTTGATGACTATTTTCCCCATGAATCTAGGATTTCTGAGCAATTTTCCTTGATGATTTCTTGGATGGTATTAACCTATAGGCTATTTTTTCATCATGGCTTTATGGTAGACAAAATATCCTTAGATTTACTCCCTTGGATCTATTTTCCAGGTCAGTTGTTTTTGATATTAGATATTGTGTATTTTCTTCTATCTTTTCATTCTTTAGATTTCTATTTGAATAATTCTTGTTGTCTCATAGTTTCTTTAGCTACTACTTGCCTGAATCTAATTGTTTTCTTCAGTTAACTTTTTCGTCTCCTTTTCCATCTGTGCAATTTTTTTTATGGAATTAATTTCTCCAGTTAGATTTTGTACTTCCTTTTCCATTTGTCCAATTGTCCTTTTACATTCTCCTGTGATTTCTTTTTTCATATTTTTAAAGTCATTGGTTAGTTTTTCTTCTACTTCTCTAATTTCACTTTTAAAGTCTCTCCTGATCTCTTCTGAGAAGGCTCTTTGTGCTTCATTCCAGGTCATACTCCATTCTCAAGTTTCATATTTGAGTACAGTCTCAGTACTGACTTCTTTGGTATTCATGTTTTGGTCTTTGTCCCAGAGGAAAAATCTATGGTGTTTTCTGCTTTGCTTCTTACTCATGATAAACACTCCTTTCCTGGCTTTTTGTAGCTCTCTTAATCTGGGTCACAGGCTGTGTCCCACAGTTTTTGTTCCTAAAATTTGAGGCTTTGTTTCTTGTGACCTCTGGTTCTTGCAACTAGAAGCCAAAATGTTGATGCTTCACTGGAATTGAGCTGACTGGTGTTTGGAAGTAGAGTCCAGGTGAGGACTTTTTTTGGGTTTCCTTGCAGTTTACATTGAACTAGTTTGTTAAATGTGGGACAGGGGTCATCTGACTCCATGAGGTTTCCTCTGCTGAGATAGATCATAGACAAACTCAGCAGTTAGTGATCCCTTTCGTGCTAGTGTCTTCCCAATTCCCCTGGGTTGCTGAGGCATGTCTGAGGTCCTGGTGTTGACAATTGCTGGCTTCACCCCACTTCGACTCACCATCTTCTCCAGTTTGTTAAGGTGATAATGTCTGAGACAGATCAAATCCTGCACTGGTCCCCTTCAGCCACAGCATGGGAACCCTCCTTAGCATTCTTCTAGCTTCATGTGCTGAGAGTCTGTTTATCCTTTCTTTTGCTCTTACTGATCCAGTATTTTTAACGAGGAGATATTTTCTTGGTTGATCAAGGTGAACAGAGGGAGGGAGATAGCAATTACCCATCACTCCTCTATCTTGGCTCGCAGAACCAGAAGATCTATGTCCATAAATTTAACAATCTTTGTGAATTGGATCAATATTTACAAAAAATATAAGCTTCCCAGACTAACAGAAGAGGAATTAAATATTTAAAGAATCCCACTTAAGAAAAAGAAATTGAACAATCCATCAGTGAACTCCCTAGGAAAAATTTCTAAGATCAGATATATTTATGAGTGAATTCTTTCAAACATTTAAGGAACAGTAAATTCCAATACAATAATGACTATTTGGGGAAAATGGCAAAGGAATCCTACCACATTCTTTTTATCATACAAACATGGTTTTGATAACCTAAAACAGGAAAAGCTATAAAGGAGGAATAAAAGTACATACCTATTTATCTAATGAACGTGGATGCAAATATTTTAAATAAGATATTAGCAAAAAAGATAAGAACAACTTAGCAAGAGAATAATACTTCTTAATCACATAAGGTTTATACAAGAAATGTTGTGCTGATTTAAAATTAAGAAATGTATCTGTGTATTTGATCATATCAACAGCAAAACTAACAGAAACTATATGATTATCTCAATAGATGAAGAAAAAATATTTTGAAAAAATACAACGCTCATAGCTTGGAAAATATTAGAAAGCAAAGGAATAAATGGAGATTTCCTTAAATTAATAAGTAGTAGGAAGGGTAGAGTAGTAGGGGAAGAGTAGAAGAATGGACCTACTATTAGCTCTATTCCCTAGTTCTATCCCAAAGCCCATAAAATGCTTGTAACATGACTCTAAACAAATTCTAGATAATCAGAAGCCACAAAACGACAGAGTGAAAGAGATTTCCAGCCCAAAGCAGACTGGAAAGTTATACCACACTGGGTGTGGTGCAGAGTACAGCCCAGTTTTGGCTGCTTGGCTCTGCAGGTACAAGACTGGAGCAGAGAAAATCCCAGGCAGCAGCTGTGGGTCTGAGATTTCTATCCCTCAAACTCCTAAGACTGCTCCAACTGTAAGTGGGAAATCTCTTTCACCTGGGTGAGAAGGGAGCAAAGTGACTGTGGTAACAGTGTCCATTTTTGGAGCCCTCGTCCTAAATATCCTGGGAGAATTCAGCTGCTGATCTGGATCTCAGCCCTGATTGGTGGCCCTGGAATGAGGAGGAGTGATGGCTGACATGGTGAAGCGGAAGGTAATTGTGGAGAGGGAACCTTGCATGCAGATCTTGGACCAAAAAGCCTGTAGTTGCTCCTGGACCAGAGTGCAGGCCAGGAGAGGAGTAACTGAGAAATTACAGGTCCCTAGAGTACACAATCCACTTGAAAAAGGATTCAAAATCAAGTAACTTGGTGGAGAAATGTCCAGAAAGGAAAAAAAAATAAGATTGTAGTGAACAGGTATCCTTTCAGATAAAGAAGATCAAAGCAAACCATTAGTGGAAGATATTAAAGTCACGGCTTCTTCATCTGAAAACTTCAAATAAATTTGCAGTAGTCTCAGACCTTGGAAGGGCTCAAAAAAGATTTTGAAAATCAAGAAAGAGAGGTGGAGGAAAAATTGTGAAGAGAAATGAAAGCAATGGAAGGGAATCATGAAAAGTGTGTCAACAGCTTGCAAAAGGAGACCCAAAAATGTTGAAGAAAAATACCTTTAAAAATAGAATGAGTCAAATGATAAAAGACATGCAAAAAGTCAATGAGAAGCAAAATATCTTAAAATGCACAATGAGCTAAAAGAAAAAGATATTCGAAAGGAAACTGAAGAATAAAGTCCCTTAAAAATTAGATTGCAGGTAATGGAAGGTAATGACTTTATGAGACACCAAGAAATTACAAAACAAAACTAAAAGAATGAAAAATTAAAAACAAGGAAAATACATCATACCTCATTGGATAAACAACTGACCTAAAAAAGAGAGATGCAGGAGAGGCAATTGAAAAATTATGGAGCCACCTGAAAGTCATGTTGGAAAAAAGAATTTAGACATCATCTTTCATTAAATTGTCAAGGCAAACTGTCCTGATATTCTAGAACCAGAGTGTAAAACAAATACTGAAAGAAGTCACCATTCACTCCCTGAAAAAGATCTAAAAGGAAATACTCCTAGGAATATTGTAGCCCGATTCCAGTATCCCCAGGTCAAGAAGGAAATATTGCAAACACTTAGAAAGAAATAATTTGAGTATTGTGGAAATACAATCAGGATATAGAAAATCTAGCAGTTTCTACTTTAAGGGACCCAGGACTTGGAATATGATATTCTAGAAGCCAAAGGAATTAGAATACAAACCAAGAATTACCTGCCCAGCAAAACTGAACACAATACATCAGGGGAAAATTGATCACTCAATGAAATATAAGACTTTCAAACATTTTGCTCAAA
This sequence comes from Potorous gilbertii, assembly GCA_028658325.1. Lineage (NCBI taxonomy): Eukaryota > Metazoa > Chordata > Mammalia > Diprotodontia > Potoroidae > Potorous > Potorous gilbertii. The sequence continues at coordinate 434,510,536 of CM053771.1, forward strand.
AGACCGGAGCTGAATAGAAAATTGACTTTCAAACAAAAGAATCAAGAGGAGCATGAAAAGCTAAACAGGAAAGAGAAATAATAAGCAACTTAATGAAGCTGAATTGTTTACATTGATAAATGGAAAGGTAATATTTGTAACTGGAAACTTTTCTCAGAATTTGGGTACTTGGATGTCTTGGGGTAAGGGCAGGGGAGCGATGGGGAGAAAATTTGGAACTCAAAATCTTGTTGAAATGAATGCTGAAAAATAGAAAAAATAAGATAAATAATTATAATAAGTAGTATCTATCTAAACCTCTCAGCAAGCATTATATGTCAGGGGGATAAGCCTTATGTATTTCAAATGAAGTCAGGTGTGAAACAAGGATTTCCATTTTCACCACTGTTATTCAATATAGTACTAGAAATGTCAGCTGTATCAGTAACATAAGAAATGGAAAGAATTAGAATAGACAAAGAAGAAATTAACTTGTCACTCCTTGCAGATGATATGGTGATATACTTAGAGAATCCTAGACAATCAAGGGAATTAATGAAAATAAATGCTAGAGAAGGTGGTCTAGCCATACTTGATCTCAGATTGCGTTGTAAAGCAGCAATCATCAAAACCACTTGCTACAGGCTAAGAAAGAGAGGGGAAGATCAGTGGAATATGTTAGGCACACAAGATGTATTGCTCAATGATTATGGCAGTCTACCTTTTAATAGAAACAAAGTACCCAACTTCTGGGATAAGAACTCCCTGTTTTACAAAAACTATCGTGAAAACTAGAAAATGGAATGGTGGAAACTGGGCATAGAAGAATGCATGACACTGTACAACAGAATAATTCCCAAATGGATATATGCTCTAGGTGTAAAGGCTGGTATTAAAACAAAATAGAGAAACAAGGACTAGTTCATTTTTCAGATTCATGCAGAATGGTGATATTTCTTAGAAAACAAGAGATAGAGAACATGAGGAAATGAAAAATGGATATATTAAATTGAAAAGCTTCTGCACAAACAAAATCAGTGCAACCAAGATTAGGAGAGAAGGAGAAAACTGGGAAAGTATTTTTACAACTAGTTTCTGGATAAAGGTCTAATTTCCAAAATATATAGACAACTGAGTCAAATTTACAAGAATACAAGTCATTCCCTAATTGATAAATGGTCAAAGGATGTGAACAGTCAGTTTTCAGAGGAAGAAATGAAACCTTGTAAAGTCGTGAAAAAATTCTCTGTCGCTATTCATAAGAGATATGCAATCAAAGTGCCAATGCAATATTCACAATTCCCATGGCAGCTATGAATATCACGGTGCAATTCAGAATCATGAAATACCATAGACTCTCCACCTGGAAGACAGAACCAAAACACTTATTTAGACCCGAATCTGTCACAGAGAGAAAAATGTATACACAGTAACAATGCAGAGGACACCATCTCCACACATTCCCCCTGCTAGGCTTCCCACCAGCCAAGTCCATTGCCTTCATCTCAAGCAGGCTCTCTTAAACAAAATCATAATCACAAAATCACTCAGGCTACCAGGATAGCCTGAATCTATACTAGCTCTGCCTGCTCTCAAGAATAACTTTCTCTCATCTCTGCTCTAGCTCTGCCTCTTCCTTCTCCACCCATTCAGCAAACTCTTCCCACCATAATCTCGATGTGATGTAATGGACTTATTAATGAATTGGAAACATTTTCCAATTCTAATTATCATTATAAGTAGGCAATGTGGAAACAAAAGTGTCACTCCTTGCAAATCATAAGATATTATACTTAGAGAATCCTAGAGTATCAAAAGAAAACTCCTACAAATAATTAACAACTTTAGCAAACTTGAAGGACATAAAATGAATTCAAATAAATCATCTATATTTTATATTAATAACAAAGCCCAGCAACAAGAAATAGAAAGAGATATAAATTTAAAGTAACTGTAGACATATAAATTGTTTGAGAGTTGACCTGCTGATACAAAAATAACAGCTATATGAACACAATTTCAAAAGATTTTTCACAAAAATAAAGTGGCATCTAAACAATTCAGAAAAATATCAGTTACTCATGGGCAGGCTGAGCTAATATAATAAAAATGGTGATTTTACATAGATCAATATACTTATTCAGTGCCATACCAAACAAACTACTTAAAATTATTTTCTAGAGCTAGAAAAAATAATAATAAATTTCATCTGGAAAATTAATGGTCCAGAATATCAAGAGAATTAATAAAAAGTAGTGCAAACCAAAATGCCCTAGCTCTACGAGATCTAAAACTCTATGACAAAATAGTAGTCCTCAAAACTACATTGTGCTGTGTGGGAAATAGAGTGGTGGATCAGTGGAATATGTTAGGTGTACAAAATTGCTGTAGTAATCTACTGTTTGATAAACCCCAAATCCTCAACTTCTGGGATAAGAACTCAATGTTTGTTAAAAAAACAAAATTGCTGTGGAATCTTAAAAATAGTATGCCATAAAGTTGGGATAGACCAACACCTTGCACTGTATAACAAGATTAGGGAAAAATAGGTACTCCATTTTGACATATGGGACAGGATATAAGAAGATTAAGAAAGCAAAGAATAGTTTACCTGTCAGATCATAGAGAACAGAAAAATGATTTTAAAAAGTAACAGAAAGCATTATAAAATGGAAATGGATAATTGTGATTGCATTAAATTCAAAAGGTTTTGCATAAACAAAGCAATTGCAACCAACATTAGAAGGGAAGCAGAAAGCTGGGAAATAATTTTTGCACAGTATCTCTAATAAAGACCTCATTTCTCAAATCTATAGAGAAATGAGTTAAATTTATAAGGAAGCACATCACACCCAATTGTTATATGGTCAAAGCATATGAACAGAGAGCCCTTGGATGAAGAAATTAAAAGTATCAATAGTCATACAAAAAAATTCTCTAAATCACAATTGTTTAGAGATATACAAGTTGAAACAAATCAGATATCCCACATCACACCTATCATATTGACTGAGATTAAAAAACAGGAAAATGATAAATGTTGGAGAAGAGGCAGGAAAATTGAAACACTAATGAATTTTTGTTGGAGTTGGAAACTTGTCCAAACATTTTAAAACATTTTCGAACAATGCCCAAATACTATAAAACTGTGCATACCTTTGATCCAGCTACACCATTACCAGATCTGTATCCCAAAATCATAAAAATGGGAGAAAAAATCCAAATGCACAAAAATATTAATAGCAGTTCTTTTTTCCTGGACAATAATTGGAGGCTGAGGGGGAAGCCCATTAATTTGAGAATGACTGAACAAGTTGTGGTATATGAATGTAATGGAAAACTATGGTGTCATAAAAAATGATGACTAGGTCGTCTTCAGAAAAGCCTGGAAAGACTTGCATGAAATGATGCTGAGTGAAGCGAGCAGAACTAGAAAACACTGTACATAGTAACAGCAATATTGTGTGATGAATGACTTTGTTAGACAGCTCTTCTGAGCAATACAATTCATGATGGAATTGGATTTGGCTTAAGGAGGGAATAACATGCAATTCAATTGGAAATGTAAATTTATCTTACCCTGCAAGAAGGCATGGGGGAAGGGGATAGGAGGGGGAGGATAACAGAAGGGGTGGTAGAGTGAGGGAAGGGACAATCAGAAGCAGACGCTCTTGTGGAAGAACAGGTAAAGAGAGAGAATCAAATAAATGGAGGGCAGGACAGGATAGAGGGAAATATGGTTAACCTTTCACAACCTGACTGTTATGGAAGTGTTTGGTATGGTTACACATGTATGGCCTATATCAAATTGCTTGCTTTACCAATGATGGTGGCTGGGGAGGAAGGAAAGGAAAGAATGTGGAACTCAGTGCTTTAAAAATGATTGTTAAAAATTGGTTTTGCAAGCAACAGGGAAATAAGTCATACAGGTTATGGGGTATAGAAATCTATCTTCTCCTATAGTAAAATAGATGGGAGGGGAATGGAGAAGGGGGGGTAATAGAAGGCAAGTCAGATCTGTGAAAGGGGTGGCTGGAGTGCATGCTTTCCTATGGTCGTGAAGGGGAGAGAATGGGAGAAATTTTGTAATTCAAAATCTTGTGCAGGTGAGTGTTGAAAACTGGAAAAAATTAAATAAATTATATTTTAAAAAAAGATTCACGATGAAAAATGCTATTCACATCCGGAGATGGAACTATGGAATCTTAATGCCTATTGAACCATACTATTTTATCTTTTTTTTCTTTTGTTGGATTTCCCCTTCTGTTCTGATTTTTGTTTCACAGAATGACTTCTATGAAAATATGTCTAATGTTATAACACATGTATAGCCTATGTGTGATTGCTTTCTGTCTTGGAGAATTAGAGGTAGAGGGGTGAAAATTTAGTGAGTGTTTACAACTGAAAATAAATAAGTATTGAAAAAGAAAAAAAATCTTGAAAAAATAACATCATTAGCTTTCACTTACTCCATGCTAAATTTTAAAGAAAGTCTTTCTTCCATGAGTTTTTGCATCTCCTTTTACATTTGGCAATTTTGGCTTTTTAAGACATTCTTTTATTTTCATTTTCTTTTTGTATCTTGTTTACCATTTGATCTAGTCTGTCTTTTAAGGTTTTATTTTTTCAGTATTTGTGTGTGCTTTACAAAGCTTCTGAATCTTTTTTCATGATTTTCCTGTGTCACTTCCTTCTCTTTTCCCAATATTTCCTCTAATTCTTTTTTGATTTTCAAAATCCTTCTTGACATGTTCCATGGCTTGTGATCAATTCATATTTTTTATTGGAAGCTTTGGATGTGGAAGGTTTACTTTCTTATCCTCTGAGTGTGAATTTTGGTCTTCCTTTTCACCATAGTACTTTCTATAATCAGAAAGTTTTTGTTTGTTTTTTGGTATTTGGTTGAGTTTTTTGTTTTGTTTTTCTATTCTTTGCTCATTTTATCAACCTATTACTTGACTTTGAAGTTTTTCTTAAAGTTGGGCTCAACTTTCAGGATGGAGGAAACACTGTTCCAAACTTTTGGGATTTTGTGCAGCTGTTTTCAGAAATACATAAGAACATGTAATTTTTCAGTTCTTCCAAGGTGGTGATGTAAGGAGAAATATTTACTCTCCTAGCACATGCTCTGGTCTGAGAGTAACCATAAGCAGTCTTTTTTGCTCTGGAGCTATGAGGAGAGGACCCCTCCTCACTGTTATTAGTGTTCTTCCTTGCCCTGGTACTGTTATTCAGGATTACAGTGCAGATTTGAGTAAGGGCAAAGCAACAGAGTCCTGTCCCAGTGCTACAACAAAGACACGTTTAATCTTTTTCTGACCAGTTGTATGACCATTTCATCCATTGGTACTAAGAACTCAGTTACTCCCAAAACCTGTTCATGTTTTCCTGGGGCTAAAGCCATGCTGGTTCAGATTGCACTGTACTGTATTCCTATTTTACCCACGTGCAAGAGACCTTTCTTATTGATCTTCCAAGTTGTCCTTAGAATCTGTGGATTCAGAGGTCTGGAAACTGCCATTGCTACTGGTGATTCAGTATGACGGGTCAAAGTTTACCACAGCCCAGTCAGTGCTGGCATGGCCTGTTCTGGGTTGTGGTCTTCTCTCACATCAGTGCAACATACTTTACTGCCAAGCTTGCAAGTTGTGTTGGGTTGGAAATTTGATTTAGTCTATTTTTTTGTCTTGTTTGCTGCTCTAGAAATTATTTATGGTCACTTTTAAAGATATTTGTTGGTCTTGGGGCAAAGCTCAGGGGAGTGACAACCTTTACTGCACCATTTTGTTTCCACTCAGCAAAAGACTTTTGAGGAAGGTTAGGGTGAAAGGTGAAAGCAGAGAAAGATTAGAATAAACATGGGTAGATAGGTTAGAGGGAAATAAAATGAGCAATAGTAAATGTGAAAAGGTCCATTGCTACCAACTCTGCCAATTATAAGTGTTTGGAAAACAACAAGACATCTTTGCAATTCAAGAAATATTTAATAATCACAGACAAACTGAGAGCTTGGTTAAATTTGGAAGTAGAGCCATATTCCTCTTTAGAATAATTTAATGAAAATACTGTGAGTATAATGAAAATATATTCAATAGGAATGTATGTGTAGATCTTATATGGCATTGTATGCCATCTTGGGGAGGGAGGGGAGTGGTGGGGGTGTAGGTAAAGGGAAAAATATCTAAGTTTTATGGTAGTGATTGTAGTGCATTAAAAATAAATACAATTCATATATATATAAAGAAAATGCTGGTCTGCATTGGACAGTGATCCATAAATATTAATGTGTCTTCACAAGTGCTTAATATGCCTTGAGCAAAATGAAGAGATTGGGCATAATCTAATGTTTTGTAGTGTGCTCTTATAAATCTTTGGTGGTTTATCTGTCCCATCTACTAAGCTTCCAAAATCAGCTGTTCTTTCACTGTTTAAAATACTAATATAATTACTTAACTTCACTAAGTGCTATCTAAATCTGTCAAAAAAACTTGCCTGTAATGTATTACTAAAAGTACTAAGCTCATTTTCATTTTTCAGTTCACTGCCTTAATCCTCAAGATCTCATTGTATGGTTAAATACATTACAATGATATTCTAAATTTCCAAAGATGCAACGTCATAAAATAAGATACAAATGTTTTACTGTACTTCTGTGAATAAATTCTAATTCCAAAACTAAAATACTGGAAAGCCTTTTGGCCATTAGATTTTTTTTTTTGTTTTGTTTTCTTATTCTTTGACTCAAAATCAGCACATGCATTCGGGATACAAACAAAAGACCCAACACTTTGTACTTAAGTTAGGAAACCCGGATTCTACTCCAAATATTGACAACTCCTGATATTGGACAGATCTAACTATTGGTCTGTGTCTCATGTTTACACAGCTATGGACAATAATACATAAAATTCTCTTCTTCACAAAGATGTGCAGAGAGTTAACATGATAGTATATATGAAATTCTCTTAGCTTTGTGGAAAGTGTTATATGAATACATTTTTTTTCCTCTGGAATAAAGCAACAAAATCTTTAGGTCTATTGAGAGAGGAGAAGCAAAAAAAAATGTACTGCCACCCATCTCAAATTCTCCTGCAACCAGCTTTCTATTCAATCACTAGCTGCTACACTTTACTTTCTCACTCTAAAAACAGACAGAGAAGTGTAACAGTGAGAGCACAGCATGATATTCCCATATGGCTAGGGTACTCTTTCTCAAACATTATACCAAACCTGACTCGGAGAAGTTCTGAGAATGACGTGACATAACATTTTCTTATTTCTCTTTTTAAAATGTTGATCAGGGAAGGGACATAGTCATTACCAAGATACAGAGAAGAGAAGGGAAGTGTGATCTCTGTGGGTTTGAGTGTGGTGTGGAGTGAAGGAGATGGAGATATAGATAACTCGACTAGTCTGAATTTCACACTGGAAATAAATAGAAAATTCTGTAGTCAAGTGTATTTAATACCGTTCAAAGGAAACTTTGGAGAAAATAATAGTATGGACAAGACTGTGTACAATACAGAGTATCATTACATATATGGTATTGCGGTGGGGTAAAGGATTTTAGAGATTTTTTTTTCATTTTCTGTTTCATTTTTATGGATAATACATTTTTTGTGTTTTTAATTTTAGAGATAATGATTTTTTCCCATTTCTTTTCTATGAATAAGCCATGCTTTCATATGAATAGTCATTGAGAAGAACATAGTAGTTATTGATCTTCTTTAACTCATTTATTTAAATGAAGTTCAGATAGACACACTTTCCAGAGAAAGTCATTGCTAATTTTTTTCTTTCACTTTTCCCTTTGTGTTAGTGTTCTATATCTTATTGAATAGGTGAAAGAATATGTGTGTGTGTGTGTGTGTATATATATATATATATATATATATATAAGCTGTTGAAAAAACACTAGAATGTAAACTAATCTTCTGCACCTTTGCTGAAGGTAAGCCTGGAACAACTTTTATGTCAGAAATATTGATGAGCATATATACCTATTTCTCTCCCTCTATGATTTTGCTTTCTTTTTTAAGATTTCGATTTTTTGAATATTTTAAAGTTCCATGTAACTTGGAAAGTGTGAGTATTTCTTTTGACAACATCTATCAAGTACATTCTTAAATCTTTGTAGACCAAAGTTATCGATAGTTTCTTGAGGCAATACTTACATTTCTGATTATATTCTAGTGTGATTTCTTTATTGAAGTCTGAACTTCATTTTAGGCTCTTGTCTATTTTTAGTACTGGAGTTTATTATCTGTTAATTATTATCTGTTAATTAAATAATAATTATTTATTAACATTATAATATGCTAATAAATTAATGAGCTTTTGATCAATAATTTTAACCACCAGGTCACGTGTTCCTAGATATAGTGTAAGAATTCTATTTCCACAAATTAAAATGGTGTTTCACGATTTCTCCTATTTATTTGTGTAGTGTGCACTGGTCACATAGCCTAGGCTTCCTGAAGATAATTCTTCCTTAGTTGGTATTGTTGACAACTTGTTTATGAATTGCCATTGTAAACTGTTCCATGTCTATCCGCATATTCACATGAATTGAACTTTGGTCAACACATTCACTGAATGATCATTGATTGAATTTAATCAAAGGAAAACAATTATTGCCAGGTTTCAGTATTGAATGGTAAAATAATGATTCATTAAAACATATTTCCATACAATATGATGTTCCTAGTCATGTGTTTTAAGAGATAGCAGTTTTCTTCCTCATTTTGCGGAGGAAGTGGTAATATTTTATAACCACCTTTTGGTGACACAGCCTATATTCTATTATTAATATTATTATTAAGCATGACAATTTGGACTACATTCTAAATATGTTATGGCACCTACTAAAGTTCCAAAATTGTATGCTAATGTGAGTATTGCAAAATATTTGCTCCAAATATCTTGTGACCATGGGAATTTGATTTCCGGATTCTAAAAGGTTTTCTAAATGGCAGTTGCAGCTTGTTCCATGATAGCAAAAAGACATAAATAAATATAAGGCTGTTTAATGTGCATTTAAGTGGAATCATATAATATAACATTAACTGTGGACATGAAAAGATTATTTTATTGTGACTTCCTATTTCACTTGAAAGGGAAACTCATTTCAATACAGGAAAAGTAATATGTGCATGCGTGCGTGCGTATGTATCTGTGTGTGTGTGTATGACTAGCTATATTCATAATGGGCTAAAATTGACTCTTTTTAAAAGAAAAGGGACACTACTTTAAGTTATTATATACATTGTTTGCAAAGCATTTAAGTGGAAAGAAGTTTTCTATACATGTAGCCATTATGTAAACATTATCATTGTGTTTGTGTTTTTTATGTATTTACAGTACATGACTAAACCATGAGTGTGGAATTCTGGTCATGGTTTCTTGAGAGTTCCCAAACTTGGTAAACCATTTTGTTCAGGTTAATTGTTTAATTATCATTAAATTTAAAATAACTTACACTTTATGTCCTTGGTAATTTTTGAAGTCCCGTTTTGATGGCATGTGTGCACATATCCATACACACAAAAAGCCTGTATATATTTACATGCATCTATATATACTCTGTATATATGTGTAAATGTGTATACACATATGTGCCATGTGTACATATATTTTTGAGTGTATGAGTACATGACAGATATGCAGAAATATTATCTTGATTTGTGTATGTCTTGGCATGTTTCTATACATATATGGATCATATAAATATTTAATGTACCTATATAGTGTAAATACATTATTGTGTGTATATTTACACAATATATAGATCATATACATATGTAATATATCTATATATTACAGATATAAAGAGTATCTTGTTCTATAATAGAGATTCAGAAACTGGACATGTAAACATTCTCTTTTTGTATTGCATATATCTTCCTCTTTAAAAAAATACAAAATTCTTTCAGTTCTGTATCTATTTGGAATTTTATAAAGAATTTCAAGATTTTGAGATACTTCAGTTAGAACCTCTATATGAGTATATTTCAATAATTTCATAAAATAAAGGGTTAGCTTTTCTCTAAAAAAGGACTTTCCATTTTTTCTATTCTCTCTTTAGAAAAAACAAGGGAAAAAAAAAACGTCAGTCCTCTCAATCACTGATCACGTCGTTCGTGGAACCAAAGGGGAAAAATAAACAACTGCAAACAATTAATCTCATATCCAGGATAAATATAACTAAGTATTTGATTGCAATCTGTTAGAAGTGACATTATATTATATAAATTATTATCAATATGTGTAACTATAATCTAAATTATATTTAGTGCAATTTATATACAAGTAAACATATAATATTTATACATTGTATATGTATATAATATATGGAATAATATAATTATGTAATAGTCAAATGATTAAATTTTTCTTCTCTTTCTTCTAGTGAGATATCCAAGGTGAGTTTCATATGACTCACCCGTAATCCTAGAGTCCCAAATACTGCTACAATGTGAACAGATTGCAATCCACGAAGACAGATATAATTAGAGGAATGAAAAGTGACAAACACATTGTGTGGGATGAGTGAATGAACACCAGTGTTATCACTTTACATAATGTTATTTTGCGGAGAGAGAGGGCCTTTTAAAGCCAGTCGTAGATTTTTTCCTTCTTAGACTAAAAGAAAGTAGGATTCACTTTAAAAAATACTTTGTTCAAACTTTTTAGCATGATGTTTTTAATTCCTTTTATATTCTGCCCTCAAACTCCCTGTAGTGTAGTAGAAATTTCGGTACTTCTGAAATAAGAATTATGATTTGCATTTTGTTTTTCCTCTTCTTTTCTTTTTACCTTAGTCTTTTAACCTTCCTATGTTTTTTCTACTTGACTCAAGGAATAATTGTGAAGCTAAATCACACAATGTGAGTGTATATGTGTACGTGTGTGTACCTATATATACATACATATATGAATACATACATAGATGTATACACATACATACATACATACAAATGTATATATATATATATATATATATATATATATATATATATATATATGTTCTCTCTCTCTCTCTCTCTCTCTCTCTCTCTTTCTCTCTCTCTCTCCAGCATATAATATTTCCAAAAGATATCTCATCAACCCTACAAGCTTTCTTTGAGACTGAGGCAAGGTTGCTTCCAGCAACATTTTGTCCCACAAATGTCTCTCCTCTCCACTTCATTATCATTCCCTCATGGAGGGCAAAGACAACTTCTATTGCTCCAGAATCATATTTTAGGAAAAGACAACTTGTATGGAAGGGAAACCAGCCTTCATAATCTCCAGAATAAGTGATTCTTTCACTTCTCCTAATACTTGTCCTTTCAATGGTTCCTGTCTGATATGAGGCAGACATCATTTTACTGCACAGGATGCAATATCTCTACTTGTCCAAAGGCTAAGCCTCAAGGGAAAGCCTCAAGCAGTCTAATCTTTCTGTCTCAAAGATCTATTTTCCAATCAATGTCACTCTACATAGATGTTCTTCTCAGTGAGTTAACATACTATCACCTCATTAAGTTCATTGGATCTTCAACATGCAGAGCATTATTTCTTCCTCAAAACTTTTGTGAAGAATGAGTTGTGTCATGTTTTCTCTTTTGTATCTCTTGCAATTATTTATACTAGCCTTCAACATGCATATTGATGTTCACTCAAATAGGTTAAATTGTTCTTCAATTTATTGAAATCCCATAACTAATTTTTCTTCTTTTTTACTTCCCCTCAGGTACATACAGTGATGCTGACCTCCTTGACATTGTTCTCAATCATGATTTGTTCATATCATTTCCTAGTTTTGAACTCCAAAATGCCATATCAATCCTACTGTTATGATCCCTAATCCATTTATTCATTCTTATCATGACCTCCATTTACTCTTTCATTATTTCTTGCTCAGGTTGCCAGTACTGCAATAGAGAGATCTTTATGGACTCTCCTTCTTTTAGTAACTAAACCTCTACACTCTCCTCCATCCCCAGTTCCCTTATTCCTTTGCCCTATTAGATCTTGCCAAACCCTATTCCTGGATTGCCCATTATTTGTGGAATCTACATCCTTTGATCCTTGAACATGTTTTGGAATAGAACTACATGGAGAACATAACCTTGATGCTTGAGCTAAATACAAATTAGTGTACACTAATCTCAATTGTATCTCCACTGCAGATAGGGGAAAAACAATTATACACACATATGTTCATATGTGTGTGTATATGCATACATGTACATATGTGCACATGTGTTTATGTATGCATGTGTGTGCATACAAATATGAATGTGTATGGGCATATATATGTATGTGTGTGTGTATTTATATATATGCAAATATACATACTATTTCATTATCCAAAGCCATCATCCCAAATCTCAAGATTTTCACTACAATTTTTTCTCCCTACCCTTTCAGCTGATGATTCCTAATAGTTTAATAGGGAAAGAAATGAGAACATTTCAAATAATATATATTTTCCTTCTCCTTCATCTGATGTCACTCAGATATCTCCTACTATGTCCACTTTCATTCTAGTCTCTGAAAAAGACATGATCCTTCTTATCTGGGAATCTCCTCTTCATGGGTCATTGATCCCACCCATCTCCTCCTTCTCCAGAAAATTGATATCATTGTCATCTCCACTCTTCCTATTATCTTGATTCTCTTCTTATATTCTTATTTTCTGTACTGCTTACAGACATACATATGTCTTCCCTACCCTTAAAAAACCTTTCTAATTTAGTAAAACCATCTCCACCAGCTATATAATTTTGTACTTTTTTTCCCTTTTGTGGATAACAAAATTGTGCAGTCATCTTCATGAGGAGCTTACACTTCCAACTTTTCAGTCACTTTTAAATAGTAAGTCTGTCCTCTACCCTCATTATTCAACTGAAATTCCTCCCTACAAAATTTTTAATTATATCCACATTTTAGTATCTAATGGTCTTTTCTCAATCCTCATCCTCCTCAACCTGTGTGCATCGTTAATCAGTGTGTATCTCTACTTTCTCTTAAAAACCTCTATATATTTTGAGATATTGTTATCACTTTTTATCACCTTTTCTTTTTTTGTGACCATTCCTTTTCAGTCCCCTTTCTTGCTTCCTTATCTGTGCCATGCCCTCTTAAGAAGTATCTCTCCTCAGGTTGTTTTCTGCGGTTGCTTATATTTACGTTTTATATTTTGAATTAATTAATAAAAAGAAATATTTGTTAAGCATATATACTTATATGTAAAGCATTGTCCTGAAAGATAAGAATGCAAATAAAATATATGAGGTAGTACCTTTTTCTAGAAGCTCTAAAGGAGATGGTCCATAAAGAATAACTCACCTATAATTCAGATTCAACGGTCTCATTGTTTTAGGAAGCAATGGCAAAACAGATTTAATATCAAAAGATTTGACCATACCAAAGACTCCAATGGCAAGAGTTTTTTTTTTGTTTGTTTGTTTTTTAATCTATGTCTTTAGCAACCGTAGCTGTAGTACCCACAGAAACATTATCTGGGTCTCATCTCCACTTGGACTGCTCCTTAGGTTGATAGCTATGAGTACTGCGTGAAAACACAGTATAATTGTTGTTTAGGTGGAGTGGTTGGTCACTTCCAGGTACCTTATATGTATCCATCGCTTAATGGCAGTTGGTGATAGTGTGGGCAAGGAAGGTGGGTCTCTTATTCACAGTGACTTTTCCATTCAATACAGAAAACAAGTGGGACTTAACGTTCCCACTGCTACTCACAAGCCTCTTGAATTTAGGGTCCTTCCCTATTCCCATCCTTGTCTTAGAGAGTCTTCTGTTTGAGGTTGTGTTCATAGATTGACTTATCTGATATAAACCACCTTCAGTTTCTCCCTCAGGTTGATGTGTTGCCATAGTATGAAGTAATTTCTTGGCAGTTGAAAAGGCTGAATGCTCCTTTTTCCACATGAGTTGGTCCCCATGTCCAAGCTATGGGGACTGAGTTAGATTTGGAACAAAATGCTTCTTCAACCTCACTAAATTTCTTTGTCATCTCATGTGTTTTACTATGTTAGTGGGAAAAATTGCCAGATCTACATCCAGTCTTAATTTATCTGCAGAACTATAGACAAAGTCTTCTTAGGCATCTCAAAGTGAGTGTTTAGCTTGGAATCTCAAACTTACCATATTCATAACAATGGAATTTCTTTTCTCTGCCCCCTTATAAACTTTCTTATGATTCTTGAGGATACAAGTTGTATTTCAAATCCTCACTCCCACTCATCCAATATATATATATATATATATATATATATATATATATATATATATATATATATATACATACACATACACACACACACACACACACACACACATATATATATATATATATAAAATTGTCAGTTTTTTCCCCTGTTTTCTATATTCTTAATGTTTGTTATATGTGTCCCCTCTTTTCACTCATGAAATCATAACCAAAGCTGAGGGCTTCTTACCTGTAGACTGGAGTATCTAACTGCCTACAGTTAATCCAATCCATCTTCAACTCACTGACCAAGGTGATTTTCTATAGGGTAATGTGTACCTAAGGTGCAATCTGTTGAATAAACTCCAATGACTCCTTATCACCTTTAAGATAAAATATAAAATCATTCGCTTGGCAATTGAATCCCTTGAGAATTAGTGCATGTGTGTATATACACTCATACGTCTGAATACATAGATGTACATGTGTGTATATATATATACACACGTGTATATATATGTGCACACATGTACGTTATGCATACATTCATAAATATGTACATATAATACATACATATATTATACACGCATATGGGTACATGCATATATATGTACATAAATGTATTCCATAATAATTTATATCGTATGTCACACAGAATGTGAAATCCTTGAGCACAGAGACTAAACATTTTTTTGGACGTCCTCCTAGTGTTTAATTCAGTGTCTCCCACAAAACAAGTATTTGATAAATACTTGTTCATTGAATGATTAAAAAAATGTCAGCTATTATTAATATTGACACATTTTTCTGTCTTTCGTGTAATCTATATTCTAGAAGAATTGAACCTTATTTTAGATTTTCAAAGCATTTTCTTGTTCTCCTATCCCTTTTCTAACACTTTAATGAAAGTCTAGATATCATTTAGTGTCTTGGGTCAAATATCAGTTTATCTGCCCTTCTAGATGTTATCTCTCCTTTCTTTTTTAAACTTCCCTAGCACCCACTTGTATGACTTAAATGTTTCTTGTTATTTTTTTCAGTTACATGTATACATCTATCCTTTTTCAAGCTAATCCACCTTCAGCAGATTGTACTCATGCACTTTTGTATCTCATTTCATGCTAAATTATCCAAACATAATAGTCTCTTAAAATATATTTAATTTAATTGGATCATAAGAAACTTATTTTAACTATTCAGGCAAGAAATTTTACAAGATAAATCACTGAAAAACTTTCCAAGATTTCTAGTGAGCTCTCAAGTAATTATCTTTGAAACAACTTCAGCAGACATACTGGGGGTAAGGGTGAAGCAGGAGTACTTCTAAAGGCTGTCCATTATACACTAGACCATTTTAAAAATAGAAACTCTCATTTCATATATTTACCCATTTGAAACATTAGAAAGTGGTCATGGAATCTCACAAGGATATATTAATACAATACTACTTCATTCACTTTTCTTTGTCAAACATTTACCTTTCCTTGGTAAGAAATACATCCCAATGCTAAATGAACATGTTATGTTGTATAATTGTTTGTTTCCTTTCTAGACATGTTTATTTTAAGCTAGCAATCGGTTTGGGAGGCTTTCATTTTTAAAGAGTTATTTAAATACTCCATGTATGTATGTAAATTATTTTCATTGTAGGATGATGATTAAATATAAGTTAAGTGTTTGAGAAGATTCATAGTTCTGCACATTAGGGATTCAATGCAGAACATATACATATTGTGTGAGATATTAACTTGATCTTACTATGTTCCACTTGTAAAATGGTCCAATATCCAACTTTAGTTATATTTCAGCTAAAGAAACCAATCTTACTTTCTCATTCTAATTTCATGAGTAAAGAGAAGCTTTATTTTTTGCTATTTAAATCCAGTATTTATATATGTCTCCTTTTCAAGGAGAATGAAAAGGGCACATAACTGTCACCATTACTTTTGTACCTCCCCTTTTGAATTTTTTCTTGGTTTACAAATCAGAAAATGTATTTCAAGGATAGAAATTCCTAGTAGATACAACAAATAATGACGTCACCAGTTAGAATTTTTATGTGTTTGACATTGGGACACTTAGGCAATTCAGGTACATACTGACCATGATGAAACATGTATATGAGATTTATACCACACTTTCTCTTTTAAGCTCATCTTATATAGGGTATACAATCTTATAGAGAACCATTTCTTGTACAAAATTCCAAAGAAGAAAGGTTCAAACAGATAGAAGCACAGCCAGGACATAATTGTGTCTAAAAAGAGAAGAAATGCATGGTTGAACAGAAAAATACTGAAGAGAGGTTAAGAAGGACATGGATTGATGAACCAAGATGGCAGATTACATAGTAAGTCAGTCTCATTCTCCCTTATTAACCTGACTAAACACAGAAAATATTGCCACAGGAAAAACTATGGAAAAGCAGAGCTAGCAGATACATAGGGAGAAGCATTTTCTAAGCATAGACCACCTGGGAGATCAGTGGGAAAGGACACTGGAGCCATGGTAGAAAGGGAGTACAGTTCAGGAATAGAGGCATGGATACCAGACAGTAGCAAGTCTCACCTTAGGTAATCCCACATGCCTTGGCACAGAGAGGAAATCCCACAGACTTCAGATCAGAGACAAGTGCATCTATTGGCAGACATCCTCCAGGAACTGAATCTCACTGTGCTTCAGTCCCACTCCAGTAGGTAAGCATCCTCCAAAAACCAGTCTTCGGAAACTTCAGTGCAACTCTGGCAAGGCAAATGTCCTCTGGTAACTAATCCTCCCCATGTTTCAGTACTATCACAGACAGGGTGGTCACACAGCCTCACTTCTCTTGTGGAGGTAAATAGATCCAGAGACCAGATATTCAACAGAGTGACTTCAGATGGTCCAAGACGCAAAGGGAGACCTTGGTCCCTTTAGGTCAAGGTCTATTAAGGTACTCAGAATGAGGCAATGCCTATTCTGTGAATAGGTCTGTTTAAGAAGTTGACAGTGTTTGTCCACTTTAATGAGGCAAAGAAATATAACTAAATCATGCTGAAAGGGAAACAGCAACAGTTACTATTGATAATAACTTTTAAGCCAGAGGGATCCAGAAAACAGCCTTAAGTGGAACTTTTGAAGGAGTCTAGTATTGTGCAATCTATGTATGGGTTTCAGAGTGGAATAAGTTTAAAGCCAAGGAAGGGAAAAGAAAGGAAAGAAAAAGAAAGGCCTTGAATAGGCCTTGTCCTAAAGGGGCCTTCCATTGCATCCTGAGTCATCTCCAGTCATCCAGCTGAATATCTGATCACAGGATCCAGATGACTTCAGAGGAGAAGGGAGGCTGGTGACTTTGTACAACCCTCACTCACAGCCAAGTACAAGTCATGTCATCATTTCTCTGATGGCATGGTCATCTTTGGCAACAGAGGACAAACACAACATTCTGTGAGTGGAACCAGTTACCTGAATTGCAATCCAGGTACCTGGGTAATTCAGCACTACCTTTCCTTTGTTCTTTTATTCTGGTAGTTTGGTTGGTAATGATTTCTAATACGGCCGGGAGACGAATCAGTCTACTGAGTAGATATATGGGAGTTCTGTATTCCCAAATCCCATCCTTGGGTCCACAGGTTTGAATAATTTTTTCCAGTGGCCATGTGTTGCCCCACCCATTGGCATCTCCAGTGCTGGCTATGGAGGCATCTATAGCCATCTTTACTCTCACTAAGTCATCATGAAGTTTTACCCCCATTTGTTTCCTTTCTTGACCTGGTAGAAAGAAGAACTTAGGTTTTAGCAGACCTGTGTAACATACCCCAGTCCAATCCTGGTGAAGGTGGGTGGAAGGAGTGAGTCCACATACACAGTAGTGTCCCTTTAGGGATGGTTGTTTGTGATCAAAATGTCTTGAATGATTTGAGGAGACGGGATAGTACTGCAGGAACTGTATCCCTAAAGGTCCAGTCTCACATCCCTGATTGTATTTGTAGTTCCACAGTGAAGTCTCATTACTCCACTTGCAGTAGTCTACTTCTACATAGTCAGTGATGTTTGTTAAGATACAGAAGTTTGAGAAATATATCCCTTTCGAGCTCCACATGTAGTGTTGCTGTATCACCACATCCTCCTTGCTTCCCTATCCCCAATCTGCTTTAATGAGAGAATCTTCGTTGCATCTGGAATCCAGAGCAAAAGTACAGGAAGAACAGTTAACCACCCTTCAGTGGAGTCTGGGCTACAAGACACTGAAATTCCCTTGTCATATCAAATATGGGAGAAGTTCCAAGAGTTCTTATGCGAAGAACAATCTAATTTTCTAATTCTACCTCCCTTTGGTACATCAAGTGACACTGACTGTTTCCTAAACATTTCCCCTCTCCAGTCTGATTCAGGGAGTAATGCCCTTTCACTAATTCAGTCAAAGACCATTGATGCTTCTTTCCCTTTTTCCAGAAATCTGTCCCATAAGGTACCTTGGATCTTTTGCTAAGGATCCAAGCTGAACTAAGAGGGACTGGGACCCACAGCCACTGCTCTAACTGCTGCTGTGGCCCTTCACAAACCCAGCAATAAGTTAAATTAAAGATGTTAGCCACCGTCCTCAGCAATTCTCAAAAATTTTCTCTCCAGATAACCAAGGAATGGGTGCCACATATACCAAGGTTGGGAATAATAGAGTTAAGGAAAACCCCCAAGGCACAATATTTTGGTTGCATTTTCTCAGTGGAAATGGTAAAGAATCCCCAGGAAGTGTGTAGCTCCTATACAGATAAAAAGACATAGAACAAGTAATATTAGATGCAGAAAAGCTAGAAATATCAGGCATCCTGCAAACTTACAACCCTTATTCTTCAGGGACTGTGTGACCACTTGATAGGTGGTTGCTTTCAGAAAGGCAGCTTCATCCCTTTCAGGTCCTATTGGATTCACAGTCCACTCAGAAGTTACTGGACCCTTTACTCTAGTGATGGGTCGATCCATGTTCCTGGGTTCTCACAGCAGTGTCTGTAGTCAAGAGTATCTGAAGAGTCCCTCCCAACATGAGGTGAGTTTTTCTTTCTTCCATGTCCTAACAAACACCCAGTCACCAAGTTGGAACCAATGTACAGGAAATCTGAGGGGAGGCATTTGAATTGTTAGGATTCAAATCTGCAGGATATGAAAATGTTTTGCCAGGACAGAGGGGGGAGGTGAGAGGGATTAAGTGAGCCTTACTCTCATCTGATTTGATTTAGCACATTCAATTTTGTATGGAAATCTCTTTCCCTGCAGGAGGGCATGGGGGAAGGGCATAGGAGAGTGAGAATACTCGAAGAAACAGCAGATTGGGGGAAGGGATAATCAGAACAAACACTGTTGTAGGGGGCATATCAAGAAGGAGAATGGAATAAATGGACGTCAGGATAGGATATAGGGAAATGTGATTAGTCTTCCACAATCTGAATGTCATGGAATTGTTGTGCATGGGAACACATGTATGACCTCTATTGAATTGCTTGCTTTCTAAATGAGGATGAGTTGAGAAGGAGAAAGGGAGAGATTGTGGAAATTAGTGCTTTAAAAATGAATGTTAAAAATTGTTTTGTGTATAACTGGTAAATAAGTTGTACAGAAAATGGAACATAGAACTATATCTTGCCCTACAGGAAAGTAAAGGGGAGGAAATTGGGAGAAAGGGTGTTTGTTAGAAGGGAGGGTAAATTGGGGAAAGGGGTAGCAGGGGCGGGGGAGAGACAAAATGGGGAGAAAGTTTGGAATTGAAATTTTTGTGGAAGTGAATGTTGAAAATTGAAAACAAATAAATTATGTTACAATAAACTTTCATTCACCAACCTAAATAAGGGAACGAATGTATTGTTTTTTTTTTCGGTACCTTTGCGGCTTTTAACAAAATCTTACAAAAGTAATGGGAAACTTTATAGCACCATTTTATTTGTCGGCCCTTTTTCCTATTAGTTATTTTGTACAATGTTCAGTGTATTGAATTCCTACTGTCTGTCTCTTTCCTTTTCCTAAACTGAGAAAACTTTTAACAATTGGCTGAATCTAACCATTTTGGAAAGGATTCACTTCGTAATATCATAATATACAGTACTTTACTCTAAGCATTAAAAATCATTTATTTGGATGAACAACAAGAAAAGGAACTCAAATTTTCATTCGTTTTCTTTTTCTGTCATAGTGGTCAAACTTACAGGAGTGATGTGGTAACTCTGTTTTAATTTGCATTTCTCTAATCAGTAGAGCTTCAGAGAATTTTTTATATGACTGTAGACAGCTTTAATTTCTTTATCTGAAAACTGCCTGCTCATATCTTTTGACCATTTGTCAAGTGGGGAAATGACATGTGTACATATATATATGTATATGTATATGTATATATATATGTATGTATATGTATATGTATATATATATATATATATATATATATATATATATATACATTTTACTTAGTTCTCTAAAATGAGACTTGTATCATAGGCACTGGTTGAAAAAATATTTTCCCTAGTTTTTTGCATCCATTTTAATCTTGGTTGTACCGAATATGTGTGTACAAAAACTGTTCACTATAATGTAAACAAAATTATCAATTTTGTACTTGATAGTGTTCTCTCTTTCTTCTTTAGTCTTAAATACCTCTGTTCTCCATAAATCTGACAGGTAAATTATTTCCCTCCCTTATCTATTTGAATTAGATCTGTTTTTTTTTTACTTTTGATTTTCTGAAGTCAGTACTTCTACCCCTGCTTTTGTTTTTTAGTGCACATGAACCATTTACACACACACACACACACACACACACACAAACACACAAGAATAATTCTGCTCTAGATTTTTATATTTATTATTTGCATATCTGTCTGCTTCAAATGTGTTTCTTGGACACAACATATTGTGGGATTACAATTTTAATCCAATTTTTTATGTGCTTTCATTTTGTGGCAGAGTCCATACCATTTACATTCACAGTTATGGTTGTTATCTGTGTATTCTCTCCATCCTACTTTACCCCTCTTTTGTACTTTTATTTCTCCTTTCTCCTTTCCCCAACTTACTAGTGTTTTGCTTCTCACCACTACTTCCCTGATTTTCTGCCTTAATTTGCTTATAGTTTTGTCTTTCTATATGAATTGTATATCCATTGTAACTTTATCATGATATATGTTGTAAAATATTGGTTGATGCTCATTGACTGCCATGCCATTTTCTAGTTTTCCAAGCAGTTTCATCAAATAGTAAGTTCTTACTCCAGAAGCTGGAGTCTTTTTCAGACAATAGTTTACCATATTCATTGACACATTCGTGTCATGTATAAAATTGTAGAGCCAAAGCAATAGTCATAGAACCTGCAGAGGCCATGAATATCTCAGTGTAGTTCTGAATCATGAAATACAACAGACTCTCCATGTAGAAGATAGAAGCAAACATTAATTCAGATACTAGAAAGCCAAATCCATCAAAGTAACAAAAATATATACACAATAACAATGCTAAGGACAACGCCTTCCCCCCGCTAGACTTCCTACAAACCAGCTCCCTTAAACAAATCACAAGCAGGCGCCCTTAAACCAAATCACAAACAAGGTTTATCATGCTAACCAGCATCATAGTTACTTGTTCTCTTGACCAAATTTCCTCTCAGTTTTGCTCTACCTCTTCCTTTTTCTGTTTCACCCTGGCTGCTCCACCCCTTCAAAAAATTCCTTCCACAACAGACTCCATATGAATCAGACTTCCTATAACCCAGCAAGGTCACATGGTCCTATTAATGAATGAGAATGATCTTCCCATTTAAAGTATCATTATAAAATCCCATTCCACTGATCCACCACTCCATGTCTTAGGGAGTAGTAAATGGCTTTGATGATTGCCACTTTATACTAGAGTTTTAGTTCTGGTATGGCTAGGCTACCTTCCCTTGCGTTTCTTTCATTAATTCCTTTCATTTTCTGTACATTTTGTTCTCCCAGATGAATTCTGGTATTATTTTTTTCTAGCACTATACAATATTTTTGCTAATTTGATTAAGATATCACTGAATAAGCAAAACAATTTGGGTACAATTCTCATTTTTATTTTATTAGTTCAGCCTACTAAGGAGAAACTGACATTTTATTTCCAATTATTTAGACGTCACTTTATTTCTGTGAGAAGTATTTTGTAATTATGTTTGTATAGTTTCTGAGTTTGTCTTGGCAGATAGGACTTCCAAATATTTCGTATTGTCTACAGTAACTTCAAATGGAATTTCTTCTTCTATCTCTTGCTATAAGACTTTGTTAGTAATGTATAAAAATGCCTATGGTTTCTGAGGATTTATTTTATATCCTGCTATGTCTCTAAAGCTGTGAAAGATTTCCTGTACATTTTTATTTGATTCTCTAACACTCTCTAAGTCTGCCATTGTATCACCTGGAAAGAGTATAACAATTTTGTCTGTTCTAATACCTTTCCCTTCATTTGTCTTCTCTTCTTGCTAGAACTAACATTTCTAGAACCATATGTAATAACAGGGGTGACAATGGATATAATTGTTTATTCTCTGATTTTATTGGAAAAGCTTCTTGTTTTCCATATTATATATAATTTTTTTATGGTTTCAGACAGATGACACTTAAAATTTTCAGGAAAACTCCATGTATGTCTCTGCTCTCTAGTGTTTTTAATAGGAATGAGTTTTTTTACTTTTTCAAAGGCTTTGTCCTTATCTATAGAAACAGTCATATGGTTACTGTCAGTTTTCTTAATATTAAACCAACCCGAAATTCCTGGTATAAATCCTATGAGATCATAGTACATTGGCTTCCTGTAAAGTTTATGCAATCTCTTTGCAAATATTTTGTTTAAAACTCTTGCATTTATATTTATTAGGGAAATTGGTGTATAACTGGTTTGGCTCTACTCGGTTTGGGTATCAGCACTATTTGAAGAAAAATTAGGTCTCCTTTGTCTATTTTCCTATATACTTTATATTGTATTAGAATCAATTGTTAATAAATATTTGATAGAATTCACTTAAAAATCCATCTGGCCTTGGAGATTTTTTGTTGAGGTACACATTGACAGCATGCTCTTTTATTTATTTATATTTGTTTATTTATTTTTTATTATTATTTTTATTTTTTTATTATATTATATTATTATATATATTATATATTATTATATAAAATTATAATTTTATTATTATTATTTATTTATTATTATTTATATATATTTTTTTCTGATGTGAGATTATGTAATCATTTCATTTCCTTTTCTTTTATTCTAGGCAATTTATATTTTTGCATATATTCTTCCATTTTGCTAAAATTATCAAATTTATTGGTATACGGTTGGACAAAATATCTCTTGTTGCTTTAATTTTCTCTGCATTGGTCATGAATTCACTCTTTTAACTTTTGATACTATGAATTTGTTTTCTTCCTTTTTTTAAATAAAATTAGCCAGAAGTTTATCTATTTTATTGATAAAACTAGCACTTAGCTTTATTTATTAATACAATAGTTTCATTAATTTCATTTTATTTATCTCTTCTGCGATTTTCAGAGATTCTAACGTGTTTTTTTAGTTGGGAATTTTTAATTAGTTCTTTTTCTAGCTTTTTTAAGTTGAATTTGAAGATTCAATTTTCTATTAAACTTTGGATATTTTTTTTAATCAGGAAAATTTGAAAGTCTCCTATTTCATTGAATATCCATCTCCTCTTCTGTAAAATTATATTCAATTTTGCTGGGTAGCTGATCCTTTGTTGCAATCCAAGCTCCTTTTTTTGTAGCATATCATATTCCTTGGCTTCTAATGTTTTATGGTAGAACCTAAAAGATTCTGTGAAATCTTCAATGTGGTTCCAGGATACTTAAATTGTTTCTTTCTGGCTTGTAGTGTGTTTTCCTTGACCTGGTAATTCTGAAATTTGATTAAAATATTCCTGTATATTTTCATTTTGGATTCTCTTTCTGGAGGTGATTGGTTGATTTATTCATGCGTATTTTACTCTCTACTTTCATCCCAGTCATCACATAGAAATATAAACATAGACATTTTCTTTGTTTTATCAATCAACAAACATATTAAATACCTACGATGTATTGGTGAATAAGTGCTGGGAATATCATGTCCAAAGTGAAACAATGCATATTCTCAGATTTGCAAATGATATTCTATAACAGACTGCTGGATATATTTGCTTTCTCTTTAGACCTAAATATTCTAGCATTAATTTCGATGATCTCTAGTGGACACAGTGATAGGAGGAAAATTCCCGTTATTCTGGAGTGGAAGGTTCTGATTTTAAGTGACAAACTATCCATTCTATTTGAAAGAATTGTGGATAAGGAAAAATAAGAAATTAATATCCAAAGACTGATAGCATCACTGCACAGTACCTTTGGTGATATAATCACAACCAGATTATAACCAGAGGCATAGATTATAAGAGTCATGATGCATGATTTAATCAGACAGAACTCCAGAGACTTGGATTAATGATTCTTTATTTTTCTTTTCCTCTTTTATTTGTTCTTTTTCTTTAGGGAAAGAAAGACACTGAAGTACTCCTGCTCCAGGAAGCTTTACCTCATTTTATATATATGTTTACTTTATGCTTGTTTCCTTCAAAATTTACTTTATCTCTTAACCTAGAAATTTAGATAAATTCCTTTAACCAATTACATTGCTCATCAGAATGTCTTACTGAGAATGCAGTTGGGACAGGTAAAGCCAAGTTGGCAAAGAAAAGGCAGGGACTCTCCTGAAATTTACACCAAAACCCTTCACATACCACTAAATAGGATCTCAATTCTAGAGTTACAGAACCCACAAAAGGACAGGGTGGAGAGAAATTACAGCCTAAGACAACTTTTAGAAGTTTGGTAGGAAAGGTGTATTGAACCAAGGTGATAGTGGACCATAGCCCATCATAGACCTCATCAGCACAGACTGGGCCCCAGGAACCAGGAACAGTCCTTGGGAACAACTGAATCAGTGGGGTTTCATTGGAAGTTTCTTGAGCTCTCAGACCACTGACAGTAAGAGAGAAGCTGTTATACTAGCCAGAAAATGTTTATAGGGGTCTCTTTTCTGGCACTAGGTAAAGAACTCTTTTGTTTTACAGTATTTGAATTTGGTCTCAGTCCGGAGTATCAGTCCCAATACAAGAAGGAGCACCAGAACAGTATACTCTGTAGTCTCAAAGGAGAAGATACCCTGACCAAAGTTCCAGGGTGGGAAAGAATGCTTATTTTCAGTCACAGATTCTTGCACAATGAAGGAGAGTAATAAGCACACCTCTCCAATCATCATATCACCTTCACAGAAGAATCTGAACAGTTCCCCTTAGTTAATTCTAAAACCATTTCTGCACAGGCACACACACACACACACACACACACACACAAACACACACTCAAACACACAGCAAAAAAAAAAAACCCAACAACAACAACCTGATAATCTAGACAGTATCCTTCCAATCTGGAAGCATAGTCCTCTTTGGCATATACTTAAAAGACAAGAAATAATTTGCAAAATGAGTGAACAGCAGAAAACGATCCTGTATATAGAAAGTTTATATAGTCAGAGAGAAGAACAAAACACAGTGTCAGAAGACAACAATGTGAAAACTCTTGCTTCCCGCGACTGAGAGAAAAAATATGCATAGCTCCAGACCATGGGAGAGCTCAAAAAATCATTTTAAGAATCAGTTAAAAGAGGTAGACGAAAAATTGGGAAAAGTAATGAGAGTGATGCAAAAGGAAAAAGAATATGATAAAAGAATCAACAGCTTGTTAAAGGCTGTAAAAATGAACTGAAGAAAAATAACATCAAAAATCAGAATAATTCAAATGGCAAAAGAGGTACAAAAATTCAACAAAGAGACTCTTTACAAAGACAATTTGCGAAGCCGAGCCAGGATGGGAGAGCAATGGCAGGGACAAATCCAAGCTTGCCCCCAAACCCCTTCAAAAACTTCTAAAAATTACTGTAAACAAATTTTAGAGCATCAGAACCACAAAAAAAAATGGAGTGAAACAAATTTCAAACTGAAAATAACTTGGAAACTTCACAGGAAAGGTCTGTTGCACCAGGGGAAAGAGTGAGGTTTAGCACAGGCTACACCATTGCAAAACTTGGAATAGGCCTCAGGGTGAGTGAATCACTGGCAGCAATGGAGGTTCCCAGACTTCTCAGCTGTCAGGTGACAAAGACAATGTTCAAAAGGAAAGGGAAGTTGCACCTGGTGAGAGTGGAAGGCAGTCCAGTGCAGGCTGCAACCCAAGAATCCAAGACAGCCACAGCAAGCCAGGAAAAGGCCTTGGAAGTGAGTGAATCTGCAACAATTGTGATAGTAGAGGTAGCAGCGTCATTGGCAACTTCTGGAGCTCTCAGCCTAACAGATGGCAAAGAGATCAAATAAATGTTCAAAAGGAGATTACAGGGATTCTTTTGTTAGCACTGAGATAACTCTGCTGCTTTGCCTATGCTCAGATATAGATAATATTCCTATGTGAAAGTTACAGAAAGGAGGAGGAGCAGTATAGATCTAAGTGAGATCCTTTAAAAAGTTGTTTGACTACCTGAAAATAATAATAAAAAGAGCCTAGATATCTTTCAAGAAACGATCAAAGAAAAGTGTCCTGATATTCCAGAACAAAGAGAAATTAAAAGAATTCACTGGTCACTTCCTGAAAGAGATCCAAATTAATAATTTCTGGAATAATATTGCCAAATACCACGTTTCCCAGGTCAAGGAGAAAATATTGCAAGCAGCCAGAAAGCAACCATTCAAATATCCTGGAGCCACAGTTAGGATAACACAGGATTTAGAACTTTCTGCGTTAAAGGATTGGTGGTCTTTGAATATGATATTCTGGAGGACAAAAGAGTTAGGGTTGCAGTCAAGAATCAAAATAAATAAATCATAAATAAAATAAATAAAAATACAATTGATGAAATGAAAAAAAAATAAACACTGAAGGGAATAGTTACTTAAAAAGTAAAATTGTCCATATGGATAAGGAAACACAAAAACAAAGTGGAAAAACTTGGAAAAATGGAAAAGGATGTATAAAAGCTAACTGAGGAAAAAATGTATTAAAAATTACAATTGAGAAAGTAGAAGCTAATGACTCCATGAGACATTATTACGCAGTCAAACAAAATCTAAAGAATGTAAAAAATAGAAGAAAATGCAAAAATATATCTCATTGGAAAAAAATTGACCTGCTAAATAGACCCAAGAGAGAAAATCCAAGAATTCCAAGAATTTTTTGTCTATTCAGAAGTTATCATGAAAAAATAGCCTGGAAAATATCTTCCAAAAAGTCATCAAGGAAAATTGCCCTGAGTTCCTAGATTCAGAGGGTAAAATAGCCATAGAAAGAATTCACGGATCACCTCCTGAAAGAGATTCCAAGCTGAAAATGCAAATGGATCTTGTTGCCAAATTCCAGAGCTATTAAATTAGGGATAAAATACTACAAGCAGCCAGAAAGAAACAATTTACATATTTCCATGCAGTTCAGATCGGAAAGTACCTTGCATCTCCTACATTAAAATATTGGAGAGATTACAATATGATATTCAGAAAGACAAAGACAAGAAATTAATTACCCAATAACACTGAGCACAAACTTTTAGATGAGGAAATAGACATTCAATGAAATGAGATTTCCAGACATTCCTGATGAAAAGTTAAGCGCTCAAAAAAAATTTTGATCTTAAAATACAAGACTCAAAACAGGTATAAAAAGGTAAACACATGTAGTGCTAATATGACATTCACAGCACCTAGAGTAGCCACGAATATCTCAGCACAGTTCTGAATTGAGAAATACCACAGATACTCCATTTGGATGACTGAACTAAAATATTTATTCAGACATCAGAAAGCCAAATTCATCATAGTAACAAAAATCTACACTTAATAACAATGCCGAGAACAGTACTGTCCACAATACTTCACTCTGTTAGGCCTCCCACAAACCAAATCCATTAAACAAATAAGAAGCAGGTCTTCTTTAACAAACTCACAATCACTGAATCATGTTAGCAGCATACATCCTCCTAGCTCTAACTGCTCTCATCACTCATTTTCTCTCAGCTTAACTCTAACTCTGCCTCTTCCTGTTCCATCCATTCAGCAAATGCCTTCCACCACAGGTTCCATGTGACTCAGACTCATGTGACTCAGGCAGATCAAATGGATCTATTCATCACATAGAAAGATCTCCTCATTTAAGTTACAATTACATGAAGCTCCAAGATCTCTTGTATTCAGTACATATGTTGGTGGGTTAGTCAACTGGCATTAATACATCTTTACAGGGAGAACAGAAATTAAGCAAGCAAACAATATCTTAATCAATTGTTTTCAATAGATCTTAAGACAGTGTAAGAGGAATCACTGCAGATGAGCATATAGAACAATATCTCACCATGAGACATGAACACAGATACCCCATTATTTCACCTTTGAATGAATGAATACATAATATCTTGGGGTAAGGGGTGAAGGTCTCTTATTCTAAAGCTATTTGCTGCTTAGATTGGCTGGAAAGCAGTCCTTACCCCAAGTGATCCCATTTGAGGGGACAGTCCTTTAGCTGTCATCCAGGGCTTTGCTGACACTATGTCCAGTGGTGACACATCACAGTCATGGACAAGGGGAAATACTTGACTTAAGTAATCAGACATCTGCCAGTGGATGGAGAAAATAAATCTGACAAGCAAAATGGACAAAAAGTAAAAAAGAAACAAGGAAACAATAACCAGAAGCAGGGTAGATAAAGGGTAATGGCAAAAGTTTGAAGCAAAATACATTATGCTTCAGCTGATGTAAAACAAAGCAGGGGTAGCAATCCTTTTCTCAACAAAGCAAAAGCAAAAATACATTTAGTAAAAGGAGATAAGAAATGAAACTGTATCCTGCTAAAAGGTACCATAGAAAATGAAATATTATTACTAAACATGTATGCAGCAAGTGGTATAACGTCCAAATTCTTAGAGGAGAAGTTGTGAGAGTTACAGGAAGAAATAGAAAATAAAATTAGAATTTTGGGAGACCTCAACTCCCTCCCTACTGAATTTTATAAATCTGACCACAAAATAAATAATCAAGAAGTTGAGGAGGTGAACAGAATACTTGGAAAAGAAGATACGATGGAGCTCTTGAGAAAATTTAATGGGGATATTAAGGAATATGCTTTTTCTCAGTGTTACGTGGCACAGAAATATAAATTGACAATATACTGGGGCAAGAAAAACTCACAATCCAGGGCAAATAGGCAGAGACAATCAATATGACCTTTTAAGACGATGATCCAATAAAAATTATATGTAGTAAAGGCCCTTGGAAAGACAAATCAAAAGTTAATTGAAAACCAATTAATCTAATCCTAAAGAAAGAGTGGGTCAAATAAAAAAATCATAGAAGCAATCAATAACTTCATTCTAAAGAATGAAAAAAAGGGGCAACCTACTAAATCTTATGGAGTGCAACAAAAGCATTTCTGAGGGAAAGTTATATGTCATTGAATGCTCACATGAATAAAATAGAAAAAAAGTAGATCAATAAACTGGACATGCAAATGAAAAAGCCAGAAAAAAACAACTTGAAAATCTTCAATTAAATACCAAATAAATAGGGAAAAAGGAGAGAATAACAATATTTAAGTTAAGAAAACTATTAAACTAATAAATAAAAATAAGTTAGATTTATAAAAAAAGCAATAAAATTGAAAGACCTTAGTTGAAATTGATTTAAAAGGAAAGAAGGAAAACAAATTATTATCAAAAAAAGGGTGAACTCACTTAAAATGAGGAGGAAATAAAGCAATAATTAGAAATTACTTTGGTAACTGTATGCCCATAAATTTGACAATCAACATGAAATGGATGAATATTTTAAACATATAAATTGCCCACATTAACAGAAGAGCAAGTGAAATACCAAAATGACCTCATCTCAGAAAAAATAAATTGAATAAACCATTAACGAAGTCTCTTTTAAAAAAATCTCCAAGGCCAGCTGAATTTACAAGCATATTC
This sequence comes from Potorous gilbertii, assembly GCA_028658325.1. Taxonomy (NCBI): domain Eukaryota; kingdom Metazoa; phylum Chordata; class Mammalia; order Diprotodontia; family Potoroidae; genus Potorous; species Potorous gilbertii. The sequence continues at coordinate 434,540,759 of CM053771.1, forward strand.
TATAAAACATTTAATGAACAGGTAATTCCAACATTATTTAGATTATATGAGAAAATTGGTGGAATCCCACCTTTTATGATACAAATATGTTGCTAATGCCTAAATCAGAAAGAACTTAAACAGAGAAAGACACTTATTGACCAATTTCCCTAAAGAATATAGATGAAAAAATTTTAAATAAAATATTAGCCAAAAGATTACAGCAACTTGTCAAGAGAAACATACACTATGACAAGGTAAGATTCATTCCAGGAATGCAGATCTGGTTCAATATGAGGAAAACTATGAGATTAATCATATCAACAGCAAAACTAGCAGAAACTATATGATTATCTCAATAGATAAAGAAAAAAGTTTTCAACAAAATACAACACCCATTCCTAAAGAAAACACTGGAGAGCATAGGAATAAATGGACTCATCCTTAAAATAATTAGAAGCATTTACCTAAAACCATCAGCAAGTATTATATGTAATGGGGATAAGCTAGAGACATTTCCAGTATGATTCTGAGTGAAACAAGGATTTTCATAATCACCACGTTTAGTCATTATTGTACTAGAAATATTAGCTTGGGGAAAAAGAGAAGGAAAAGAAGCTGAAGGAATTAAAATACACAAATAAGAAAGGAAGTTATCAATCTTTGCAGATGACATGATGATATAGTTAGAGAATCAAGTCAAAATTATTTGAAATAATAAAAAAAAACTTTGGCGAAGTTTCAGGATACAAAATAAACCCACATAAATCATTTGCATTTCAATTTAATAGTAACAGAGTCCATCAGCAAGTTTCTGTATACATTATGACATATTTGGAAGTTTATCTGACAAAACAAACCCATGGACTCCAGGAACACAATTACAAAGCATTTTTTCACAGAAATAAAATCAGGTCTAAATAATTGGAAAAACATCAGTTTCTCAATGTTTGCGTTAATATAATAAAATTCGTAATTCCATCTAAATTAATTTATTTATTGAGGGTCATATCATTCCAACTAAAAGAAAATTATTTTCCACAGTAAGAAAAATTATATTAAAATTCATCTCGAAGTACAGAAGCTCCAGAACAACAAAGGAATGAGTGAAAAGAAATGCTAGGGAAGGTGACCTAGTTATACAAGATCCCAAATTTCATTTTGAAGCAATAATCATCAAAACCACTTGGTACTTGCTAACAAATAGAGGAGTATATCAGTGGAATAGGTTAGATAGAACAAGACAAAGCAATCAATGATTATAACAGGCTACTGTTTGAAAAGCACCCCAGTTTCTGGGATAACACCTCAGTGTTTGACAAAAAATATTGGGAAAACTGGAAAATAACGTGGTGGAGATTGGCCATAGGCCAATGTCTGACACCATATCCCAGAACAAAGTCCAAATGGGTACATGATCCATTTATAAAGGATGATACTATAAAGAAATTAGGGGAACAGATAATAGTTTATTTGTCAGATTTATGGAGAATGGTGAAATTTATGGCCAAACAAAAAATAGAGAACTTTATGAAATGGAAAATTTTTTTTGCACAAACAAGCCAATTCTACCAAGATTAGAAGTGAAGCAGAAAAATTAAAGGATTTTTACAATTAATGTCTTTGATAATGGCCTCATTTCTAAAACATATGGAGAACTGAGTCAAATTTACAAGAATGCAAGTCATTTCCCAATTGATAAATGGTCAAAGAATATGAACATGCAAGTTTTCAGAGGAAGAAATGAAAGATATCTATAACTTACATTAAAAAATGCTCTATATCATTATCGATTACAGAATTGCAAATCAAAACAACTCTGAGGTACCACATCCCACCTATCAAATTGGGGAACATGACAAAACAGGAAAAGGATAAATGTTGGTGAACATGTGGGAGAGATGAACCACTACTTCTTTGTTGGTGGAACTGTCAGATGATACACCCATTCTGGAAAGCAATGAGAAGCTCTGCCCAAAGGGTTATAATAATGGACATGCCCTTTCATCTAGCGATACCACTTCTGGGCTGTATCCCAAAGTGATCATAAAAAATGAGAAAAGGACTCATATATACAAAAGTATTTGTAGCATCTCCTTTTGTGGTGACCAAGAATGGGAAATTGAAGGAATGCCCCCTCAATTTGGATATGGCTCAACAAGTTGTGGTATAAGAATATAAAAGAATATTATTGAACTATAAGAAAGGATGAACACATGGATTTCAGAAAACCTGGAAAAATTTATATGAACTGATACATGAATGAAATAAGCAGAACCAGAACATTTTACATATGACAGTCATATTGTGCGAGAACTGTTTCTGATAGACTTAGCCCTTCATAGCAATGCAAGGATCTAAAACATTTCCAAAGCACTCTTGATGCAAAATGCCACCCATGTCCTGAAAAAGAACTATAGAATGAGAATGCAGAATCAAGCAGAATATTTTCTCTTTTCTTATGTTTTTCTTTGCTTAGAGAAACACAAATCGAAACTTTTCACACCTATCAGATTGGCTAACATGACAGAACAGGAAGATGATCAATGTTGCAGAAGACGTTGATGAAACTGTGAGTTTATCCACCAATTCTGGAGAGCAATTTGAAATTATGCCCAAAGGGCTATAAAAATGTGCATAATATTTGATCCAGCAATACCACTTTTAAGTCTGTATCACAAAGAGATCATCAAAATGAGCAAAGGACACACGTGTACAAAAATATCTATAGCAGCTCTTCTTGTCATGGCAAAGAATATGAAATTGAGGGGATGTCCATCAATAGGGGAATGGCTGAATAGGTTGTAGTATATTGTGCTATAAGAAGTGATGACCAGGCAGACATCAGAAACAAGTCATAGGAACCAATACTGTGTGAGGTGAGCAGAACCAGGAAAACACTGTATACAGTAATAACTGCATGGTGCAAGGAATGACCTCAATACACCTAGCTCTTCCTAGCAATTGTTGTTGTACTCGTCCTTCATTTTCGAAGAGGACCATGACATCAGAAAAATGATTGCATGACTTGCTCTTTAGTTTGCTTTGAGTGATTGAGGCTTCCTAGCCATGTAAGTGTCTGAGACAACTACAAAAGATTTATGGTGATAACTTCTATACACATCCCGAGAAAGAAGTGGGGCGGTCCAGCGTAGTTGGAAGTGTGCTATTTGTTTTATTTTCCTTTTATTGTTTTGCTTTGCTTCCTTTCTCATTCCTTCCATTCTTTCTTGCTCCTCTTCAAATAGACACTAATGTGAAAATATGTGTAATATGAATGTATAAGTAGAGCCTATATCAGATTGCATTCTGGGAAGAGGGGAGGAGGAGGTAGGGGAGAACATTCAGAGCTCAAAATCTTATGGAAGTGAGTGCTGAATGGGGAAAATAAATACATTATACATTTTGAAAAAAAGAAAGTGAATCACTTTCCAAATCTTAAATTTCTATTTAAAGTTTGGGCATAATATTGATGATAAAATATATTTTATGTAATAAATATAAGAACAAAAAATGTCATGCTATTTCTCTTTATGTTAGCATATTATGCTTAATTTTTGACAAAAATTGAAATATTTGAAAAGAGAATGGATAATTTTTCATATACTATTCTCCTCTCTTCTCTAATGGATGCAAGTTAATAAATACCAAGAAGAGTGTGCAATATCTGTGCTTCTTTTAGCAAGGTTATACTTTATGTTGTAGCATCAATGTGTAGGAAAATATTCATAAAGTTTTAATATAAAACACAAAAAAAAAGATAAAACGCAAAAACAGTACCAAAGGTCTCAAATATCTGGTTCAATGATGGTTTTTAATGGTTTTTCATTTCTTGTGTTGTTTGTTTCCACTGCATTGATTCAAATTATTTCTGAAAGTATAGTTAATATAATATCCCTTTAAATGTTCAAATAGCATGAATCAGTTATTTTACTTAAATTATTTAATACTTGTAGAACTAGGTATACAAACATATACGTATATGCATGTGTGTATTACGTAGATTTATGTCTCCTTTGTGTTGTTACAAAGTCATTTTATTTTTTCATTTTTATACAATTTTTTGTGATGCCATTTTAGGTTGACTGGCTTGCTATTTACTTCTCCAGTTCATTTCAAAGATAAGGAAACTGAGGAAAACAGGGTTCAGTGACTTGCCCAGGGTCACACAATTTGTAAGTGTTTAAAGTTGGATTTGAACTCAGGTCTTCCTGATTCCAGTCCTACAATTCTGTCTTTATATCAGGTTAGATTAGATGAAGATACAACTGTAGTCATTATCACTCAGTTCATCTGAATTATGCCTACTAAGGTGAATATTAGGCTCCCTCGTGGACCATGTTATCTATAAAACAATAGTTGGTGATCTCATGAGCTGTCATGGATGCACTTATCAAATTTCTGCTGGTAATTATTAAATATATCTGTTAACCACTTTGCTGACATTCAGTTTCATAAGTCAAACTATTAAACATCTCAAATGTGATATCCAATAGACATGTTAAATTCAAATTATTTTTACCAGATTATGACTGGTAATTTATAGAACTCATCCATCTGTAAAATTAGCGCAATTCTTCATCCTATAATTTTTTCACAATATTTCTTATTCTTACAGACTTACCTTGTAAAAGAGTGGATTATGACTCTTCTAAAAAGAAAATATACATGGCAAAATAGAAAAAAACAGCAAAATAAAGTTAATTAAGTCATACCAACACACCATCTTATCTGACAGTATTGACATTATTCTGAACCAAAAGACCACACATTCTACATATAAATCAAGGAAGTTAGATGACTAACTTGTGACATATGAGATGAATTCATCATCGGTTCTTAATATCCAAAATTGGTTATTGTATTGATGTGAATTCTGATGTTTTAATGCTTCTTTTTTTATTATGGGAACCTCGTGGATTGTTTTCATTGATCTATTTTATTTCAGGTCTGTTCATATATTTTAGAATACATTTTTTCTTGAATTCTTCACGTTGGTCATTTTTATTGTGTAGCATTATCACAATACATTCTTACACTTTAGTTTCCTCAAACATTAACAATTAGAGCATTTTTTTGTTTACCTTTTCTAGGTAATTGTCTAATAAGTGTACTTTTGCAACAGAGATTAAAATTAGTTTAGTCACATTTTAAAACTGTTTCCAAGTTGTTTACCTGAATGATTTTTACAAATATATAGATTGATCAAGATTATATTGTTTTATTTACCTTTCTTCAGCCCATCTAAAATTTTTCTTTATGTTTTTAGTAATATTTTTTTCATTTATTAGGTGTAAGATAAACTTTTTATATTGCTTAAAGTCCTGTAAAATTTCTCTAACTCTAAAATGAACAAATACCATTATATAAAAAAGATGAAAATGGTTTGTAGTCTCAAAATGAACTTTTCCCCCCCTTTTATGTTCACTAAGACAGATAGAATATTCAGTACAGACTTTCAAAATAAAAAAATTCAAATCAAATGGGAAACAGGCTGTGGCTTTGGTAGCCACTAGCTGGGAATGCCTATTTTCATTTGAGTACTGAGACCCTGTTAACTGTTTATAATTCAGGATTTTATATGTAACTTTTTTTTAATTTCGTGCCACGAAAAGGAGTGGAGCTGCTTGATGTTGCAGCAGATGGAATCCTCGCCTTGTAGTCAGGAAGACCTGAGTTCAAACCCAAATTTAGTCACTTCCTTGTTGAGTGACCCTGGGAAAATCACTTAATCCTACTTGCTTCAATTTACTCATCTTTGAAATGAACTGGAGAAGTAGTCATCTACTCAACCCAAAATGGGTTCATAAAAATTGGATAAGAAAGAAAAAAAAAGACTGTATAATAGCAACACAAAGGAGATCTAAATCAATGTAATAAACACATAAAGACATATATGTGCATATGCACATATAAGAGAATACTATATTAGTTATGTTATCAAAATTTATTTGCATTAATGAAGTTGGAATAAACAACATAAGAAATTAAAAACCATTTTAAAAGAACACACATAAGTTTTTTTTTCTTTGTTGTACAAGCATGAAGTATTTAAAGTAGAAATAACTGATGAATCCTATTTTAACATTTAAAGGGAATACTATATCAATTATATTGTCAAAATTTATTTGAATTAATGAAGTTGAAATAAACATCAGAAATTAGAAACCATTTTAAAAGAACAATAAACTAGATATTTGAGAAACTTGGATCTTCTTTGTTTGTGTGTTTTTATTAAACTGGCATAATATAAAATTACCTCTGTCCTTGATAACCCAAATAGAAAAAGATGAATAAATTGGGATCATAGAACTTTGTTTTTGGAAGGCACCTTTGAGTTTAAAGTACATCTAAATCCAACCACTTCATTTAACAGATTTGAAAACTGAGGTTAAATCATCCTATTTTCCATAAACAAAAGCATATAATAACCTGGAAATACTACCATTTTTTCCTGTAACTAAATTCTGGAAAGAATCTTTGGTCTTTACCCTCACATAGAAGTAACATTAATGGTATGTTGCCAACAGCCATTATAAATGTCAGCATGTGGGGCAAAATGAAGAAGATGTTCAATAGCAGATTTGTAAATGATAAAGAAATATTCTTCAGATTGACATTACTTTTATCTATTACTATAAAAGTTGGGACGAAGGAATTGAATCTTAATTTTGTGAAACCATGCCTGTACTGATTCTGGGATAATAAAGTCTGACACTTTGCTTTATAGTGATCCAACTTCATACTTGTTAGAGCTTAGAGAAGCTAGGTTTTATAAATGTATCCATTTAAACTTCATGATTTCTCAAATCACATACTTCAAGACTTTTAGTATGTTCTGGATTCTAAATATTTCTTATTTAAATTCCCTGAATAATGCTTCATGATTACATTACACTGATTGTTCCTTATTTTGTACACGTGAAATATACAGCTATGCCAGATAACATTGAAATATTCAATACTTGAATGGAATTGTTAACTAATTGGTTGGATGGAATTGTTAACTAATTGGTTCGAGTTCCTTCTCATATGCTGGTAACAACCCATTCATACATATGTATTGTTTGTGATTTTTATATGTGTTCCAAAACTTTACCATGGCAAGAGAGCAGTGAATGAGAGTTCAATGAGAGAGAAATTTTATTCATTTTGTCTTTATGTTTCAACAGTAACAGGAGAATACTCCTGTTATTTATCTGTTATATATCATTCATGCCATGTGACTACGTCATGGTCTCTATATTTTGTTTTGTTTTGGTTTACGTTTTTTTGCTGACATCAATGAATACTAATCTTCTTTAGACTTCTTAGTTTTGGATGTCAAGTCAACTGCATATAATTACCATGTGTTCTGCATTACAATACATATTATGCTCATGGTTTAGTCCTTTATGGTCAGTTGTATTTCTTGTCTTATTTTTATATGACAATTTAAATAGAAGGAAGGATTTCAATGTCATTAGGGACATTTTCTTGAACCTGGTTTCCATACTTGATCTCCATCAGAGTGCTAAATACATCTGGCATGTATTCATCTCTTTGACACACTTTCTGATGTATATTGTCAGGTGATTATTTAAAAGTATTATGTTGACATATCTTCTAAGGAATTTTGAGAAATTTTAATAGATGAATAGGAGACTACTTTTATCAAAGTATTTAAGGTGATATTTTGTTCTTCAATATAAAATAATTTTATTATAATTGATAAACTCAATAAAATTCTATTTTCTCTGCATTTTCTGTTACTTGTGAAATGATAATTATTTAGTGCACTGATGACTGTCTCTTATGAAAATATGTTTGGCCCTTACAAGCAAATTCATAGAGGAGGTGATGTTCTCTAGCCATGTATCACTGACTCTCAAAAAGTTATCTGTAGATGAGAAAGTTAACATATACTGCATTTCTCCCAGTTACTTAATTTTTAGTATTAATATGATTAGAACCATGAGATTATACCACATTGTAAAGATTTAAGTGATTTAACTTGATTTCAAGTAGTGAAGTCTGAAGTGTATTTTCATTAATGTAACGGTTTATCAAGTTATTTCAACAATAAAAGTGCACTAGACTACAATCCTGATTTGGAGGTTTTATTTTTTTTAATATAAATTTATATATTTAACTTTTTACATTGATTTTCACAAAATTTTGGGTTCCAAAATTTTCTCTCCATTTGTCCCCTCCCCTCACCCCAGTACATTGAGCATTCTAATTTCCCCTATCACCAATCTACCCTCTCTTCTATCATCCCTCCCTTCTCTTGTCCCCCCAGATAACTTTCTATTCCCCATTACCTATATTTCTTATTTCCTAGTAGCAAAAACAATACTCGACAGTTGTTCCAAAAACTTTGAGTTCCAACTTCTCCCCATTCCTCCCTCCCCATCCATTCCCTGTGGGAAGGCAGGGAATTCAATATAGTCCATATCTGTGTAGTTTTACAAATGACTTCCATAATAGTCGTGTTGTGTAAGACTAACTATATTTCCCTCCCTCCTATCCTGCCCTCCATTGTTGCTATTCTCTCCTTTGATCCTGTCCCTCCCCGAGTGTTGACTTCAAATTGCTCCCCCATCCCATTGTCCTCCCTTCCATTATCCCCCCCATTCTTCTTATCTCCTTCTCCCCGACTTTCCTGTATTGTAAAATAGGTTTCCATACCAAAATGAATGTGCATTTTATTCTTTCCTTTAGTCCAAAGTGATGAGAGCAAACTTCATGTTTCTTTTTTTACCTCAGCTCTCCTCTTTTTCCCTCCACTAAAAAGTCTCCTGCTTGCCTCTTGTATGAGAGATAAATTACCCCATTCAATTTTACCCTCTCTCCTCCCACTACATTTCTCTCACCATTTACCTTGATTTCTTTTAAGATATGATCCCACCCTATTCAATTCACTCTGCTCTCTGTCTCTGTGTGTGCGTGCATATGTGTATGTGCGTGTGTGCATGCACATGTGTACGTGTGTGTGCATGTGTGTGTGTCTGTACGTGTGTGTGTGTGTGTAATCCCACCAATTACCCAGATACTGAAAAATTTCGGGAGTTACAAATGTTGTCTTTCCATGTAGGAATGTAAACAGTTCAATTTTGATAAGTCCCTTATTACTTCTCTTTGCTGTTTACTTTTTCATGCTTCTTCTCATTCTTGTGTTTGAAAGTCAAATTTCCTTTTCAGCTCTGGTCTTTTCATCAAGAATGCTTAAAAGTCCTCTATTTCATTGAAAGACCATATTTTCCCATGAAGTATTATATTCAGTTTTGCTGGGTAGGTGATTCTTGATTTTAGACTTAGTTCCTTTGACTTCTGCTATATCCTGTTCCATGCCCTTTGAGCCCTTAATGTCGAAGCTGCTAGATGTTGTGTTACCCTGATTGTATTTTCACAATACTGGAACTGTTTCTTTCTAGCTGCTTGCAATATTTTCTACTTGACCTGGGAACTCTGGGAATTTGGTAACAATGTTCCTAGGAGTTTCTCTTTTTGGATCTCTTTCAGGTGGTGATTGGTGGATTCCTTGAATACATATTTTGCCCTCTGGTTCTAGAATATCAGGGCAGTTTTCCTTGATAATTTCATGAAGGATGATGTCTAGGCCCTTTTTTTGATCATGACTTTCAGGTAGTCCTATAATTTTTAAATTGTCTCCCCTGGATCTATTTTCCAGGTTAGTTGTTTTTCCAATGAGATATTTCACATTGTCTTCCATTTGTTCATTCTTTTGGTTTTATTTTGTGATTTCTGGGTTTCTCAGAAAGTCATTGGCCTCTATCATTTAAATTTTGAGAGAACTATTTTCTTCAGTGAGCTTTTGAATCTCTTTTTCCACTTGGCTAATCCTGCTTTTGAAAGCATTTTTCTCCTCATTGGCTTTTTGAACCTCTTTTGCCAATTGAGTTAGCCTATTTTTCAAGGTGTTATTTTCTTCAGCATTTTTTTTTTGGGGGGGGGTCTCTTTTATCAAGGTATTGGCCCGTTTTTCATGCTTTTCTTGCATCTCTCTCATTTCTCTTCCCAGTTTTTCCTCCACCTGTCTAACTTGATTTTCAAAATCCTTCTTTAGCTCTTCCAATGTCTGAGCCTACTGGATATCTATTTCAGATGTTTGGAATACAGAGGCCTTGACTCTTATGTCTTTACCTGAAGGTAAGCAGTTTTCTTCTTCGTCAGAGAGGAATGGCGCAATCTATGGTCTCATTTTTTTCCCTTTTCTGGGCATTTTTTCAGACAGTTACTTGACTTCTGAGAGTTTTCTCCACCCCCTCCTAGGTCCGGCCATCTAGTGCTTGGGGTCTGAGATTCAAATGCTGCTCCCCAGCCTCAGGGTTTTCAATGGCTGGCTGGCTGCTGTTCAGAGTAAGATTAAGTCAGGTTCTCAGGTGGGGGCAGGGCCGCCTCCCAGGCTTAGTTCCCTCAGGGGGTTTATGCAGAGACCTTCTGTAATGGAACGGCTGCTGAACTCCTGCCTGCTCCAGGAGCCTCTTGGTGCCTGCTGCCTCTGCCGCTGGCTCCCAAGGGGGCCTGAGTCATGGAGACACCCCACTCCTCTCTCAACCTGTGCAGACGTCTCTTTCACTGACCTGTGCATGTGTGGGTGGAGGCAACTTCAGGGCCGCTGGAGGTTCCGTCCCTGAAGCCTGCTCAGATCTGCTCGTTCCTCTCAGTGCCGTGTGGCCAGGGCAACACTGGGCTCTGCTCCTGTCAAGTGTGCGACGGACCTTTGGGATCGGTTTTTCAGCACTCTCTGGAACAGAAATCTGCACTCCTTTGCTGCGTTTTCCACTGTTCCAGAATTTGTTGGGAGTTCTTTTTATAGATAATTTTGGGCTGTGGGTTCATAGGTAGCATATGTGAGTCTTTCTACTCTGCCATCTTGACTTCACACCCCTGGATTTTTTAAAAATGAAATTTCATTTTTTCAAAGATATTTTATTCCCAATTGAATTCTAGAAGCACTGCGATATAATAGGCTTGGAAAAAGCATTAATGATGTGTAAAATAAAGTAAAATTGTAGAGTTTGGTACATGGACTAATCCTGTCTTCTTATAGTTTTGGAAAACTGGTTGAGGGTTTTTATCTGCAAAGTAGATAAAGAGGACGAAAACTGTCCACATGTATTTATTAACTTGCTACCCTAAAAAAGTATTACAAGAACTTATGATGGAGAGGAAGGAAAGAGGACAAAGGAAATCATAATTCTGAGAAGACTGTAAACAAAATGAGAAGCAAGTCTTTAAAAATCTAAATGTTGTGCCTTGAGGGGAGGAGAATTAGGAGCGAACATGATAACTGTATCCAAATATATGAGAAATGGTAAGAAGACAGATTAATTCTTGTTTCTTTATTTTTAGTTGCCAGAGAGCAAAACTGAAAGCAATGGATGAAAGTCTGTAAGCTGTAGATCTCAGCCCTATAAAGCAAAGTACTTCTTCATAATTTAAGCTTTCCAAAAATTATATAGTATGCCTTGGAAAGTATTTAGCTTCTCCTTATTGGAGAGTATAAAGGAAAGAAAAGATGCACAGATATGGGTTAGAACTTTCATATGCCTTCTAAGATCCTTTACAATTCAAACAGTTTCATGATCTTTACTGTCTATGCTGAACAGATTATGGTGGGGAAAAATATTCTTGTTCCAGGTTTTGTTCCAGAACTTACTATTTGATCGGAAGGCTTAAAATAGGTGGGCTTAATTAATCACAACTAAGGATTTAAACAGTATTTGAGATGATCATAGACAATAAATTTAAATGAAATAGCATGCCCAGTTATCAGCAGAACTTGGGTTCTGAGATTTCACTTTCATCAGGTATGTCACAAGGAGATATTGTTAGAAGATGTAAATAAAATGTAGAAGATAGTCTTCTTTACAGGTAATGCTTTCTGATTTACATTCTGCTTCTATTTTAAATTCCAAAATTGTTTTTGTGGTAAGGAATAGTTTAAAAAAAACTTTAAAAGTATGCTACGGTTCTTATTATATGGTCAGCAGAGAAGGAAACATGGTAGAATTCTTACTGTTTTATTTCATCAAGAACAACTTGAGGAGAATCCCAGCGAATGACAAAACTGTAAAAATTGATGACAATAAAGGTTGTTGATCAGCTACGACTTTAACTCGCAGAAGAAAATAAGTAAAGGGAAGCAAGGAGGGTTTCATACTAGCTACAATTCCCGAAAAACCATCAAAGTTGAGAAATCTAGAAAGACTGAAGCAGTCTTCCATTCTTGGTATAAATCCATTTGGTTAGTGTATGTATTTGTGATATATTGCTATATTTATCTTGTGTTTTATTTTAAAGTTTCCATTGATATTCATTAAGTAAACTGGTCTAAAGTTTTCTTTGTTTTTTCTCCCCTGGTTTAAGTATATAAGTATATTTGTGTTGCAGAAGAAATTTGGTGGGACCAATTTATCTATTTTTCTTTTTTTTCACAAAATAGTATTTTATTTTTTTCCCAATTAGATGTAAAGATAGTATTCAGAATTCACTTTTATAAGATTTGGAGTTCTACTTTTTTCTCCCCCATTACCTACCCTCACACTCCCCAGGCTGGCAAGCAATCAGACACAGGATATATATAGATATAGATATAGATATAGATAGATATAGAAGGTAGATAGATAGATAGATACACACACATATATGTATATGTACATATATATGTATATGTATGTATGTGTGTATGTATGTGTATGTATGTATATATATATATGTACGTATATAATCATATTAAACATTTTTCTGCATTGGTGATACTGTGAAAAAAGAAACCAAAAAAAAGGGAAAAACCACAACAAAAAAGAGGGTGCAAAATAGCATGCTTTGATCTGCACTTAAATTCCATAGTTCTTTTTCCGGATGTTGATGGGATTTTTCATCATGAGTGAGTTGGAAGTTTTTTAATATTCTTATATTGATGAGTATGACAGAGTTGGTCATCACACAATGATGTCATAATTATGTATAATATTATTCTGATTCTATTCACTTCCCTCAGCATCTGTTTATGTAAGTCTTTCCAAGTTTCTCTGAAATCTACCTGCTCATCTTTTCTTACAGCACAATAATATTTCAAGACATTCATTGTTCAGCTATTCCTCAATTGATGGGCATTCCTTCAGTTTCCGTTCTTTGCCATACCTAAAAGAGGTGCTATAAATATTTTGTGCATGTGGGGCTTTTTCCCGTTTTTATGGCCTCTTTGGATTACAGATCGACTCGTACTATTACTGGATCAAATTTCATTCACAGTTTTGTACCCCTTTAGGAATAGTTTCAAAAGTTAACATTTATTTTCAATAAGGTTACACTCTCTCTCTCTCTCTCTCTCTCTCTCTCTCTCTCTCTCTCTCTCTCTCTCTCCTCCATGTTTATATGTTTATTCTTACTTTTCATCTTCCATTTTCACAAAACTTAGAGTTTCAAATTTTCTCTCATATCTTATGCTCCTCCCATCCCAAATCACTGTGCATTTTGATTACTCCTTTCCCCAATATGCCCTGCCTTCTATCACACAACTCCATTCCGTTATCCCCATCTTCTCTCTTTTCTTGTAGGGAAAGTTGGATTTCTCTACCCCATTTCATTTATTTTCTATTACCAGGTGCATGCAGAAACAAGGCTCAACATTCGTTCTTAAAACTGTGTGATCCAACTTCTTTCCCATCCTCCCTCCTCACTCATCCCCTGTGAGAAGGCAGGCAATTCAATATAGGCTATACAAGTGAAATTTTGCAAAAGACTTCCATAATAATGATGTTGTGTAAGAGTAACTATATTTCCCTCCATCCTATAGTGACCTCCCATGTCTTCTAGTCTCTCCTTTACCTTGTTCCTCCACAAAAGTGTTTATTTCAAATGACTCCTTCCTCCCATTTGCCCTCCCTTCTATCATCCCCCTACCTGCTTATACACTTCTCCTCTACTTTCCTGTAGTGTAAGATAGATTTTCATACAGATTTGAATGTGCGTGTTATTCCCTACTTAAGCCAAATGTGATGGAAGTAAGCTTCACTTTATCCCTCTCACCTAATACATACATACATATATATATATATATATATATATATATATATATATATATATATATAATGCGTGTGTGTGTATGTGTGTGTGACCACGTGTGTGTATAATACCTCCAATTATTCAAATATTGAGAAAAGATTCATGATTTCCAGATATTTTCTTTCCATGTTGGAATATAAACAGTTCACCTTTAGTAGGTGCCATAAGATTTCTCTTTCCTGTTTGCCTTTTCATGCTTCTATTGATTCTTGTGTATGACAGTCAAATTTTCTTCTCAGCTCTGGTCTTTTCTTTAAGAATGCTGGAAAGTCCTCTATTTTATTGAATGACCATTATTCCCCTGAAGTATTTTACTCAGTTTTTCTGGGTAGTAGATCCTTGGTTTTAATCCTAGTTCCTTTGAATTCTGGAATATCATATTCCAAGTCCTTTGATCTCTTAATGTAGGAGTTATTCGATCTTGTGTTATCCTGATTTTATTTTCACAACATTTGATTTATTTCTTTCTACCTCCTTGAAAGATTTTCTCCCTGACCTTGGAATTCTGGAATCTGGATAGTAAATTCGTAGGAGTTTTTTTTTTCCTTTCCAATATCTTTCAGGCAGTGAATGGGGAGTTCTTTCAATATTTATTTTACCCTCTGGTTCTAGAAAATGAAGGGAGTTATCCTTAATAATTTCAAGAAAGATAGTGTCTAGGCTCTTTTTTTTTATCATGACTTTCAGAGAGTGCCATAAATTTTAAAGTGTCTCTCCTGGATCCATTTTCCAAGTCAATTGTTTCTCCAATGAGATATTTCACTTTGTCTTCTATTTTTTTCATTCTTTTCATTTTGCTTTGTAATTTCTTAGTTTCTCATAAAGTCATTAGCTTCCATCTGTTCCATTGTAATTTTGAGAGAATTATTTTCTTCAGTGAGCTTTTGCACCTCTTTTTCCATTTGACTAATTCTGTTTTTTATAGCATTCTTCTCCTTATTTGCTTTTTGGATCTCTTTTGCCATTTGACTTAATCTATATTTCCTTTTTTTCTATATTTTAATTTATTTTTAAATTACAACATTCAGTTTCACAAAATTTTGAGTTCCAATTTTTTTCCCAATCTCTCCCCTCCCCTACCCCATAACAACTTATATTTTGATAACATCTTCCCTCAATGTGCTCCCCACTATCACACGTCACCCTTTGCTTATCTCCATCTTCTTTCTTTTCATGTAGGGCAAGATATATTTGTATACCCTCTATTTCTTATTTCTCAGTTATATGCAATAACCTATCTCAATATTCATTAGTAGTACTTTGAATTCCAGCTTGTTTCCCTCCCTGCCTCTCCATTCATCCCTACTGATAAGGCAAGAAATTCAATATAGGCTATATATGTGTCGTTTTGCAAAAGACTTCCATAATAGTCATGTTGTTTAAGACTAACTATATTTACCTCTATCCTACCCTGTTACCCCTTTATTCTATTTTCTCATTTCACCTTCTCCCTTAAAAACAGTGTTTACTTCTAGTTATTCCCTTCTCCCCCCTTCCCTCCATTCTATCATACCCCCACCTCACTTTTCAACTCCTTCCCTAATTTCCTGTAGTGTAAGATAGATATTCATGCCAAATTTAGTGAGCATGTTATTCTGTCCTTAAACCATATGTGAAGAGAGTTAGCTTCACTTCTCCCTTCTCACCTTATCCCTTGTCTCCTCCATTGAAAAATATTTTTCTTATCTGTTTTATGAGTAATAATGTGCCCCATTCCACTTCTCTTTTTCTTCTCCCAATATATTCCTCTCTAACCCCGTAATTTTCCTTTTTTATACATATCCTCTCTTCTGATTCAATTCAACCTGCGCTCTCTATCTAAGTGTTTGTGTGTTTGTGTGTGTGTGTGTGTGTGTGTGTGTGTGTGTGTGTGTGTGTGTAATACCTCCACCTATCCAAATACTGAGAAAAGTCTCAAGAGTTACAAATATTATATTTCCATGTAGGAATGTAAACAGATAAGATTTAGAAGTTCCTTTATGATTCCTGTTTCCTCTTTCCCTTTTCATTTTATTTGAAAGTTAAATTTGCTCTTCAATTTTGGTTGTTCCATCAAGAATGGTAAAAAGTCCTCTATAAAACTGAACGACCTATTTTTCCCTTGAGCAATTATACTCAGATTTGCTGCATAGGTGATTCTTGATTTTAATCCCATTTCCTTTGACTTATGGAATATCCTATTCCAAGCATTTTGATCCCTTAATGTACAAGTTGCCAGATCCTGTGTTATCCTGATTTTATTTCCACAATATTTGCATTTATTTTCCTAGCTGCTTGCAATATTTTCTCTTGACCTGATAATCCTGAAATTTGGGCCACATTATTCCTAGGAGTTTCTCTTTTCAGGTCTCTTTCAGGACATAATTGATGGATTCTTTCAATTTTTATTTTGCCTTCTAGTTCTATAATATCAGGGAATTTTTCCTTGATAATTTCATGAAAGATAATGCTTAGGCTTTTTTTTTTAATGGCTTTCAGGTAGTCCCATAATTTTTAAATTGTCTGTCCTGGATCTCTTTTCCTTGTCAGCTGTTTCTCCAATGAGATATTTCGCATTATTTTCTATTTTTTTTCATAGTTTTGATTTTGTTTTGTAATTTCTGGGTTTATCATAAAGTCATTAGCTTGCTTGAACTCTACTCTCATTTTTAAAGAACTATTTTCTTCAGTGACGTTTTGAACTTCCTTTTCTATCTGGCTAATTCTGATTCTTAAAGCCTTATTCTTTACATTGGGTTTTTAGATTTATTTTTCCAATTGAGTTAGCCTGTTTTCAAAGATTTTATTTTCTTCTTCATTTTTGAGTCTCCTTTAGCAAGCTGTTGATCCACTTTTCAAGGTCTTCCATGGCCTGAGCCCATTGCATATTCATTTTGGAGGTACTGGAGGCAGAAGCCTTGACTTCCACTGACTGTATGTGTTTTTCTTCCTCACCTGAAAGGGTGGAAGGAAGTACCTGTTCACCAAGAAACTTCTTTGGTCCTATTTTTTCCCTTTTATGGGCATTTTCCCAGCTAATTACCTGACTTCTGAATCCTTTGTCAAGAGGAGGTTCCTAGTGTTCCTCCTTACCTGAGAACTCTGCTCAGGGCTGAGGTTCATATCAACTGTTCAATTTCCCCAGGGTCTTTAGGCCCAGTGCTTCCCAGATGGATACTGTAGCTCTTGCCACCACTACTACTGCTGCCCCCTCTACTGCCTGCTCCACTTGGGGCCAGTGCTGGGGAGTGGAACCTACTTCTCTCTTACGCAGTTGGGAAAGTCCTCTTCACTGACTTCTGAGGCTTTCTTTGGCGCTTCTGGGTTGAGGACTATGAGACTCTCCCTGCTGAGTATTCTGCCCCAGCGTCCTATTCTCCTCTTGTTCCTCCCAGTGCTTCTTTTCCAGGGCTGGGCTCCACTCTGCTCAGGGTCCTGTGGGATACACCTTTCCTGTCAGCCTTCCAGGTTACCTTTGACTGGAAGTCTCTTTCACTCTGGCATTCTGTGGCTTCTATTGTTCTAGAATTTGTTTAGAGTCATTTTTTACAGATATTTTATAACCTGTGGGGGAAGTGCTAGAGTACATGTGTCTTTATACTTCTGCCATGCTCCTTCCCCGAGTTAGTCTTTACTTTAAAGGTGTTCCTTCTTCAGGCTGTTTTTTCAATCTGTTTTAGAAAGCTCTTGAGTCACTTTTCGTGATTTTCTTGCATCTCTATCATTTCTCTTCCCAAATTTTCCTTCACCTCTCTTCCTTGATTTTCAAAATCCTTTTTGAGTTCTTTCATGGCTTGAAAGCATTGCATATTTTTTGGAGGTTTTGATGCAGAACTCCTAACTTTTAGGTCTTCCTCTGATGGTATACATTGTTCTTCCTCATCTGAAAGGATGGAAGACAATACCTGTTCACTAAGAAAGGAACCATCTATAGTCATAATTTTTCCCCTTTTTTAGTCATTTTTCTAGTGAGTTACTTGATTTTAGAGGCCTTGTGAAGAGGAGGATATATTCTTGGGATCTATAAGTTTTCAGTTCCTCCAACGTGGCCAAATCAGTGGAGAGGACTTTAATCCTATCCTGTTCTTCACTCTTGTCTGTGAAGCACTCTCTTCTGTACAGGATCTGCCAGGAGGGTCCCCTGTCCAGAGACTCCACCAGCCCACCACCAGCACTCTTCCTCTCCCCGAGAGAGGAAGGATGAAATCCTCAGGGTTGGGATCCAGATCAGTCACTCAGTGCTCTGAGGGTCTTTATGGTAAGTATTCCAAAAATGGGCGTTACCTCTGCAGTTGCTCCTTTCTGTGCTATCAGGCCACATTCCCTCTTCTCCTAGGTGAAAGACCTTTCTCACTGAAATTTGAAGCTGCCTTTGGTGTTTCAGGGTTGAGCTATCTGGGAACCTTAGCTGTTGCTGGGCATGCTGTCCCCTGAGAACTACTCCAGTCCTGTTCCTGCTGGTGCCATGAGGCCAAGGCTGGACTGCATACAGGGGACTGTGCTCAGCTCCACAGTGGGAGTAATATACCTTTTTTCTAGGTCTTTCAAACTATCTTGGGCTGGAAACCTTTTCCACTCCGTCATTTTGTGACAACTGCTGCTCTAGAATTTGTTTACAGTCAGTTTTTTTGTTTTGCTTTGTTTTTTTGTTTATGTATTTGTTTGTTTGTTTATTTATTTATTTCAATTTTGCATTCATTTTCACAACATTTTAGGTTCTAACATTTTCTCCCCATTTGTCCCCTCCCCCCTCCCCAGTACACTGAACATTCTAATTACCCATATCACCAATCGGCCCTCTCTTCTATCATCCCTCTCTTCCCTT
>CM053771.1:434560117-434610162 GCA_028658325.1 Potorous gilbertii
AAAAGCATAGAAAATGGGTCAGTACCTTAATAAAGGAGACCCAAAAAAATGCTGAAGAAAATGACACCTTGAAAAATAGGCTAACTCCATTGGCTAAAGACGTTCAAAAAGCCAATGAGGAGAAGAATGCTTTCAAAAGCAGAATTAGCCAAGTGGAAAAAGAGGTTCAAAAGTTCACTGAAGAAAATAGTTCTCTCAAAATTAGAATGGAACAGATGAAGGCTAATAACTTTCTGAGAAACCAAGAAATCACAAAACAAAACCAAAGGAATGACAAAATGCAAGAGAATGTGAAATAGTGAAATATCTCACTGGAAAAACAACTGACCTGGAAAATAGATCCAGGAGAGAAAATTTAAAAATTATGGGACTGCCTGAATGTCATGATCAAAGAAAGAGCCAAGACATCATCCTTCATGAAATTATCAAGGAAAACTGCCCTGATATTCTAGATCCAGAGGCCAAAATAATTGTTCAAGGAATCCACCGATCACCTCCTGAAAGAGATCCAAAAAGAGAAACTCCTAGGAACATTGTTACCAAATTCCCAGAGTTCCCAGGTAAAGGAGAAAATGTTGCAAGCAGCTAGAAAGAAACACTTCCAGTATTGTGGAAATACAATCAGGATAACACATGATCCAGCAGCTTCTACCTTAAGGTATCAAAAGGTGTGTAATAGGATATTGCAGAACTCAAAGGCGCTAGGTCTAAAACCAAGAATCACCTACCAAGCAAAACTGAGTATAATACTGCAGGGGAAAAACTGGTCTTTCAGTGAAATAGAGGACTTTCAAGCATTCTTGATGAAAAGACCAGAACTGAAAAGAAAATTTGACTTTCAAACACAAGCATGAGAAGAAGCATGAAAAAGTAAACAGGAAAGAGAAGTTGTAAGGGACTTACCAAAGTTGAACTGTTTACATTCCTATGTGGAAAGACAGTATTTGTAGAATGGAAGGAAATATAGTTAGTCTTACACAACACGACTATTATGGAAGTCATTTGCAAAACTACAGAGATATGGCCAATATTGAATTGCCTGCCTTCCCAAAGGCAATGGGTGTGGAAGGAGGGATGGGGAGAAGTTTGAACTCATAATTTTAGGAACACCTGTCGAGTATTGTTCTTGCTATTACGAGATAAGAAATACAGGCAATGGGGAATAGAAAGTTATCTGGCCCTCCAGGACAAAAGAGAAGATGGGGACAAGAGACGGGAGGGATGATAGAAGAGAGGGCAGATTGGTGATAGGGCAAATTAGAGTTCTGCGTGTATTGGGGTGTGGGGAGGGGACAAATGAGGAGAATATTTGAAACCCAAAATTTTGTGAAAATGAATGTAAAAACTTAAACAAATAAATTTATATTAAAAAAAAACCAGAAGTGTTAGATTAGCTCGCAGCTCTAGCAACACTGAATTAGTGTTCCGACTCTTTCACATCTTCTCCAACATTTATCGTCTCTCTCTTTTTTCATGTTAGCTAATCTCATAGGTGTAATGTGGATGGATACATGATCTAGGTATAAAAACTGGTATTATAAACAAATTAGGGGGGCAAGGAATAATGTATTTGTTACATTTATGGAGAATGGAGAAGTTTTTGACCAAAGAAGAGACAGAAAACATTATGAAATGCAGAACTGATAACTTTGTTACATTAGTGAAAATGTTTTGCACAAATAAACCCAATGCAATTAAGGTTAGGAAGGAAGCAGAAAACTGGGAAACGATTTTTGCAATTAGTGTCTGTGATAAAAGCCTCATTTCTAAAATATACAGATAACTGAATCAAATGTAAAAGAATACAAGTCATACACTAGTTGATAAATGGTAAATGGATATGAGCAGGGAGTTTTCAGAGGATCTATAGTCATATGAAAAATGCTCTACATCGTTATTGATTAGAGAGATGCAAATCATTTGGGAATTTTTTGTTAAAGACAATGGAACAGCTTGCCATTTTTTATTCCACCTAATTTTACAGATGAGAAACTGAGGAGAATAAGTTTAAGTGCTTTGCCCAGGGTCACACAGCAAGTGAGTGTCTGAGGCCAGATTTGAGTTCAGTTTTTATAGACTCCAGGATTACTGCCTTATCCAATGTGTCAACTTCTTGCCTCCAATCATAGTAGTGGGGAATGTTAAATAGTACTAGTAAATAAGAAGTAGATCCTAGACTTGAAATTCCCTAATGACAAGGAATTATTTAATTTTGTGTGTGTAACAGCAGTATTTAGGACAATGTCTAGCACATGGTAAATGTTTAATACTGTAGAATGATAACTATTCAATGCGCTACTAATTATCAACACTACTAATGAGCAAAATACATAAATTTACTATCAGGTAAGATAGGTACCATAGTTACACAAATATTGGCTATATGAATAAAAATAAAGAATTTTTCAATATTGATGGTAAAATTCCTCAAATATTTCATTTTGTAGATAATAAAGTATTGATTACATAAAATAATGGAACAACATGAAAGATTTTTAGAAAGCAAAAGTTTTATGGGGAGGAAACACAAATTGTCAATTTATCACTTAGTCAATTTAATATTCACTTCCTAAGTATCAATCAATATGTTGGAATCAAATAGGGACAGAAAAGATGTGATCCACCAAGATGAAAAATGTAGCTGAAACAATGAAACCCATCATCCACTATATTTCAAAAGGATTTAGAGATATTAATCCTTTTCAGAGGAGATTATGGTTTGGGTCCCTCAGTAAATAAAATACTATTTTTTATTTAGATCATTTGATATGGTAAAATATTTCAATTGATTATTAATAATATTGTACATAACTATAGCTTCATTGTAGGTAGAGGCAGTATGGTTTTATAGTGAATAGAAAGTTGGTCTTCAATTCAGGAATGTGGGTTCAAATCTCACCTCTGGTAAACACTGGTCCCATGACCTTGGATAAGTGATGTGGATTTTCATTACTCAAATATCTATCTATGGATATGAATCATAGAAGATCTGCCAATCTGCCTTGTTGAAAGGAATTGGTATAATTTACGTTTCTCATATCAATCAAACCATAGGTCTAGGGCCTTACTATATTCTATCATAGTATGACATCAGGGCACCTAAACAAAGTACAAGTTTTGATAATTTCATCTTTTGGCTTGACCAAATCACTGAGCTGTATTTGTAGTTGTAGATGTTGTGATTGTTCATGAAGAATAATTTTGAAGAGTACAAAAACAATAATGTATATAAAATGTAAATTAAATGCTTTATGGAACTGTGATATTATTATTTTATAACTCGTTATGTGTATCACAAATGTGTCCTTCAGTTTGCAATAGGAACTTATGTAAGGCAATTAAAATGTAAACTAATAATCATCTTAAATGTGGTATGCAAGAAATAGCTTTATTTTGGACAAAAATTATCATGGACCTAGGAGTGACTAAAAGGGAGCTCCTGTAAAGAGTGTTACATTATACTAGAAAAGGAAGAGAGGTCAAAGGCAAGCAGCACAGTAAAGAATTCGATAACAGGACACATATAAAACAGGTATAATTAATACTGTGTGTAGATTTTCCTTCTCTTTTTCAGATATCCTCTTTAGTAAGTAACAGCATATTTCTCTTTCAATTGAAAATTAACTCATCTAATTTTATTTCTCTGACTCTTATTCTAGGATGGGTTGTGACATTAGAATCACTCTATATGTGTATGTCAGTTCTGTTGGTTGAAGTTAAGGATAAATTTTAGAACAATAGAGTTGTCTTAGCTCCTCTTCAGGTGCTCTTACTGTTTTATGTAATTTGTGAACTCTCTCGGGTTTGAGCCTTCTAAGTCAAATTGAAATGAAACTGCCCTATGGGATGAAAAACTATTAAACAGGGCACAGGAAAAGAGAAAGTGGACTAGGTGATACAAAGATAATTCAATTGTGGAGGCAACTTTTCAAAGAAAATGAATATGTTATTGAGATGGTAATTGAAATGACACAAAACCACATTAATTATGTTTTCAATAACTCAATATTCAAATTTTGGGAAAAGCTGAAATGGGGAAAGGCACAACTAGGAAAAAAGTAATGTACTATTTCCAACTTATGAAAAGGACAATTTACAAAGGAGCTCAAAAAGTATGGCAAATTTTCGAAGAACTTTGAACAATAACTGATGTCTTAATTATAAAGAAGGCGAAATTAGGAAGCATTTTAAAAGACAGGATATTCAAGTAATGTTGCTGAAACTGTACACAAGGTGAATTTTAATTAGATTATAGTTATTATAAATATAATACATAGCCACAACTCTGCAATCGTACACAAACACATACATAGTTCCAACTCCATTTTTTGAAAGTTCTTGATTAAAACTGGGTCCTTAGGTGCAGTTTTAAAAATTATTTTAAATAGATAGATGATTATTCTGGTTCTCTAATTTTCATGTTCTTGTTGTTGATGATCTTCATCATCATTATCTTCTTCTTATTTACCTCCTCCTTCTCTTCTTTTTTTTCTCTGTCCCTTGTCTATCTCACCTACTTTCTCTTTCTCTCTTCCTATATCTTTTTCTCCCTCCGCTTTTCGATCCCTTTCTCCCTCCCTTCCTTTATTCCTTCATTCCATCCTCCTTTTTTCCTTTCCTGCTTCCTTGCAATCTTCTTTTTTCCTTTTATTTCCTTCCTCTTTTTTCCTATCTCCCCCTCTCCCTTGCCTTCCCCTTTGTCTCTTTCTGAACAAATCTTTGTTTCCCAGGTCTATAATTTTATTGATATTAGAAACAAATTCCTCTACACAAAGTTGCATTTGTCTTCAGATTTAATTTTTAATGTGTATTAATTTAGTATTTGCCAAGAAATAGAGAGATAAAAGTGAAAGCATTCTTGCTCTCAAGGAATTTGCATTATATGGGACTTTAATTTTTAGACACTTGCCTTAAAGTCCCTAGAAATTAAGCAACTTGCCTAGTTTTGCATAGTTTTATGTATATTTTTGGTTCAGGGTCTGGTTATAGCAGGCATACCCTTTCAATATCCTTCATCCTTCACTTCTATCACTACATTCAAGTGATAGCTAGGAGATTTAAGAGTTGCCATGATATTTTCAAGACACTATTGGCCTATAGAAACAAATGGATTTGATTAAATTCAGCATAAATTTTAAGGTCTACTACATAAGTAACTCTCTCAGTATATGTTATAGACAGTAATATCTCTGATCCTATTTTAGGGTTGAGTAAAACGTAAATATGAATATGTTTAATAGAATGGGATGATAACAAAAGAGAGATTTAATCAACATACATTAAGAATATTGGAGGACAGAGAAAGCTACTTCAGTTAAATAGCGCTATGGGTTTCAAGGACCATGTGACACATGAGCTGAGAAACATTTTGAGGCATCTAAGATAAAGACTGAGTGTATTTGGCCTAGGATAGTGGCCTGTAAAAATGAATTTAAGTAGAAGAAAAGATGTTAAGTTCAGGGAACAAGGAGATTAATATGAAATGAAATTGTGGATGGCTTTAAATTCAAAGGTAATCAACTTTTATTTTATCTTGTAGGCAACAAAGTGGTGTTGAAGCTTTGCAAATGTTGGAATGATGTGATCATACCCGTGATTAGAAAAACTTCTGAAATCAGCATGAAGGATCGTTTGAGGAGAGGCAGACAGAAAGAGAGACACTCAGAGAAAGAGAGAGACCTTCAGAGATATTAAGTGATTCCTGGCAGTAATCCAAGGTATAGCACAGCGTTCTTAAGACTGAGACTGGCGTCAAGAAAATCCCTCCCCCTGATTTCAAATCTGATGTAAGATTTTTACTCTCTGTTTGACTTGCCAAAGCCCTTCACAGCTTGCCTCAGTTTCCTCATCTGAAAAATGAACTGGAGAAGGAAATGGCAACTTACTCCAGTAAGTTTGCCAAACCAACCCCCAAAAAAGCAACAAAAACATAAAAGGATTAATGAATGGTAGGACAGGACTTAAAGATGACTAAAGAATATAGTAATCCAGAGTAATTACCACCACTGCCTATAGGTTTACTCTGTGGATAGCAATGGGAAAGCTTCTTCTGTTACTCAGTTGATTGAACAATATGTTCCCAACTACAGATAAAGAAGGAATGTAGAAAGCTTCCTCCTCTAGTCTCTATGTATTCTAAAGGAAGTGTTTTTTCTCATGTGAAATCTCATTTTTTCCCCCAAATCATATAACACTTCAAGTTCTAATACTACAAATACCCCAAATTTAAGGAGTTACTACTTAAAACAAGACCTATCTGCAGAGATTGAAATTCAGGGTATTATATATTCTTAGTGGTAGTGATGATGATGATGATGATGATGATGACAATGGACCACATGATGGGAAGAAAATTTCTAATAGAAGTTTTCACGGTTTTTTTTCTTTAGTTACCATTACTGGGAAACGGTGAATGGACTTTCAACAGGACTTTTAATATAGTATAAGGATTTCTTTCTTTTCCCTATTATGTGCAAATATATATCAGATGCAAACAAAATATTAAATACTTATACAAAATTGTATTAAGTAGCTTGAAAGTATAAATTATTTTACACATAATTTTGGTTCAAAATCAAATTTGTTGAGGCTTTTTCCCCTCTCATATGATATGTCTCTCTTGTTATAGACAGTTTCATTGCCAGACAGTTATGCTAAAATGAGTCGGTAATATAACTGAAACCTCAAAAAAAAGACCGCAAATCTGACATACCCTTAGACTGCGAGAAGTGAGAATTTGAACAATTGAACCCTTTTTTCTTCCCATTGTTGTCCCCACTCTTCTTTCTTTCGTCTCCCTTTGTCCCTCTGTCTGTCTCCCTCTAACTCTCAATCTCTGTCATTATTCAGAGCACATTCAAGTAAAAAAAATATAATGCTAAAATAGGAAGAAAATTAAGATCAGAGAAATGAACCAGAATACTTTAAAAATAAACAAATAAAACGAACTTACACTACCAGAAACTGAATATCTTAATGTATTCTACTTATGAATTAGTTTATGCTGAGAGACAAATGTAGTAGGTAGGAAAATGACTAAATGTATCTCATCTACTATGTGGACTTAAAAAGAGCTACAGAGTTTGCATCTAAGAAAATTGTTAAGCTAGAGGGAAGATAAAAATTAGTGATCTAATTTTCATCATTTGTTAAAAATTAATAGTATTTTCTTAGTCTACAAAGTATGCTTTATCTATAATCGTTTCCATTTAAGTAGTAATACTTGTAAATTAAACACACATTTTTGAAACAATAGGTTACAAATTTTCTAAGTTGATTATTTATTTATTTCATTAAACATAACCCAATTATTTTTAATACATGTGATTTTTTAAAATTATTGAATTCCAAATTATCTCCCTCCTTTTTGCCACTTTGAGCTCTTTGAATAGTCAAGTATGTTTATTTTGATTACACATAGGATAATAACGAATATACTTTCCTATAAATCCCGTTGAAAATATGAACAAAATAAAATAATAAAAATAAAATGAAAAGTTTAAAAATGTACACTTCAGCATGCATTCAGAGTTAATTAGTTGTCTCTCTGGAGGCAGATATAATTTTTCATCATCGTTCTTTGGGAATTGTCTTGCATCATTGCTTTAGTCAAAGTGGCTAAATACTTCACAGTGGATCATCTTTACGAAAATTCTACTCTTGTGTACAATATTCTGCTTCTGCTTACTTTTTGTGTACCTTTTACCAAACTGCTAATTTTCTTTTCATAATTGGCTTCCTTTGCTTTAATTCATTAACCTGATTTTTTTTCTACCACCCTTTTAATTTTGATCTTTTTTGTTTCTAACAAAAATTTTTGTTGGCCATATACCCAATTTACAATTTTCTTTGAGCTTTTCCTTTTATGAGTTTCAAGTTTAATGTCTTCTCAGATTGTGTCTTCATTTTCCTTGTCAATAATTTGGCTTTTTATGGTCATGTTCTCTTTTCAAAAATGGCTTATTTTCTCACTATATTTGTTGATTAGGAATGTTTTCTTAGTGTTAGAATCTGTTACTGACAAGGGGGTGGAGTGGGCTTTGTCTTAAGTAAGTTTTTAACACTGATGTTTTGAAAGCTAATTCTGGGTTTTTGAAACTTTCCATTGATTCCCAGGTGGTATAATCTGGAGAAAGTTGTATTCACTGCTATCTCAGTCTGTCCTGTGGTCCTTACCCAGGAAAGGGTCCTGATTCCTTGGGATTAGAAAAAATATTGTTCCTGAATGCTGAGAATTATATGCCTCTCAGCCCTTCCACTCCATCTTGACAGAAATGGACCTTCTTCGCCCTTTAACTGTAACTTAGAATTTGCCGTAGGCAATGGAGTTGCCAAAGCCTTGTTATCCAGGAAACCCACTGCTATTGAGCAAAAGCACTTGTCTTTTCCCTTCAACCACTGCTCAGAAGATATTTTTGGTAATAGAGTTGCCAAGGAGTGCTTTGTCCTACATCTATTGCTAGCAGAGGGAGATCCTATCATCTTTTTTTGAAGAATATCCAAGTTTCCTTAGTGTCTCTGTTTTGGTAACTCCTAAAGCTGTCACTGCTTTTACTCTTCACCTCTTATTCTTACCGACGGTATATCAACCCTATTAACTCTGAGTCAGTTTCCTCCTCCATGTCACAAATCTCTGTTTCTGACCTACTCCATTTACTTAGGCTGAAAAGAAAATATCCCATTCTGACTTTTTGTTGCCTCTCCCACTCCAAAAACTGCTTACAGTAGTTATTTAAAAGTTTCCTGGAAGGACATCTTGGGAAAGCTCAGTTGAGTGACCCTTTGCTTTATCATTTTTCTCCAATCTCAGAAGTCTCATTTTAAAATTACAAAATAAACGAATATTGTGTGAGTGTTCTGTGTCACTTGCTTTCCCCAATCCCTCAACTCCTCGTGGAATAAGTGAAAAGGTGAAAGTAATACCTATAGGGGGTGAATTTCAGCCTTGTAGATCTTAGGCTAATTATAGAGTACGTGGGCTTAGGGGTGAGTTCATGTGTAACTGGAAGGTTATCCAGGAAGCAAATTCAAATCCAGGGGGAAACAGATTATGAACTTTACAAAGAAATACCGATTCGGATTCAGGAAGTGTGGATGGCTCGATAATTGAGTGACCAAGACTACCTTATTCAAGGCCTTTTTAAAGTAACATTAATCTTGAGAGTGTAAGTAAAAGGTGGAAAATTAACAGGAAAGTGTCATGCATGGAAACACTATAATAACTGGGCATTTATTAAATGACGACAATATGAGTGGTGAAGGAAGTATACCTCTCCTGAAAGGCAAATACACACTTAATTAAAAATGAATTTACAAAATTGGATTAAGATGAATCATATCCTTCAAGGAAAATAGAAATGGGAATTTTTATAACACTTAAATATTTGCAAGGAACTTTACCTATATGGCCTTATACAGTTCTCATCAACACCACCTGATAAGCACAATTTAAAACTCAACATTTCATATAACTACAGTTTGCAGGAAACTTGTCAATCATTGTCTGGTTTACATTTCTCTAATCAGTAATGATTAAGAATGTTTTCATATTACTATACATAGCTTTAATTTCTTCATTGGAAAATGGCCTACACATATTTTATAACCATTTATCAACTGGGGAAATTCTTATATCCTGTTAGATTTGACTGCATTCTTTATATATTTTAGAAATGAACTCTTTATCAGATATATATATATATATATATATATATATATATATACATACATACATACATATATATTGTTTCCCAATTCATTGATTTTCTTCTAAAATTGTGTGTATTGGTTTTGCTTGTGCAAGTCATTTAAATTTAACGTAGTCAGAATTATACACTTTGGGGGAGGAGTCAATATGGCAGATAGAAACATTCACATATGCTAGCTCCAAACTCACAGCCCATAAATTTCCTGTAAAAAGAAATCCCAACAAATTCTGGAGCAGTGAAAGCCACGCAGCAACAGAGTAAAGGAGATTTCCATTCCAGAGAACCCTGAAAAACTGACCTCAAAGTTCCGTGTCATACCGGAAGGGAGTGGAGCCCAGCTCTTCCCTGGCCACGTGGCACAAAGAGGAGCAGATACGAGCAGGCATCAGGATGGAATCTGTGGTAGCTGCGAAGGTCCCTCCACCCACAGATGCACAGGTCAGAAAGAGAGCCTTCTGGACTGGTTGAGAGGGGAGCAGGGTGCCTCCGTAACTCAGGCCCCCTCGGGAGGCAGAAGTAGAGGCAGCAGGGGCCAGGGGCCCCTGCAGCAGGAAGGATTTCCCAGAGCAGGTAGGAGCTCGAGTCCGTTATGAAAGGTCTACACATAAACCCCCTGAGGGAACTGAGCTTGGGAGGCAGCCCTGCCCCCACCTGACCACCAGAACTTAAGCGCACATTGAATAGCAGTCATGCCTGCCACTTGAAAGTCCTGAGGCTGGGGAGCAGCATTTGCATATCAGACCCCAAGCACCAGCTGGGCAGATCTAGGTGGGTGTGGAGATGAATCTCAGAAGTCAAGTAACTGGGTGGGAAAATGCCAGAAAAGGGAAAAAAATAAGACCATAGAAGGTTACTTTCTTAGGGACCAGATGTGTCCTCCTTTCCTTTCTGATGAGGAAGAACAAGGCTTACCATCAGGGAAAGAAATAGGAGTCAAGGTCTCTGCATCCCAAACATCTGAAATAGATATCCAATGGGCTCAGGCCATGGAAGAGCTCAACAAGGATTTTGAATATCAAGTTAGACAGGTGGGGGAAAAAACTGGGAAGAGAAATGAGAGAGATGCAAGAAAAGCATGGAAAATGGGTCAATACGTTAATAAAGGAGACCCAAAAACATACAGAAGAAAATAACACCTTGAAAAATAGGCAAAGTCAATTGGCAAAAGAGGTTCAAAAAGCCAATGAGGAGAAGAATGCTTTCAAAAGTAGAAATAGCCAAATGGAAAAAGAGGTGCAAAAGCTCACTGAAGAAAATAGTTCTCTCAAAATTAGAATGAAACAGATGGAGTCTAATGACTTTCTGAGAAACCAAGAAATCACAAAACAAAACCAAAAGAATGACAAAATGGAAGAGAATGTGAAATATCTCATTGGAAAAACAACTGACCTGGAAAATAGATCCGGGAGAGACAACTTCAAAATTATGGGACTACCTGAAAGCCATGATAAAAAACAGAGCCTCGACACCATCTTCCATGAAATTGTCAAGGAAAGCTGCCCTGACATTCCAGAACCAGAGGCCAAAATAAGTATTCAAGGAATCCACCAATCACCTCCTGAAAGAGATCCAAAAAGAGAAACTCCTGGGAACATTATGGCCAAATTCCCAGAGTTCCCAGGTCAAGGAGAAAATAATGCAAGCAGCTAGAAAGAAACAATTCTAGTATTGTGGAAATACAATCAGGACAACACAAGATCTAGCAGCTTCTATATTAAGGGATCGAAGGATGTGGAACAGGATATTCTAGAAGTCGAAGGAACTAGGACTAAAACCAAGAATCACCTACCCAGCAAAGCTGAGTATAACACTTCAAGGGAAAAATGGTCTTTCAATGAAATAGAGGACTTTCAAGCATTCTTGATGAAAAGACCAGAACTGAAAAGAAAATTTGACTTTCAAACCCAAGAATGAGAAGAAGCACGAAAAAGTAAACAGCAAAGAGAAGTCATAAGGGACATACCAAAATTGAACTGTTTACATTTCTATATGGAAAGACAATATTTGTAACTCTTGAAACTTTTCAGTATCCAGGTATTTGTTGCGATCACACACACACAAACAGACACACTCAAATACACACATGTACATCCATACACATACACATACACACATGCACACACACAGAGAGACAGAGAGCACAGAGTGAATTGAATAGGATGGGATCATATCTTAAAAGAAATCAAGGTAAATGGTAAGAAAGAAATGTAGAGGGAGGAGATAGGGTGAAATGCAATGGGGTAAATTATCTCTCATGGAAGAGGCAAGAAGTAGACTGTTTAGTGGAGGGAAAAAGAGGAGAACTGAGAAAAAAAACTATAAAGGTTACGTCATCACATTCAACTGAAGGAAGAAATAAAATTCACACTCATTTTGGTATGAAAACCTATCTTACAATACAGGAAAGTGGGGAAGAAGGAGATAAGCAGGGTGCGGAGGATGATGGAAGGGAGGTCAATGGGAGGAGGGAGCAATTTGAAGTCAACACTCAGGGAGGGACAGGATCAAAAGAGAGAATAGAAAAAATAGGGGGCAGGATAGGATGGAGGGAAATATAGTTAGTCTTACACAACACGACTATTATGGAAGTCATTTGCAAAACTACACAGATATGGCCTGTATTGAGTTGCCTGCCTTCCCAAAGGGAATTTGTAGGGAGGGAGGGATGGGAAGAAGTTGGAACTCAAAGTTTTAGGAACAACTGTCGAGTATTGTTCTTGTTACTAGGAAATAAGCAATACAGGTAATGGGGAGTAGAATGTTATCTGGTCCTACAGGACAAAAGAGAAGATGGGGACTAGGGAAGGGAGAGAGATAGAAGAGAGGGCAGATTGGTGTTAGGGGAAATTAGAATGCTTGGTGTATTGGGGTCAGGGGAGAGGATAAATGAGGAGAAAATTTGGAACCCAAAATTTTGTGAAAATGAATGTAAGAAGTTAAATAAATAAATTTATATTTAAAAATAATAAAATTGAGAATTAATTGCTATAACAATCCTTCACAAAAAACAGAATTATACACTTTCCATTTCATAATTATCTCTCTCTATTTTTTCGTCATAAGTTCTCCTTTTGTCCATGTATCTTACATGCAAACTAGTCTTTGCTCTCCTAATTTACATATATATCATCCCCTATGTCTAAATTATGTACCTATTTTGACCTTAACTTTGTATAACATGTGAGATGTAGCTCTATATCTAGTTTCTTCCACACTGTTTTCTAGTTTTTCTACCATTTATTATCAAACAATGAGTTCTTATTGCAGAAGCTGGAATATTAAATAGTAGAGTTACAGTCATTTATCACTGGGTCATATATACCTAACATAGTCCATTGATGCATCATTCGGATTCTTAACCAGTACCAAATAATTTAGTGATTTCCATTTTCAGTATAGTTTTAGATATGTCGTGGCTAAGTCATATTCTTTTGCATTGTTTATATTAATTCCCTTGATATATTTGTCCTTTTGTTCTTCCAGAAGTATCTTGCTATACATTTTCTCTAGTCCTATAAAATACCTTTTGATACTTTTATTGGCATGTCATTGAAGACATTAATTTAGGTGGAATTGTCATTTTTATCATATTAGCTCAGCCTATCCGTGAACAATTGATTATTTTCAAATTGTTTAGATGTGACATTGTTTATGCAAAAGAATATTTTGTAGTTGTGTTATGGGTTGGTCTAGGCAGGTAGACTCCCAAATATTTTACAATGTCTACAGCTGTTTTAGATCAGATTACTCTTATTAGCTCTTGTCATTTGACTTTCTTGGTAACATTGGAATTTTGATGATTTATGTCACTTTATTTTGTATCCTGCAACTTAGTTAAATTGTCAGCTATTTCAAGGAGATTTTTAGATGTTTCTCAAAATTCTGTAAGTGTGCCATCATATCATCTGCAAAGAATAGTAGTTTTGATTCTTCATTGTGTGTTCTAATTCATTCAATTTCATTTTATTCTCTCATTGCCAAAACTAGCATTTCTACTATAATGTTAAAAAATAATAGTGAAAATGGGTATCCTTATTTCACATTTGATTCTATTAAAAACACTTCTAGTGTATCTTCATTACAGAAAATTCTTTCTGATGGTTTTACTAGATATTGCTTATCATTTCAAGGAAAACTGAATTTATTCCTATCTTCTCTACAGTTTTTAATTGAAATGGGTGTTATACTTTTTCAAAATATTTATATACATATATATATATATGTCTAGATAATCATATGATTTCCACTATTTTCCTGATAGATATGATCAATTATGCTGATAATTTTCTGAATATTGAACCAACTTTGCATTTCTTGCATAAGTGCCCTGTCATAATTTATTATCCTTGTGAGAAGGTGTTTTAATCTCTTTACAATATTTCATTTAAAAAATTTGCTGTCACATTGCTGAGGTGAATTTATCTATAATTTTCCTTCTCTGTTTTCACTCTTCCCATTTATAAATCAGCACTACATTTATGCCACAACTGACCAATTTTATTTATTTCCTATTTTTCCAAATTTTATTGGTATTAATTGTTCTTTAAATGTTACTCAGAATTTACTTGTAAATCCATCTGACTAAATAATTTTTAATTGATGACTTGTTCAATTTCTTTTTTTTCTGAAATGTGGCTAAGTTTTTTATTTCTATGTCTTTTAACGTGGGCAATTTTCTTCGTATAAAGTCATATATCCCTTTCAATTAGATTGTCACATTTGTTGGCATGGAGTTGGGCAAACATAGCTGCTAAATAATTCATTTATTTTCCTTTCCATTACTTGTTATTTCAGCTTTATTTTCACTTTTGATACTGGTAATTTGGTTCTTGTTTTTGTTTTTAAAACAAACTTACTAAAGGATGATGCATTTTATTGGATTATTCATAAAAGCAGCTCTTAGCTAAACGTATTACAGTAGTTGTTTCCTTTCTTTCAATTTTACTCCTCGCTCTTTGATTTTAGGATTTTTTTCTTGAGTATTTAAAAGGGGATTTTTAACTTATTTTATTTCCAAATTATTTAGTTACATTCCTCAATTCACTGATCTCTTCTTTCTCCATTTCATTCATGTGAGCATTTAGATATACCAAATTTTCCTGAATGATTGTTTTGATTTCATCCCATGAATTCTGATATATTGTTTTGATACTGTCATCCCCTTTGATGACATTATTGATTGTTTCTATGATTTGTTATTTAACCTACCCATTCTGTAGAATCAGACTATTCAATCTGAAATTACTTTTTTTAGTTGACTTTTCCATGGTCCTTTATTACAAATAATTTTTTATTGCATTATGTTATGAAAAGGTTGCATTTAGAATTCCTACCCTTCTCCTTTTGTTTATGAGGTTTCTATGCCCTAATTCATAGTCATTATTTAGTAAGTCCCATGTAGCTCTAAGACAAAGGTATATTCCTCTCTATGCCCATTCAATTTTCTCCAGAGTTCTACTATATGTAAATATTCTAACATTCTATTGATCTCTTTAATTTCTTTCTTGTTTATTTTGTGGTTAGATATATCTATGTGTGAGAGGAGGAGATTGAGGTCCCAAACTACCATAGCTTTGTTACCTTTTTCTTGTTTTATGTCACTTAAATTTTCCTCTAGCAATTTGAATGCTGTACCACTTTCTGCCCATATATTGTGAATTGTTATTACTTCAGTGTATATGGTACCTTTGAGAAAGACGAAGTATCCTTCCCCATACCTTTAAAGTAGATGTTTGTTTGTTTTGCCTCATATCCAGAATGTTACCCTTACTTTTTGTACTTCACCTGAAGCATAATATATTCTATTCCAGCCTTTTCATCTTCATTCTGTGTTTATCTCTCTGATTCAGGTGTCATTGTTGTGAACAACATATTATAGGATTTTGGTTTTTAATCTATTTGGCTATCTATCTCTGTTTTATGGTTATGTTCATCATATTCACATTCACAGTTACGATTATTAACTGTGTATTTCCCTCCATTCTACAGCCCCATTTATGCTTTTTCTGGTCCTTTCCCTCCTCACCAGTATTTTTCTTCTTATCACCACTTTAATCAATCTGCCCTCATTTTTATTAGCTGCCCTTTTCGTTCCCTTTTCCCATTCTACTTCTGCCCTTCCTTCATCCTTCCTTTGTTTCAGTCCACTCCTCCCTTATTTTCCCTTTCCCTTTTTCTTTCTACTTCTCTTTATGGTAAGATAAATTTCTCTACCCAACTAACTGTGTATTTTATTCTCTCTTTTAACCAAATCGAATGAAAATAAGGATGAAACCATGCTGAGACTCTCCCTTCTTTCCCTCTAATATAATAGGTCACTTGTGCCACTTTCTGTGATGTAATTTATCCTGGTCTATCATCTCCTTTCCCCTTCACACAGTAAAATCTTTTTTTGCCATTATATTTTTTATATCATTAGGGAAAAGTCAACTTATATCTACATTTTATGTAAATATATATCCTTCTAAACAGTTCTCAAGAGTTAGAAAAACTGTCTTCCCAAGCAGCGATGTAAACAGTTTACCCTTTTGAATAGCATTGCTTTCCTTCCTTTTAACCACTTTATACTTCTCAAAAGTCTTTTATTTGATGGCCTGATTTTTTTTTTATTCAGCTCCATTTTTTTCATCAGAAAAGTTTGAAAATTCTTTACTTTATTGAATGTATGTCTTTTCCCCTGAATGATTATGTTCAATTCTCATGGGTAGTTGACTCTTGGTTGCAATCCGATATCCTTTGACATTCAGAGTATCATATTTCAATTCCTCAGATGTTTGAATGTAAAACTTTGTAATTCCTGTGCAATCATGACTGTGACTCCTTGATATTTGACTTGTTTCTTTCTGATTGCTTGGAGTAATTTCTCTCTTACCTGATAAATTTGGGATGTATCTACAATTTTCCTTGGAATTTTCATTTTGATATTTCTTTCAGGAGGTGATCAGTGCTTCATTAAACTTACTGTTAACGCCTCAAAAGTTGCCTTTCTTTTTAGAGAAGCAGATTAAAGGACCTGTGATATCATTCCCCTCCCCCCCCCACCATGTATGTCAGGGTGCTTACTGAAACAATCACCAAGCAAATGGCATAGCAGGAGAAAGTAAGATTTTACAAGATTTGATTTAGATGACGATTTTGTAAAGGAGATTAAGAAAAAAGTTTGGTCATTCAGGTGTGAGGAGAATCAGGAGAGAGCAGAGTTCCAAAATGCAAAAGAGGAGGTTATCAAAGCAAAAAGATAATCAATAATGGCCAAGAAGACGGAAAGGACAAGAAGGATTAAGACCGACAAAATGCCATGAAATTATATGTGAATCAATTACAAAAACAAAACAAAAGGATAATTATAGTTGGTAGGTACTTCAAAAGTCATCTATTTTGTCTTGTGGGCAGCTTGGTTGTGCAGTAGATAATGCACCAGTCCAGGAATTAGGAGGACCTGAGTTCAAATCTCACCTCAGACACTTGACACTCACTACCTGTGTGACTTTGGGCTAGTCATTTAACCCCAATTGTCTCATCATGGGTCATCACCTGTCATCCTGACGAATATCTGGTGACTGGATTCAGATGGCTCTGGAGGACAAGTGAGGTTGGTGACCTGCACAGCCCTCCCTCACTCTAAAGAAAGTCAAGTGCAAGTCATGTCAGCATTTCTCTGATGGCATGGTCTTCTTTGGCAATGAAGGATGAACGCACATAATTAATTAAATTTTGTCTCACAGGCTATGGAAGAAATAAGATTGAAAATCATTTTCCGCAGTTTAAAAGCAATTCCTGATATTGTTATGAAAAGGAATTTAGGAATATTGCATTCCCAGTCAATTCTGTTTCTTTATAAATTTTCTCAAGATTTTTATTCATCTTACTAACTTTCTCAGTATGAAAAATCTAAGTTGAAATATTATCAATGCATATTATTTATATTTTCAATGAAAACTTAACTTTCATGTAAACAGGAGGGAAAAAATGATGAGAATATCAGATAAAATCCCATGTAGCAACTGTAGCCTAGGCTGTACTTTAAATAATTTCTGATCTTTTAAGCAGTGATTTTTGGAGAAAACAAGTCTTTTAATGAGTTCAAATACTGTGAATAATAACATAACAATGGAGCCATTTCAGTACTAAAGTTTTATTGACGAATTTTAGGGAAGACTGTAAGTGAGAAGTGAGAGGAAGGAGAAAAGGGGATCAAAAATAAAATTCAAGCATACACCCCTACAAACACACGCATGCATTTATATTTATAGAAACGTAGGGTAATACCCAATAAGGTTGGTGCTGGTGCATAGCTCCATTCAAGTAGTACAATCAAATGAAGAGAATAAGTCCCACAGAAGCACTAGGCTCCCATAGAGAGAAGATATACTCCCAGGGAGGGATAGGACATGCATTTCCAAAGTATTCTTCCCAGCAAAGGGTACTTAAAACTGGATCTTGGTGCTACCTAGAGATAAACAGTTTGTATGTCAGTGTTCAGGGCAGATAGGTAATTTTTGAGGTACACTGATGCAGGAGGAAAAGATAAACTGGCAATTAGAAAGACAATGTTTGTGAACACACAGCTATATTAACCTTAATACATTACAGTGAGTATTATGTCAAGACTTAATTTTATAGACATGCTTTCCATGCATCAATTATATCAACTCTACTACCCCTTAATAAGTGACTATCATGGAATTCTCAACAAGACTAGGCCTTATTTTACAACAATGAAAGAATCAATCTGAAAAGGCTCTTTTAAAATCTAACAAAATTGCAAAGAACCTAGACAGAGCATTCATCTTCTTATGAAATTTTAGAATTGTATAACCACCAAAGTGTCATCTCCTTTGGGAATATGTAATTGACGGTGCAGTATCTTTCAATAGTTAGGAATTTTTTTTCTTATTTGTCTTGGTGCTTACTATGAAATAGAACATGGTTTCTTGATTGCAGCTAGGGTAAAACCAGTCAGTTGACATTATAGTAATCTGGCTAACCTTATTGGTTATGCCCTTCTATCTTTTGCTTTATACACTATAAAAAAATTCCTTTAAAATGATAGTTGAATAGTTATCAACTATTATATTATGTTACCATATCCACCTGTTTACTGTATCTAATGCCTCAATAATCATTGTACCAAGTCAGTCAATTCTGTAATAGACAACGAAAGTTTCAGCCCTTTCCCCAAACAGTAGGCTTTCCAAATAACCTCTGGAAAATGGTTTCAAATAAATTATTTTAAATTATACCTCTTATAGGCATGCCCCAGTATGGATGGTTCCCACCATTCATCTCTGGAGTAGCCGAACTAGCATGTTGACGGATGATTCAGCTTACATTAGCAGGAAAGGGTACCTCACTCTGAGTCAAGCAGAGGACACCAGAAGTCCCCAGTTATTTTTTCCCCTCTATGAATTTCATTGAATTCTTGGTTCATTTCCAAATTATTTCTGTGGAATATTAATACACATTTGTATATATTAATTTTTAATTCATGCTGTATATACACAGAAACCTATCACAGACACTAATATCAAATTCATTGTTCATCACTTTTGCATAAAAAGAATTTTCCCCCATAAATAGCAGTTCATCTGTTATACCACTGATAATCCATTCCATTCCCAAATGATTAAATAATTCTGGTTAGAATGACACCAAAATTCAATTTCCATAGCATTATAATTTGCAGGTCATCTGATGAATATTTAATCAAATTGTATCTGTAAAGTTTTATAATTACTCAAGTCAAAGTTTGAAATATATAAATACTTCAGAAAACTTGAAATCATTCCCTAAATGTTTTTCTCTTTGAAAGCAACCTACGGATATCCCTTGGTCTTCTAATTAAGAAGAATATCTCTCAAAGATAAAGTTATGTCCTGATTCACAACTTTACTAAATTCATGAAGTCCTTTAAAATTTCTGTGAGAGTGGGAATTCATTTTCCTCTGCTGGCCAGATGTGCTACAGAAAATCAGTTGTATGTTACAAAAAAATCACAAAATAGTCAATTTTCTAACCAGGGAGTTCAGAGAACAAATTAAGGTACAATTTTTATAAATGATCGTGCCCAACTTTCCTATTTTTTTAATCCAACCTTCTGTTATTTAATAAAGGTTATTTTTCTTGATCACATACAAATGCCAGCAATAGATACTTTCCCACATCTCCCACTCTCCCAACATTCCACACACATATAAAGGTAAGAAATCAACTAAGGTTCCTTACTCTATAACTTTATTCCCATGGTATTATTGTTAAAAGATATAAATAATATATTGTAGGAGGGAGCCTGCTCGGTTATTTTTGCCAATGTTGGCAAAAATTAACTTTGGAATCAAAATAATTTCAAGATACTTAAAATAAGAAGGTGAGAAGAGTGGTTTAGAATAACCTGCTACTTACTCTCTCTCTCTCTCTCTCTCTCTCTCTCTCTCTCTCTCTCTCTCTCTTCTCCTACCTACCTCTTCTTCCTCTAAAACATGGGGTCGCAGAAAAGAGAAGTTGCTAATGGGCTATAGATTAAGGTGAAATGTAAGTATGATAATCTCCTTGATTGAAAATCTTTTCAATAATGTAATACAAACTGCATTAAGAAAAGAACTTCATTTTATTAATTTGGAAAGACTCTTTAAATTTAAAACAAGCTTCCATTGTTTTGCAGAGTTTGGAATATGAGAGATTATTATATGCTATTATTTTGGGAGGGTGGAGCTGAATATCAGGATTTACTCCTCTCAAGAAATAACGATTAGAGTCATGGCATCTCATTTGAATGGCACTAGTATCTGGGCATTCAACTCCCACATCTTCTGGCATTTCTCTCGACTTTTCGTTCTTTCCTTATATTTAGGGAGTACTGCAAGCTTGCTCTCCATTTTGGTTATTTCCTCTTTTGGAGGATGGATAAATAAGGAGCAGGGTAGCATATCAATTTTACAGTTGACAGAAGACTATAGAAGTCTATTGGCAAGCAGAGGGAAAATCAGAAGTTTCTCGCTGCTACTGGGTATGACTGTTATTTTTTTTTTCACTTCATTATTCTGTTCTCTCTCTCTGCTACAAGTTGAAAAATGGTCTCATGTCAATTAGTCGGTCTATAAAAAGTTATTACACATCAAAAATGTATTAGACCCTTTATTCTACATCCATCGGTACACTCAGGCTACAGCATTTTGGGGATAAAAGTAAAAATAAAAATAGCCTTACCCTCAAAATTCTTGCAATGTATTGGGGAAAGGCAACACAACAACAACAAAAATTGGGGGAGGGATGAGGTAGATACTCAGCACATGGCCATATTAGGGAAATTCAAAGAATTCCTAAAATAGGACAGCTGGTGAGAATTGGAGAGAAAACTGAAACCCCCTTCTTAAATGGAGATTTGGGACTTAATGATTCTGCTCTCCAAGTCAATATTAAGATGGACAGGGATTATTAATGAGATGTAAATGGAAACTCTGATTAAATCTTGCCGGATAATGAGATTTCTCAACCATGTGGTTCTCCAAGCAAGAAGGCATGAAGAAAAAGTTCAAAGAAGTCCAAAAACCATGCAGCTGGCAAAAATGGGGGACAATAAGGTCAAATATGATTAGGAAAAATTATCTAGAGGCATCCTCATTTCAGGTATAATTACGTACCATTTATTCATAAGACAAATGCTGAAAATTGCGTTTTCATTATTCAGCAGTCACTTTGAGAGGTCATATTTATGCCTACCTAATACACCTGTTTGTTCTTGTGCTTCATAGGTCTTAACTCCTAACAAATTGATAAGTAATTTATTGAAGTAAGAATTTCCTCCTACAATACCTATTAAATCTCCCTTTAGAAAAACAAATTTAATTTTATGAGATTCAGATTCAAAGCCGTCATTACATTGGTCAATGCCTAGATGATGCTAAGTGTATTGGTCCCATGTGGGGCATTCATAGATATATAATAGCTTTGGTAAGTAAAAGTTCTTTAATGCATCTTTGCACACACTTTTGGAATCAGGAAAACTCAGTCCGAGAAATGACAAACTGGTCAAGTATCTTTGAAAAGAAAATCCCAAATAGGAACTTGAAGAGTCAGATATTACTGAAATGATTCTATACAACAATAGATTTCTTTCCTCGTGAACTCAAGTAGTCCTTGCAAAGAAGTGCTTCACTCCTCCAGATACAGAACTCTATTGCACATCCTAGAAGACCAGGGCAAGAAGACACTGCATGCTTTTAAAGATCAACCAGCCAGCAATGCCTCTTCACTAAAATACTGAAAAGATGTCATCTTTTCCCAACTATGAATCTTAAGGGAATAATTTTATAAGAAATTAACCCATGTCAGGAAACTTGACCCTACAGATATGTACCAGGCTTCCAACTATGACAAGATGTATCTATTTTAACCCTAAAGAACTACATGAAAAATTAGCTACACTACCTATTATGATTATCCCCACTCATTCTTACATTATTGCCTATGGAGTAATTTAGACTAATTATTTGATGCTTGTTGAAACTGACTCAAGGGAATAGCAAAGTATTTCATATTAAAGCTGAATGAAATTTAGCAATCACTTCAAAGGAACTTCCACCCTACATTATCTATATCTTATCTATATCACATTCCACATTCCATTACACGACGTTCCTATTCCAACTCAGATATCCACCAGAAAATGCAAGTCCTTGGATGAGATTTTGGGATCATTTTATGGAATATTAAAAGAATATACAAATGCAATTGAACTGTTTCTGGAACATTTTACTCAACCTCGGATTCTTTCCTTCTCCTAGTCTATCTTTCATCATGTATCTTTATAATCAGAGGCCAAAACAAATGGGAGCAATTTGTTATATCCTTCTTGAATTCTTCTTAACTTGGAAAGTGCAGCTGAATGCATACTCCATTCAACTGGCTCTTTAGCCCAAAACACGTTCTACATACTATAAACTGAAGAAATTAAATTATATATATATATATATATATATATATATATATTATATGTCTCTATCATTATTTTCTTTCCATCATTCTATCTATCATAAGATACCCATACTCTCTTCAAAACAGATATTTCGTCTAGGTTAGATTATTGGTCATGGAAGGACTTCTGCACCTTGGAAATACACACTCTTTTTAATGAAGTTTGATGGGCAGTGCTCCATTTCTACAACCATAAATTTATGGTGCATCGTAGTGTTCTCACAGTCAAACAATCACTTTTGTTTTTGATACTGATTGAATGAAAAACATATTAAATGTTTATTATGCATCAAGCACTAAACAAACAATAAAATGAAAAAAATATCTTCCTTAAAAGACTTTATATTACAATATGAATCAGTGACACTAATGAGGGAGTTATGGTTATGGATGCACAGTTTTGCTTTCAATGTCAAAAGGACAAGAGAGAAAATTGACACTGTATTTCAAATAGAAATGGCAACATTTACTTGAATTTGATTTCAGAAATAGAAAGAGTCAGAAGGTAAAAATCCGAGGATATTTTTCAGCGCTAAGGTTTTTGTTACAAAGAATGCTAATAGTGAAATGAAACATGACCACAGGCTTATATAATAGACCAGCAAGTTACTAACCAACAGGTCATAGAGTTCTGTAGGTCAAAGGATTAAAAGTTGTCCAAGACATTGTCTCTGTTCCCTCTGGCAAGGTGATTGACAGGAGATTACTTTCTCTTGGATTCATAATGTTTTTGACAGATCGGTGTTCCAATGGGGTTTGACTATTCTGGCTTCAGTACTTGCCAACTCCTCTCTGTTATTGGGCAGAGAAAACCAGGGCTACCAACAACATAGATTTTTATCACTACACTAAGTGTACAATGGCATCTTGCTAGTAGTAGATAACTGACAAGAATGATTCATTTCCTTTACATTTTGTTATCCCAAAGGTTATATTAATGAGGTCTATGGGATATTAAAAAAAAAAAAGTAAAGGCACAGAGAGACACGGATAAATTACGAAGCTTTTATATATTACAAAATGTGTACATTGAATCACAAAGATAGTTAGGGCAACCAATTTAACTTTGCCAAGCTCCTTCTCCTATAGGTTCATATTTTTAAAACCACCACTCTGAATTACCCCCATTATCCAATATTGTCAGGCATCACACAATCATGATGACTGACTTCACTAAGAACTTAGTTTGTTTGATCTCAACTGGAACCATATTGCTATTCAATGATCATTTTATTTTTCTCTTGACCGATCCCTTATTAATACTTCACAAAACACCGACTTGAAAGTCATTTTTTGCTATCCTAAATATCTATACTACCTTTGTACCACCCCCATCTTTCTACAGAAGAAAAGATTGAGGACACTGTTCTCTAGAACTCCATTTTTAGTCCCCTAAATACCTTGTCCCTTTATTTTAGTCTCAGAGAATTAAGTGGTTCTTCTATTTTCACATGACAATTATTTTACTTGTCCCCTTGATGCTCTCACATTTTCCAGGAAAGCGTTCCTCATTGATTTCTCTCAATTTAATCTTCAATTACTTTGTCTCTCTTTAAATGTGTGTGTGTGTGTGTGTGTGTGTGTGTTTCTCATATTACTTATCACATATGTCTTTGCACTTTTACATCACTAGGGCCTGTATATATTTTATACATAGCCGACACTTTAAAAATGTTCATTGGATCGAGTAATTTTAAAAGATAAGGCAAAGGTCATAATTCTTTTACAGAAGATTCTGAGGATCAGGGAAAGTCAAATGCCTTTCTCAATCTGTTTCCTCTAACACAGGTTTTGGATCAAGCCTCTTGACTTCATATTGAAATACAGATTTATTCCCATTAAGTTTGATCCTTTCATTCATTTCAACTCATGATAGTAACTTTGCAAATTACTTTTCATGATAGACAATAAAAAGGTTAAATCTCAGAACCCTCAAATGTATAATAAATGAATGGACTATGAAATTTTGTCTAAACTTAAACCAAAGTAAAGTAGCTATTCTATTTCATGGGAAACACACCAATATATATTTGGGAGAATAAAGGACTTTCTTTTTTTTTAGATTACATTCATTATAATTGCCATAGAAAACAATGTCAACTTTCTAGGAATCCTAAGCAGATATTTTACTTTTTTCTGACATCCTATTGTCTAAGAAACACAAGTCTAGATCTTCTGGCCTTCATTGTTCAGGAATTTTTCAAATCTTTCAGCTGCAGGATGATCTTTCAAGTGGGAATGTTTTTCTCTGCAGAGTATAATCTTAAGGATTCTCCTTGTGGGCAGCCCATATCTGACCTAGCAATTCTGTAATTGAGCAAGTAGCTGAAACAACTGGAAATATCAAATTCTCTGGACCACTCATGGATGATATATACTCAGGGAAGAAATTAAGGACAGCAGAAGGCAGCCAGTAAATTGAAGTTCACCTTATTCTAGGACCAAGGCTAATTAAGTGCCTTAATTGGCTGATTCCACAAAGATTCTAGATCTACATCAATATCTATTGAGAAGGAATGTCTTTCTGCTGACCTTCAAACCAAGCCACACACACACATAATATATATGTACCTAACAACACGGAGTACATATACATATACCTAAATGTATTTATGTATATAGGTGCACACACATATGCATACATATATACATGCATACATATATATCAGTGAGGAGTATTTTAAAATGCATATTGGTGTCTTCTGCACTTCAGAGCTTGAGAGAATTGCTTAGGAGATATTTGGAGGTAGCTAATTGATTTTCTCAGATGCACATAAATGATCATTAGTGCAAACAGTACTTGAACCCAGGTATCCCAAAGTTCAAGTTCAGATTTCATCAACTGTCATGCTACTATCACATCTGTATACTATACAGTATTCATTTGTAGATATATACACATATGTGCAATATTTACAAATATAGTAATTCAATTTTACTCAGCCAACATTAATTATTCACCAATTATTTATGAAGAAGTGTTCACAGTTGATCTTTTAAAAATAAAGTCAAAATATCCAAGAAATATTTTGCAGTGTCTACAGGCGCTAAACAATGAAGAGTAATCTATATTAGACTCTGTCACAAAGGAAAATCCATGAACTCTGGTGACAAAAAGACATTACTTCAAATCCCTTTTCTTATATTTAGAATACATATGGGCTTTTCTAAATCATTGAACCTCTATAAACTTGATCAGTAAAATGATTGAAAGTTAATCTTTAAACCTTACTCAAAATTCATTAAAGATTTAGGTCTATGAAAGGTCAATTCAAATATGAAAATCTACATAATATTTATCCTTGTGATTGGAGACTTTATTAAACACACATTTTCTCTTAAAATTGTGTATTATGGTAATATTTAGCTTTGTTAGTAATTTCCCAATTACTCCTGGAAGTTCCATTGCTCATTGGTAAATGGAGTAAATAC
Organism: Potorous gilbertii; assembly: GCA_028658325.1. Classification (NCBI taxonomy): domain Eukaryota; kingdom Metazoa; phylum Chordata; class Mammalia; order Diprotodontia; family Potoroidae; genus Potorous; species Potorous gilbertii. Next base: position 434,586,229 of record CM053771.1, read on the forward strand.
TACCTAAAACTGAGATTTAAAAGAAATATTACTACAAAATCATTTGGCTTTACGATAACTAAGCTAAAAATGATTAATAATAATATTAGTAGAAAATTTTATATTTGAATTGTAAATTAACCCAACACTTCTGTATATTCTAGATCTTGAATTGCTTCAGATTTAGAGTTGAGAAATTGTTCTGTCTTCATTCAATTATTGTCCGATAGTGGATCTTTCCCATTTTTTTAAACTCAGAAGAACACAACGATGTGAAAACATCTACAAATGAAGCATCAAGGTAAAATAGTAATTGGAATCCAACCTATGAGATTTTTAAAAATTAAATAAAGAGATGAGCAATGGAGGGAAAAAAGAAAACAAATGAGAGTGATGGAAGATAATTATGGAGAAAAAATTAACAACTTGGTAAAACACGCAGACACACACACACACACACACACACACACACACACACTCAAACAAATCTGAAGAAACTAATACCTTAAAGACCAAATTGATCAAAGTGTAAAACAGATAGAGAAGTTTACTGAAGAAAATTTTTTTAAAAAACCCTCTAAATTGGGCAAATTGAAGCAAATGACTCCATAAGACACCAAGAAACACCAAAAACAAAGTAAAAAAAAAAATAGAATTTGTGAAATACCTCATTAGAGGAAAAAATAAACTAACCTGTAAAATAGCTTGAAGAGATTTATTTGAGATTTATTGGACTATTTGAAGCACAAATCAAAGAAAAAAGGCTAAGTTTTGTATGAGAAAAAATATATCAAGGAAAACTGGATGATATCTTAGATACAGAGAATAAAAAAAAATTGAAAGAATCCACAGATCACGTCCTGAAAGATATTTCACAGTGAAGTATCCAGAAATATTATAGCCAAAACCCAGAGCTCCCAAGTTAAATAAAATGCTTCAAGCAGTCAGAAAGAAATTAAATATTGTGGAACCATAGTCGAGATCTCAGAAGATTTAATGCCTTCCATGTCAAATGAGTGGAGGGTTTGGAATATATTATTGCCGAAGGTAAAGGTGCTGGGATTACAACTAAAAGTAACCTAGCAAGCTTACTCATTGAGTGTGGAGGTGGGTGTAATTTAATGAAAAAGAGAAGGGTAATTTTTTTCTTATGAAAATACCAGAGCTGAATAAAATAAAATAACATTCAAACACATGAGTGAACAGAAGTATAAAAAGTAAACAAGATAGAGTAATAATAAGGGAATCAAACTGTTCAAATTCACACAAAGGAAGATGGTATATGTAACTCCTAAAAATATTATAATTATTAGAGCAATTAGAAAAAATTAACATAGACAGAGAGCGTGGGTATGTATGTCTTTTTGTTAGAATGCTCTCCAAAAGAAAGTGACATGATGAGAAAGAAGATTCCACTGGGGGTGGAAGGAGGAAGGGAGAAGGAGATTGGCAAATCTTTTCTCATCTAGATGGGGTACCCAAGGAAGAGCTTGTACAAAGGAGGGAAAAATCTGGAGATGGAGCCAGTGCTTAAGTCTCACTTTCATTAGAATTGGTTTAAAGAGGAAAGACACAAACAAATATACACCCGCTCAATTGAGAATAGGAATGTAACATATCCTATAGGAAAATAAAAAGATAATGGAATAAGAGGAAGCTGGAATATGGTTTAAGAAAGGTAGTGCTTAGAAGCATAATAGAGTTTTGAGGAGGGAGAGGATAAAAACAGAGAGGAAGGAAAAGAAGAAAATAAGGTGGAGAAAAATGAGTTAGTAATCCTAATTCTGTTTGTGAATGAAATGAACTCACTTATACAACAAAAGCAGATAGCAAAATGGATTAGAAAACAGAATTTTTTTCATAAAAAAGAAAGAGAACAGAAAGACATACATAGAGTTAAAATTAAGGGTTGGAACAAAATATAATATAGTTCACTTAAAGCAAAAAAAAATAAAGTAAAGCATAGCAATTATTATCCTAGATGAAGCAAAAACAGAAAAGTAAATCAAACTTATTGAAAGAAAAATTAAAATCATTCTGAGGTGCCACTTTACATTTATCAGAAATGACACATGCTAATGGGAATAAGGGGAAAACAGCTATAGTAATGAACTAGTCCAAATATTCCAAGTAAAAACTTGGAAGCAGGCACAAAGGACTATAAAACTGTCCATTCCCCTTGACACAGCAATATCTTTACGCTGTCTTTATCCTACAGAAATAAAGAAAATGGAAAAATAGCCTATATGTACAAAAATTATTTATAGCAGCTCATTTTGAGGTGATGAAGAATTGGAAAGCAAGGGAAACTCATCAATTGGGAAATAGTTGAATAAGTTAAGGAATGTAACTTTGATGGAATACTATTGTGCTATAAGAAATTTCGAGGAAGGTGGTTTCAGAAAAAAACAGAAACACTGCAATGTCTATGTGAACTGATGCAGATTGAAGTGAGAACTGGGAAGTCATTGTCTACAGCAACAACAATGCTGTAATAAAGATCAAGTAGGAAATATTTCATCAATACAAGACCCAAAGCAAGTATAAAGGAAACATGATAATATATGTACATGCGCATATATAATTGTATGTAGCAGGTGTACATATGTGTATACACACATATATGCATATACACTTACATATAAACATATACATACATACACACATAGATACCTACATACATAAAATCAAACATACACACGTACACATATAATTCACCTCCAGAAGGAGAATTGATAAACTCTTAGTACAAATTGAAAAAATAATTATTTTTGCTTTTTGTTTGTGTTTGTTTTTTAATATGGAACTTTGTTTTGCATGACTTTCATGATTTGTTATCATATTGGTTGTCTTCTCTGTCACTGGGGTAAGGAGTGGAATAGAGATAGAGGTTTTGGAATGCAAAACATAAAAATCAAATTTTATAAATACATGATAAATTAAAATGTTAAAAAGATATACTATGTATTATCGTTTACTTAAAATGACTCACAATCCATACACACATGTGTATATGTATGTAGGAATGCATGTATACAATGTATATGCATATATACACACATACACACATAAATAAAAACATACACCAATCACTCAAATAACACAATTCATTGAAAACAAAAAAATAGCATAGACATATTTAATGAAATAGCATGGCAAGTAGAATGGAATAAGACACCTCTAATTGCTACTCCCTTCCCCATAACCCTGGGACAAGGATTAATTTTCTGTAAATTCATGCACCATAAATTAAAGTAGACACAGAGTCAAGCACACGAATATATGTGTGTGTATTTGTGTATGTGTGTATGTCATAAGTAAAGAAGGCATTGTAGGCCAATACACTCATCTGAACCAGCATAGACATAGTCAATACATATGACCAAGACACACGCATAGGAGGATTTATAAGAAAATACGTGACTATGAAGCAGGAATTGGGATTGATGTTCAATACATTAGTTCAAATATATTGGTCAGTTTTTCATTTTTCTGATGACATATGTTCACTAATTTCCTTTGGATGTGCTATCATGATTTCTCCCTATTAGACAATGCTGCCTATTCTACCTGTTCCCTTTACTGTATCATCTTCTATTGAACTATAGGCTAATTGCCATGAATCTGTTGTCCTAACATTAAACTCACTATTGAAATTCTTCCCATTCACATGAAAACTTAAATGAACATAAACATTACCCTCTTTTCCCTGACTTCTCTGTGTATAAGTGGTCTGTAGTGCTTTCCAGAACGTAAGCTACTTGAGGAAAAAAATTATAATGTTGTCTTTACACCAACAGCACAGAGTTAGTATAGTGTTTTGCAAACAGTAAGATCTTGAACAATGCTATTTCAAATAATTTGAATGCCCTCATGATAGTCAGTTTTCTATAATTTTACAATATTATAATTTATCAATTTATAATATTTTGTAACTAGTTATTTAATGCAACGGTATATATAGTTTGTGTGGATTTAAAAAAAATGAGGACACAAAGTGGAACTAAAAATATGAAATAAAAAATGATATGAAAGGTAACATATTTAAAAGATAACCATTTAGTTTTTCCACAAACAAATTGTAATACAGGTCAATAGAAGATTTTCTACTGAGACAGAATTTTGCTAGAGAAAATGCTGGAATGCACATTTGCACATTGGTGGTCCCTGAAGATTTTCTTTTCAGATGTAAGGAAATATATGTATGTTATATATATATATATATATATGTATATATATATATATGTATATATATATATATATATATACGTATTAGTTATATATATATATACATATATATACATATATATTATATATATGTATATATATATATATATATATTACATGTATATTTATTAGCAATAAAGTAATCCCTATTTAAAATTGTACGCGAGTTTCTGCTTGTGCATGCTTGCTTTTGGACAAACTACTTTTTTGAGCTATTTTACGTGGATTTTTCTGATATGTTCTTTTAAATTTTGACGTTTTTTAAAAAGGGCAAATTATTTTTATTTCATTAAAGTTATTTGTGCTAATAAATAAAAGCAAAAATGTTAATTATACAAGAATTTATATTTGATTTATCTCACAGTTCTCTCAGGACTTTCAAATAATAACTGCAAATAAGGCTTTGCTATCTTTAACAGTACATTCATATGAACAAAACTCAAGGAATGTATTAAGCATAATTTTCTTCCACACTCAGCATTTTTTCCAATGATGCTGCTGCTACAACTGGAATCATTTTTTAATCCTTCCATTAGAATGCCTTCAAAACCCTTGTGACACTTTTGAGAAACAGTAGAATAACCAGTTATAGCTAATTTTTATCTTTTTTAGAAGCATCTAATATTTGAAATGTGAAAAGTCATTCCTATCTGAGAACGGTAACTAAGTTGGATGACATAGAGAAGTATAGTTTTTTGTTTGTTTTTTTCTTTTTGTTACGTAAATCTCTGGCTTTTACTTGCATAATATTTAGTTCTGCTGAACTCTGAATTGATGTGATTTGCCTATATCGAGTACATTTATTTAAGAATAAAACCAGGTCTCTGGGGGCAACAATCTTTAACAATTTGAAATGTCTCCTCCTAGGTAGAGAAATAACTAAATTTTAGGAGTATAAAAAGAGAGAAGGCCCCAGACAATGGGGAGTTCAATGTGAGTGTTACTTCCTCAATTTTCCACAAACAATTAGTTTTTTCAGGGTGGCGGGATACTACTAATACTACAACTATTACACTAGTAACAACAAATAAAAATATTACTATCATTTTATCTTTTAAGATGACATAATAATTTATTTTATTCAATCCTCATAACAAACTTTTGGGTAGTTTCTTAGAAGTATTATTAACCCCAATTTAAAGAAGCAGAAATTCCACCTTCACAGATCATTTGATATTCAATGGTTACAAAATTAGTCCCATCAGCGATGAGATTCACATTCTCTTCATAATTCTCAGCTGAGTATATTCATTATATATAGGCTATGACATCCTTTATAGTGGAGGTTATATCCCCTTACCCTGCCTTCCTTTCCCTAATATTTAGACTAGTATCCAGGATATAGTAAGAGTTTGATAATTACTTACTCGTCTTTGCTCTGATACTATTAGTAGCATAATTATGAAATATAGGTCCCTGCAGAAGTGGAATTCTCTGCAAAGGTGGTTTATATGTCTATTATCTTAAATATGTTTATCCAGTTTGTGGGGATCATCTTATCTCAAAAACTTTTGCACAAGGAGTTGTGAGCAGTTAGTAATTTGTGGTAGAAGTGGAAAACTTAAAGAGATAAAATATTAATTCTAATATTTACTATAGATCCTTAGGAAAGTAGATCTCTTAAGGATGAGATTTGTTCAGCTATTGACACTTGAGAGTTTTCCTTTACTTTGTGTGTGTTTCTGTGTAAAAGCTGGGGCAGCACTGAATTTTGGGATAACCCCTGATGTACTAGAGGCCTTTTTGGAGTGACACATAGCATTGTCTTCAACTTTCAGGGACTCTCATACATGTTCTTTTGTATTGCAATAACTGATGAGTATGTCTCATATTTTCTGGATTTTTGAACTAATTGCTTATATTTTCTGGAAAAAAAATTCAAGTCATATTTTGATATTTCCAAAGAAATCCTGTGTGTTAGCAAAACATGCTGAAATCTTATTTTCCAGGGGATTTCAAAACCACTAAAATTTAAAAAAACGATAACCAAAGAACTCGTCGACTCCAATCCTATCATTTGGCAATCGAGAATGTTGAGAAACTTAGAGGCAAAGTAATTGACTGAAAGTCAAATTATGTAGCAGTGCTGGACATATAAAAAAGTTCTTTATACTTAGTTCTTAACTACACCCCCACCCCAAATAACTGTATCATACTGGGAGGGATTAACTGTCATTTAAAAAATAAACAAATTTGTTAGGCACTCCAAATATTGGACATATATTTATCATATAAACCAAGACCCTTTGTTCTGAGTCATAGGCTATATTTGAATTTATATTCCCCTGTGCTTTCTCCTGGATAAAGTTTAATTCATTGGGCTCATCCATGAGCTCCCTGCTAATTTAGCAGTAGAGTAGACTAAAGGGAGAGGTAATGCTGAATCATTCCCATGTCAGCAACAGCTGTGTCCTAGAGAATACTTTCTGAGCCCTCCTTTATTTTCTAACATATTCCTATGCCAGAGTACAAGGGATTCTGACAGCCACTTGTGTACCCTGAAAAAAAATACTACTTAATAGTTTATATTCATTTTGAGCATAAAGTTGTAGTTGGTCTTTACTGTTTACAGAATAATTTCCAGCAGATATAATGAACACATCTTCATCAAAAAAATTGATTATACTCTAGTGGGTATTAATGTAGGTCAAGTATTTAAAATGTAACACTAAATTTAGTGGATAAATATGGAAATAATCGAGATTCAACTATACCTTCTTGGAGAAATCTCAAAATGGCATTTTTATTTTGGGTGCTTTTAAACTTGTTTTTTAAGAAAAATTGCCAATATTTTTCCCCTAATGAAGAAATGCATTTGAGTTACTTCAGACATTAAGGAACATGTACACTAAAGTGAGTTGAAGTCCTCTTCTTTTATTTCCCAACTTTACATATAGTTGTTCCATGGGTATCTATGAATTATTCTGGGGAGAAATTGAAGAACTAAAGGGGAGAAAAAGAGAAAAAATAGTAACAGAGGATGAGAAAGGGTGGAGGGGGAAACACAATCTCTGTATCAGTCAAAGGGCAAAGCAAGCTAAAAGGACTTAAAGCCTGAGAATACAGCTTTTTGGTGATAGAACACTGTAGAATATTCCAAAATGTTGGGGCCAGAAATGTTTCCCTTATAATAACTCTTCTTTCCAATACTAGAAGCTTTCAACTTTTTGCCCCTTAGGTAATCTGACTATCTTCAAAGGAGATTTAAGCTCTGACTGTGAAGACTGCATAATAGAACATGTTCCTTTTATGTTTCTTTTATAGCACGTTAAAAAATATAATGGAAAACTGTTTCTCAGGGGAAAATACTTATGGGAATTTGGAGACATTTTCTTGTGGGCTCTTGAAGATATTAAACAAAATAGGGAAAGCAATCATATAATTGAATTGATACCTTTTAAATATGGAAAAGTTTGTATCCATCAGCAGATACTCTGATTTAGACAATTTCTTACATCTACTTTTGGTGAAACTATCTATACTAAAATGAGTTGCCAAGTGATAGAGAAACATATTTGCCTAAAACTAGCCATTTTGAGAACCAAGATTAAAGATCTTCAGAAATAATGCATATATAATTGATAATGATGTAGTTTCTGCTTTAAGTTCTGGCTCATCAACAAAGTAATCTTTCAAAGATACTTCAGCCATTTAAAATATAGATTGTAACAAGAAAAGAAAGCATGTAATTTGCTGGATAGAAATGTAACCTTGATGTTTTCTATTTGGATTTTAAAACTGTGATTGAAGTTCTGGGGAAAGAGTTAGCATATGTTAAATAAATTGGCGAAAAACAATAATGAAGAGATTAGTGTAAAGGTTAGGAGTATATATATGTTGGCCAATGTTATACAATTATTTAGGAAAACTCATAAATTTTGCTTACCACAAAGAGATGCCAACTCTTTTGGGATATAGCAGAGATAAATAACAATCAGTTTTTTCTCATCCTTGATTTCAGATTTCTTTAGAAACAAATGGAGGAAAGACACAGGAAAAAGGCTTTCTTTATCAGCACCTAATTTTAGTGAAATAATTTCACTTAGTGAGATAAAATTGAAATGGAGTATAGTCAGTCAGTGTAGTCAGCAATATATGAGATTTGAAAATTATAAACAGAAACTTTTCTCTTTCAGTTTCACTTTAAAATTTAATAGTGATGAGGTACAAACATTTTGATAGTTTTTACAGTAATTAATGTATGTATTGATATTTTAAAAATAAAGTTGTATATATTTCTAAAACTTAATTTTCTGCTTTGTTTAAATATTTCTGTGTTTTTCAAATGTCAATGCAAGAAGGGAGAATGCTTGTCCTCCATGTCTCTTTATCCAAGAAGGCAAATATCCTATTTTATTGTGAATATCTCTAACTTCAAGGTGAGTTTTCTGGAATATTAACATGACTCTGAGGCAACATACCTTAAGGACTCAATTACATAACTTAACATCATAGGGATACATATTCATTCTTTCTATACTTCCGTTTATTGGGAGTGGGCGAGATGAGAATGGGGCAAGAAGATTATAGAGTGGATAGTGTCATATCTGAAATTGGGAAGATACGGATTCAATTCTGGTTGTAAACACTTACTGGCTGTGTGACCTTGATCAAATTGTTTAACTTCTGTTTATCTCAGTTTCCTCATATGTCAAATGGGGATAATAATAGCACTGACTTTATAAGAGGCAAATCAGAAAATCCTTGTTAAATTGCTTCACACGGTGCCTCGCACATTGAAAGGGCTATACAAATGCTAGTTATTGCTATTATAACGGGTAGTTTTATTGATATTGGGATCTGCCAGTGTGAAAATCAACTAACCATCTTAAAGTATTGCATCAGGGTACCAAGAAGTTATATAAGTTGTATGTGATCACACGGACATTATATGTCAGGTGTATGACTCGAATTCAGGTTATGTTGATTCCAAGAAACAAACTCTCTACCCACTACACAATGCCATTTCTCTTTAATATGTTAACCTGAGGAACGATTTCAAGAACTGAATAAGAAGGAGCTGGTTAGCTTGAATTTGAGAACTTGTATATTCCTTTAGCAAATCCCGAACTTCTTTCTGAAACAAGCAGAAACAAAACATAAAAGATCTTTTCAATCCAAGTATTCCATCAGTGACATCATTTGGCTGAAAAATTAGGAACCTCACAATTTGCAAAGAAGCAAAAATATCACAAAAAACGAAATGGAGACAGGTTGTAGATGTTATAAGGTTGCAACATAATATGAAATTAAAATGAAAATAAGTGACATAAATGATATCAACCTATCAATAAAGGACAAGAAAGAAAAAGAGGTGAGCTGATCTCTTATCAAGAGAGAGGACAAACAAGTGGACACACAAGTACTCCACTAGTACTCTTAAAAGAATTTAAAACCTTGATAAAATGTAGAGTTCTTGTGTATTTATAAATGGTTGTGGATCCAAACTAAATAAGATGAAACGTTGTGGAAAGGATACAAAATAAGTCCTTTGAGAGAGTGACCATAAATACATGTGTTGCTCCCCCCAAAATGGAAATAACCATTTCAGTAATAGATAAAATACATACACACATATATATACATAGATGTGCACATGGATATATACATGTGCACATCTATATGTATATATATATATATATATATATATATATATATATATATATATGATGCATATGTATATTTGCGTATGCAGATGTATACATGCTTTTGTGCCTTTGCATAACTTTTCTCAGTAGTGCTAAATAGTCAATTATGGAAGATAGCCGCAGAGAAAAATCCCAGTACTTTACATTGTAAAGCTAAATAAAATATTTGCCGCATATTTAAATTTAAAACTCTCTTATTTCTTAGTACGGGATTCAGGGTAGGGAAGAAATCACAAGAAAACCCACTAGATGTGAAGTAAGTCCAGAGAGGAATCCTATGCTTTCAAATCATTTTGTCTTAGGAAACGATATTTCACTCTCCCTCTAGCAGCATGTTTATAGATGGATAAGGTTGAAGTTTTTGTGCAAATAATTTCTTGTGAACGAATCTGTGTCTGAACTCAAAGATCACAAAAATAATATATCAAAGGTCCGAACATGTAACAACACAATTATTTTTTATAGGTTTTTACTGGTTACAATGGTAACATTAAGAAGTCCAGATCATAGCAATTTCAAAAGAATTTTGAAATTCTGTGAGAAAAATGAAATAATTTAAATCAAACTCACTTATAAGTTCTAACTATTTTATTTCATAACATAAATTAATAAATACCAAAAATGTGTCTTTATGACAAAATGCTAAAATGTTGATTAATAATAATTCATGAATTCACCCATCATCCCATAGTAACAATAGCCTTAAAATTGTAAGAGTCATGAGAGATAATGAACCCAATCTAATAGCCTCATGTTGCAGTAAAAAAAAAAAAAAAAAAAGTATCCAGAAAAATTAAGGGAGTTACCAGAAACAATAGCAGAAATGTGATTAAATTTCAGATCTTTTAACTCCAAATCCAGTTCTCTTCTCTGTCGCTAGTCTATGTGGAATCTTGTGAGAATAAACAACTGGATAAAGAGAACTATGCAAGTTTCTGGAAAAACACCAAGTTAAAAACCAAAGTGAAAGATAGGGAACTTGGATGGAGCACAGAGGTTTTTATTTTATTCTTAATTTATTATTTATTTATGTTAAACGTTTAGTTTGTTTTTACTTCCAAATTTTACGTCTGTCTCTCACCCTTCCACCACCGAATGAGTAAGCAAGCAAAATAATAGCAATTATATATGCAAAATCATCGAAAACATATTTCAAAATTAACCGTATTTCGAAGAAAGTAAAAAATAAATAAAGCTTTATTTTTAAATTTTTAAATAATTAAAAATAATTATTTCATTTAATTATTTTAATTAAATATATTTTAATTAAATATAAATATTTAAAAAATTAAAAAATAATTATTAAATTATTTTTTTAAAAAGATTTATTTTTCATTCAGCGTTCATAAGTATTCTCTCTGAAAGTGCGATACTATTTTTCATCGTAAGTCATTTGGAATTGTCTTGGATCATTGTACTGTTCTGGGTTGCCAAATTCTTTCACAATTAATCATGACTACAACGTTGTTGCTGTGTACCACCATTTCTGAAAACAACAGTGACTTAGACCATTTTTTTTCATATAGTTATAGATTACTTTGACTGCTTCACCTGGAAAGAGATTGTTCATATCTATTCATAACTTATCATTTGCGAAATATCTCTTATTTTTTATTAAATTTGATTCAGTTCTCAATACATTTTAGGAATGACGCCTTTATCAAAATAAAGTTTTCACTTCCCTCCATTCCATCCTCCCTGTTTATTTTATTCTCTCTCTCTCTCTTTCTCTCTCTCTCTCTCTCTCTCTCTCTCTCTCTCTCTCTCTCTCTCTCTCTCTCTCTCTCTCCCTGTCACTCCTCAAAAGTGTTTTACTTCGGACCATCTTCTACCCCGATCTATTATCCCCTCTATCTACTCCTCTTCTCTTATCCCTTTCCCCGGCTACTTTCCTGTATGGTAATCTAGATTTCCATTTGCAATTTATTGTATATGTTGTTCCCTCTTTGACCCCATTTTGTTGAGAATAGCTACCCTTCAGCTTTGCCCCCTCCTCATTCACTGTAAAATGTTTCTTTCCCTGTTACGTGACATAATTTACATCATTGTACGTATCATTTTCCCTTTCTCCCACTACATTCCCCTCTTACCCCTTAATTCTATTACTTTAGATATCCTCCCTTCATAATCAAGTCATATTTGTGTCCTGTCTATATATATTCCCTCTAACTTCCTCAAGAATAAGATTCTTGTAAGTTACAAGTATCATCTTCCCACATAGGAACGTAAACAGTTTAGCTTATTAATCACTTACGATTTCATTTTCCTGTTTGTTTTTTAAAGTTCTATTCAATCTTGTATTTAAAATGTAATTTTCTACTCAGCTCTCTTCTCATCAAGAATACTGGAAAATTCTTTATTTAATTGAAAGTCTATCCCCGCCACCCTCCTGCAAATCATTATATTCAGTTTCCTGGTTGCTTGACTCTTGATTGTAATCATAGAATTTTTGCTGGAATTTACTGGAATTTCATGTTCCAAGCAATCTGATCTTTTAAGTTGAAGTTTCTAAATCATGTGTTATACTGACTGTGGCTCGTCTATACTTGAACTATTTGTTTCTGGCTGCTTGCAATATTTCTAATTCATCTACTTCATCTGGGAGATCTGAAATTTGGCTATGATATTTCTGGAAACTTTCGTTTTAGGATTTCTTTCAGGAGCTCATCAATGGAATTTTGAATTTCAGTTTTACCTTTTGGTTCTAGAATATCTAGAATAACTCTAGAGTAATTAAAATTTCTTGAATTTCTTGAAAGATGATATCTCCACTCCTTTTTCATTCATGGGTTTCAGGTAGTCAAGTAATTTTCAAATCATCTCTCATGGATCTGTTTTCCACGTCTTTTGTTCTTCCAATGAAATATTTCACATTGTTTTGCATTTTATGTCATTCTATTGTTTTTTTTGTATTATTTCTTCATTTCCAATAAAATTGTAACCTTTCACTTGCACAATTCTAATATTTAAGATATTATTTTCTTCAGTGAGTTTTTGTAGCTCTTTTCTCGTTTGACCCATTCTGCTTTTTACGGTGTTCTTCTCCTCATTAAGGCTTTGGACCTCTTTTGGCCTAGCCAGTTTGCTTTTTAAGATGTTATTTACTTCGGTATTTTTGTCTATGTGTGTCTTCTTTGTCAAACTGTTGAATCTTTTTCCTTTATTTTCTTCATCAATATTTTTATCTTTTCCAAATTTTTCTTTCACCTCTCTTGCTTTATTTTCAAAATGCCTTTTGTGTTCTTTCATAGCAAGAGACGTTTTTTGTTTGTTTGCTTGTTTCCTTGGAAGTGGGAGTTTTAACTTTTTTACCTTCTTCTGAGTGTACATTTTGATCTTCCCTCTTACCGCAGTAACTTCTCTGTTCAAAATTTCTTATTTTTGTTTGTTCATTTTCCCTGTCTATTTTTTCACTTTTAACTGTCTTAACATAGACATCTTCTTCAAGGGCAGAGAACACATTCTCCAAAGCTTAAAGGATTTTATGCAGCTTTTTTCAAGGATATTTCCAGGGATCTGTAAGTTTTAAGTTCTTTCAAGGTGGTACGACTAAAGAAGAGGTACATTTTCTTCTCCTCTGGTCTGTGCTCAATAGGTTATTGACCACTAGCACTCCTTTTCTATTTCTTTTTTTCTATTAAATACATTTATATATTTAACTTTTTATATTCATTTTCACAAATTTTTGGTTCCAAATTTTCTACTCATTTGTCTCCTCTCCCCACTCCAATACACCGAGAATTCTAATTTCCCATATCACCAATCTGCCCTCTCTTCTATCATCCCTCCCTTCCCTGGTCCCCAACTTCTCTTTTGTCCTGTAGGGCCAGACAACCTTCTATTCCCCATTACCTGTATTTCTTATTTCCTAAGAGCAAGTACAATACTCTAATGGTTGTTTCTTAAACTTTGACTTCCAATTTCTCCCCATTCCTCCCTCCACACCCATTCCCTTGGGAAGACAGGCAATTCAATATAGGCCATACCCGTGTAGTTTTGCAAACGACTTCCATAATAGTCGTGTTGTGTAAGACTGACTGTATTTCCCTCCATGCTATCCTGCCCCCCATTGCTTCTATTTTCTCTCTTTTGATCCTGTCCCAAGAGTGCGGACTTTAAATTGCTCCCTCCTCCCATTGCCCTGCCTTCCATCATCCTCCCAACCCTACTTATCCCCATCTCCTCCACTTCCCTGTATTATAAGATAGGTTTTCATACCAAAATGAGTGTACATTTCATTCCTTCCTTGTTTAAATGTGATGAGAGTAAACTTCATGTTTTTCTCTCACCTCCCCTCTTTTCCCTTCTACTAAAAAGTCTTCTGCCTACCTCTTCCGGGAGAGATAATTTGCCCGATTCCATTTCTCCATCTCTCCTCCCAATACATTTCTCTCTCACTGCTTAATTTTATTTTTTTAACATACGATCGCTTTCTACTCAATTCACTCTGTGCTCTCTGTCTCTGTATGTGCTTGCATGTGTGTGTGTGTGTGTGTGTGTGTGTGTGTGATCCCACCAAGTACTCAGATACTGAATAGTTTCAAGAGTTACAGACATTTTCTGTCCATGTAGGAATGTAAACAGTTCAACTTCAGTAAGTCCCTTTTGACTTCTCTTTGCTGTTTACTTTTTCATGCTTCTCTTCATTCTTGTGTTTGAAAATCAAATTTTCTTTTCAGTTCTGGTAGTTTCTTCAAGAATGCTTGAAAGTCCTCTATTTCATTGAAAGACCATATTTTCCCTTGAAGTATTATACTCAGTTTTCCTGGGTGGGTGATTCTTGGTTTTAGTCCTAGTTCCTTTGACTTCTGGAATATCTTTTTCCATGCCCTTCGATCCCTCAATGTAGAAGCTGCTAGGTCTTGTGTCATCCTGATTGTATTTCCACAATACTGGAATTGTTTCTTTCTAGCCACTAGCAATATTTTCTCCTTGACCTGGGAACTCTGGAATTTGGCTGCAATGTTCCTAGGAGTTTCTCTTTTTGGATATCTTTCAGGAGGTGATTGGTATATTCTTTGAATATTTATTTTGCCCTCTAAGTCTTGAATATCAGGACAGTTTTCCTTGATAATTTCATGAAGGATGATGTCTAGGCTCTTTTTTATCGTGGCTTTGAGGTAGTCCCATAATTTTTAAATTGTCTCTCCTGGATCTATTTTCCAGGCCACTTGTTTTTCCAATGGGATATTTCACATTATTTTCCATTTTTTCATTCTTTTGGTTTTGTTTTGTGATTTCTTGGTTTCTCAGAATGTTATTAGCCTCCATCTCTTCCATTCTACTTTTGAGAGAACTATTTGCTTCAGTGAGCTTTTGCACCTCTTTTTCCATTTGGCTAATTCTGCTTTTGAAAGCATTGTTCTCCTCATTGGCCTTTAAACCTCTTTTGACAATTGAGTTAGCCTATTTTTCAAGGTGTTATTTTCTTCAGCATTTTTTGGGTCTCCTTTATTAAAGTATTGACCCATTTTTCATGCTTTTCTTGCATCTCTCTCATTTGTCCTCCCAGTTTTTCCTCCACCTGTCTAACTTGATTTTCAAAATCCTTTTTGAGCTCTTCCATGGCCTGAGCCCATTGGATATATATTTCAGATGTTTGGGATACATAGCCCTTGACTCCTATGTCTTTACTTGATAGTAAGCATTGTTCCTCCTCCTCAGAAAGGAAAGGAGCTAACATCTGTTCACCCAGAAAGTACCTTTCTATGGTTTTATTTTTTTCCCCTTTGCTGGGCATTTTCCAAGCCAGTTACTTGACTTCTGAGATTCCTCTCCACACCTGCCTAGATCTGCCCAGCTAGTACTTGGGGACTAAGATTCAAATGCTGCTCCCCAGCCTCAGGGCTTTCAGTGGCAGGCAGGGCTGCTATTAAGGGTGAGATTAAATCAGGTTCTCAGGTGGGGATATGACCTCCTCCCAGGCTCAGTTCCCTCAGGGGGTATATGCAGAGATCTTTAGTAATGGAGCTCCTGTAGAGCTCTGCCCTGCTGTGGGAGCCTCTGGCCACTGCTGCCTCTGCCGCTGCCTCCCGAGAGTCCTGAGTTTTGGAGACACCCCGCTCCCCTCTTGGTCAGCCCAGAAGTCTCTCACTGACCTGCAGCACCTGTGGGTGGAGGGAACCCCGTGGCCCCCAGAGATTCTGTCCCTCAAGCCTGCTCAGATGTGCTCCTCCCGGGGCTGCTTGGCCAAGGTAGGGCTGGGTTCCACTCTGGTCCTGTGTGCGAAGGACCTTTGGTGAGGGTTTTTCAGGTCTTTATGGAAAAGAAATCTCCTCCACTCTGTTGTTCTGTGGCTTCCACCACTCCAGAATTTGTTAGGAGTTATTCTTTACAGATATTTTATAGGCTGTGCTTTTGGAGCTAGCCTAAGTATGTCTTTCTACTCTGCCATCTTGGCTCCTCTTAGAACTCCTTTTCTCCCTGAAACTGTAATGAGGGCCCCAGTTTCCCTGGAGTCATGAGTTCTGGTGTGTTAGTGATCCTCATCACCCTGGGGTTGCCACCCAGGACTGACACCCATATCTTATTATGGGCAAAACAACTGAACCTGCCTCTAGTGCCAGCAAGCTCCTTCTGACCAGAAAGCATTTAGACGCTGTCTCTGCTGCCGTGGATTCGGTGACTGCCAAGGCCTGCTTCTGGTTTCCTACAGGTAGTTGCTACTCTACCACAGCTTTTGCTAGATTGTACTCCACACTTACTCAGGTAAAACAAATCTTTCATACTGATATTCAAAGCTGTCTTCGACTGAACAATTATTTCACTGTCTTTTTATATTTATTTGGAAGGGAGCTGTTACTGTAGGAATTATTTATGGCATTATTTATGGTGTTCATTGGGGTTTCGTGGGAAGCTCAGGTGAATTGTTCCCTGTTTTCCATCTTCTTGACTCCACCCTTCCAAAGATCTATTTTTTATGTTCTCTTCAAAAGGAAGTGCACAAACTTTTCTGTTTTGATTCTTATTATAACTCTGTGTGAGGAATATTATTGACTCCTAAAGGAAGGATGTAGAGACATGTTTGCTTAATTTTGGAATATTAATTAAACCTGCATTTTATCATATATTTCCTTTGTAGAAAATCCCTATACATTTTACACAAAAAACAATGTGGGGCAGTGAGTCATATCAATGGACATAGGAGATTATAGGAGTTTAGATATCAAAGACAGAAGTTACTTGGTTGTAGATCAATGATAAGTTAAATAGAAATTAATGACAAACCTGAGGCTAAACATAGAATGCAATATTTGTATTGATTTTTCTTTTCTTTCAGCAAAGAGCCTTCCAAACACATTGAACACCATGGGCAATGGCAAAGATGTTTCAGGATTGGTGGAACTTAGGGGAGGGACAGATATTTGGTATCTACTTTGTACAAGTCTTGGGAAGTGCTATACATTATTTTATTAGTATTATTTCCATTTTCCTTTTTTTATTTCTACCCTTGATCTTCCAAACTGGAAAGTATAGATTAAATTCAGTATTCCTTGAATGTGCTTACTTTGTAATGCTTTCTTTTCTATCATTATAATGATATTTCATATGTTCACTTAAATTAGAATCCACCAAGATATCACCGAATACCCATTTTTCTTTTTTGCTACACAACATGCTTTTGATTCTCAAACTTTATGTCGCTGAAGGCTTTGCCAGAACTAATTTGGAATGGCCACAAATGTCTTTCCAATCATAGATACAGTGAAGGAAATTCTAAATCTATAAAAAAATAGAACCAGAAATTGGTTACCAACAAATATTTTATTTTCATTTTATCAAAATAACTCTTAAAGAATAAATGGTCTAGTGGAAAATTGTATATTCATCAGTGAATTGAAACTCAAGACAGATAATTTAACATATGTAATGCTTTATAAACCTTATAGCACTGTATAAATACAAGATTAGTATTATTCATTTCAATCTTGGGTCAGAGAATTCTTTTTTCCTTCATACCAGCGGTTACTTTGTTCTCTGGGTCCACACTTCTATGGTTTTAAAAATAATTGTTGACACCTTCTGTCTATCCCCAGCTTATATATCTTTCTTAGTGATTAATACAAACTGATGTTTACTATATTAGAAATTAACAGGTCTAATTGTAATTAGGAAATATTTTGACCTCACTGACATCTGAAGAGGGTCTTGAGGACTCCTAGAGGTCTTAAATTACACTTTGAGAACTCCTGTTCCATGTAGGCATGCAATAATTTGATGGGTGTGAGGAAATTTTTATCTTTTCCTGAATCTGTTTTTTCATTGTGTAGAGAGCTCCCAGTGAAGAAAATTCCCTCATTAATGTAGAATACCATTTACTATGTAATATACATTCTTACAAAACAGCCTTGAGCAATTACAAATTCACATAGTCAGTATGTATCAGAAGTGAAACTTGAAAAACCTTTTCCTGACTATGAAATGCTTTTCTTCCCACTATGAATTGCTGCAATTTTATTAATTCTTATGCATAAGTTTCAATTTGACACTTAAAAAGAGTGAATAAGGTTTATTCTTCCCTGCTTTACTAAGATGTTAGAGTGCGGATTCCTGCTTTGGGTGAGTGTTGGATAGGATTGAGTGATCAATAAATGTCCCGAAACCTGACTCTTGTATCCTTGAACTCACCCTTTCAGTGGTTGTTCTGCACAGCCCCATCAACTACCATATTACCTACTAAGACACAGAGAAAAACAAAAGAAAGACAGAAAAAAGAGAAGAGAATGAAAGGAAGAGAAGACAACAAGGATAAACAACAACTGAAAAGCATATGCCAAGAAAAAATAGAAAAGGAATAAAAACTAGAATATAAATTTTCATATGAAAATTAAAATTTTGTCATTAAAATCAATATGCAACTAATGGGTTTTTTCACTGTTCAATGCTTCTTTTAAAGTTACACACCACATGGTATGTATCATAGATGGAAGTGGCTTTCAAGTCAGTTCTGACACACACACATCCAAAGTGTGAAATAACAGACAACACACATGCATGAATACACACACACACACACACACACATGTCTACAAGGACACCTGTCTGACTGAGTGGTTACCTGTGGTTGTGAAAGTTAAGTTTCTCCCAAGAAAATGTGTCAGTGAAAGCAACATCAACATTTCTTTCTAGTACAATATTCCGTTTTTCTATAAATTATGGACATGAAGTAATGGTCACACTGAAAAGAATCAAAATAATTTAATATAAGACTTCAAAAATTAATAGCAATATACATCATGTCTTACATTCTCTGTTTTCACAAAAGTCTTTTTGTTGGTTCACAATTATAATTTTCGTAGTATTGCTTATAAGTTTCTGGGGATCCAGGTCAAATGAACATGAAAGATTTTATATCTGTTAACATATCGTTTATCTTGTTATCATAATAAACTTCATCTTAGAATTTGCTTTTTTCAATATCGCGTTTGTCCTCTCTTCTGTTATTTCAGTCTGGTTTCATTGTCACTGTTGTTCATGCTCCCAATTCCATTTTTCTTTCTTTCACATTTGACTTTCTGGATATGTGTCCTTCGTCTATATTATTAATTTTCAGCATTTGCCATGTTTTTTTCTCTATATGATTTCAAATGATAATTTCCGAAATTGACTAAACTTTATCAAAATTGAAATAAGTTTAATGGGTGGTGGGGAGAATTGGATGAGACGTTATAAATAATCTGTAGTTCAGTCAGTGTAAACCTCAAAATTCTATCAAGCTGAGATACGAGAATATAACCCAGTCAGATATCAGTCATGTCATCAGAGTCCCTCTAAGAAAAACATTAAAAATCATATAGTACTATATCAACCAATCAGAAATATTTATTAAGTACCTACCATATGTCAGACAGATACAAGAAAATAAACATACGCAATCGATATGTAAAATACAGAGATAAAAATTGGTAGGCATTTTACCTGTGGGAATGAGAAAAAATAATTTCATACGTTGAATATTACTCAAGTTGAATTTTAATGGAAATTCACTAGAGGAAAGTGAATAGGGAGTACATATCAAGCAACTGTTACAGGCAGTGGGAAAATTTCAGGAAATGAAACTGAAGTGCTTTGGGACAAAAACAAAAAAAAACAAAACGAAAGATTAAGTCCTGAAAGGACTAAAGCGGGCTGGAAAAAAATCATATATAATAAAATTTAAAAAGTCATCTCTTCCCAAGTTTTCAAATTTAAATAGATAAACAGATGAAGTAATATTCCTATTTACTATACATGGGCCAAATAGCAAATCATCCCAATTCTTAAAGGAAAAATTGCATGAATTATAGGGGAAAATAAATGATAAAATAATGCGAATGGAAAACCTAAACAATCTCTGTAAGAGCTCAACATATCCAACTGTAGAATAAATATAAGAGAATTTTTAAAAATTTAAATAGAATTTTAGAAAAGTTAGATGATAGGGAGAAAATAGGTGGCATATTTTAAAGAACATTAGACCTGGAATCACAGACACATTACTGTATATCCAGCTTCAGAAATTTTCTAGCCGTCTGGCCTAGTGCAAGATATTTAACCTGATTTGCCTTGGATTCTTCTCTCTGAAATGACATATGGAAATGAATCTCAAACCATTCCATAATAATTGCTAGAAAAACCCAAATAAGGACACAAAGAGTCACAGATAATTGAAATGACTTGACAACAACAGGATATAATATCAATGGAGAAAATTGAATGGGAATAGAAAGGAGTATATGTTCTTTTCTGAGATGGATATGGTATTGCCACAAAAATTGACCATCTATTGTTACCAAAAACATCAGGACAAAATGAAGAATTAAACAAATATTAAATAATAAAACATTAAATGTAAAAAGAGCCTATGAAAACATAGATTAAAAGTTAATTAAAACCTAGATTAACTAATTCTAAAGAATGCGTTGGTCAAAGAACAAATTATAGAAATAATAAAAAATTTCACTAGACAGAGTGAGGACAATGAGACAAAATTCCAAAATTTGAAGGATAAAACTACAATAGTACTCAGATGGAAATTAATGTCTTAACGTGTACGTCAGTAAAGAGATGAAAGAACAAATTAATGAATTAGAAATTAGAAAAGGAGAAAAAAGAATAAATTCAAAAATTCCAATGAAGCACACAAATGGAAATCCCAAAAATCAAAGTAAATATTAATAAAATTTACATTTGAAAAATGAACTTGGAACTTAGATTATTAAAAAATAAATATATAAACTATTTTTAATATGAATATTATAAAGAAGACAATCAAATAACTAATGTGGAAAATTAAAAGGGTGAATACACCACCAATAAAGGAGAGATAAAAGGAATTATTAAAAATTACGTTTCCCAAATATATCAATAACACTGGCATACAATTCACAATTTTTTGTGTAATGGATATCTACCAAAAATATTAACTTGCAGATTAATAAAAGTGTAAATAAAATACTTAAATAACCCACTCTTAGAAAAAGAAAGTAAGCCATCAATCAAATCCTTAAAAAAAAAACATTTTTTTATAATGAAAGGGATTCACAATTTAATTTTATCAAACATTTAATGGACATTTAGTCTAATATTATGTAAAACATTGGAAGGAGCAGAAAGGGGTAAATCAGAAATCCCAATAAATTCATTTTATGGCACAATAATGTTAGTGATAACTAGGCCAGAAAGAAAAACAGGGAAAGAACAAAACACTATAGACTAATTTTTTCAATGGATTTCAATGCAAAAAAAGCTTTATATAAAATATTAGCAAGTAGTTACAGCAATTTATGACAAAGATCATACATTATAAATAAACAAATATATATATATATATATATATATATATATACGTATATACGTATACTTATTATATATTCATTATAACTAAAGTGGGATTTATGCTGAGAAGGCAAGCCTCATATAATATTTGAAAAACTGTCAACAAAATTGGCTGTATCTATAACAAAAACAAAACAGAAAAGAATGTTATCAATAGCTTCAGAAAAAGCCTTTAACAAAATGCCATATCTCTCTTGGCTAAAAGAAACAAAGAAACACTAGAAAACATAAAAATAACTGATGCTTTTCTAAAACTGATAAATCATTTATGAGATAATTGCTTTTTGCAAAAACTTAAAACTGGGAGCCAAGATGGTGGAGTTGAAAGACGCATACACTCTAGGGCTTCCCTCACATCCCAGAAAAGACCTCCAAAAACTGACTCTCAACAAATTCTAGAGCAACAGAAGTCACAGAACGACACAGTGAAAGAGATTAACTGCCAAAGGTAACGTGGAAGGCTGACAGAAAAAGTCTATCCCATGGGACACTGAATGGAGCAGAACTCGATGCTGGCTACTCAGCACAGGGAGGAAGAGGACCTGAACAGGCCTCCGGGTCAGAATCCCCAGAAGGGAGAGTCCCAGATCCCTCAACCCACAAGCAAAAAAGAAAATTTCAAAGGACATTGTGGGAGGACTTTGCTAGCTGGGCGGGAGGGGAGTGAGTTCCCTCCAGCACTGACCACAGGTGAGGGTGGCAGTAGCAACAGCAGTAGGCAGTGGGCAGCAGGCAGTTGTGGTAGCCATGGAAGCAGCCTGGGTCCATTACCCTAGTGGCTCAGCTTAAAGCCTCTAGGTGAATTGAGTAGGGGATCTGAATCTCAGTCCTAAGCAAGTTCCTGGGGGAAGGAGGAGCACTAGGACCCTCCCCTTGACAAAGGATGAAGAAGTCAAGTAAGTGACTGGGAAAATGCTCATAAAAGGGAAAAAAATAAGACCATAGACGGCTACTTTTTTGGTGTACAGGTATCTTCATCTTTCAGATAAAGAAGAACACTGCATACTATCAAAGGAAATGAAGATTACTGCCTTCAGCACCTCCAAAATAAACATGAAATGGGCTCAGGACATAGGAAAGCATGAAAAGTGAATAAAAAAATGCTGAGGAAAATTGCACCTTTAAAAATAGGCTAACTCGATTGCAAGAAGAGGTCTAAAAAAGCTAATGAGAAGAATGCTTTAAAAGGCAGAAAAGACCAAGTGGAAAAGGAGGTTCAGAAACTCACTGAACAAAATAGTTCTTTAAAAATGAGAGTGGAGGGGCGGAGCCAAGATAGCGGAGTAGAAAGACTCACCTATGCTAGGTCCAAACCCATAGCCCATAGATTTCCTGTAAAAAGAACTCCTGACAAATTCTGGAACAGTGGAAGCCGCGCAGCAACACAGTGAAGGAGATTTGTGCTGCAGAGAGCCCTGAAAAACCGACCCCAAAGGTACCCCAGACGGAGCGCAGTCCTGTCCTGCCGAGAGCTCCCCTCCTCCGCCCCGGCCACGCGGCACTGAGAGGAGCCAGCAGACCCAAGCAGGCGTCAGGGACCTGAATCTCCGTCGGCCGCGAAGGTCCCTCAACCCACAGACGCACAGGTCAGTGAGAGAGACGAGCTGAGAAAGAAGCGGAGGATCTCCGGGACACGGACCCCCTGGGAAGCGGCCACTGCAGCAGAGGCTGAGGCAGCTCGGCCAGAAGCAAAGGCAGCTCAGCCAGATTCTCCCAGAGCAAGCTGGAGCTCCACCCCAGCTCCATTACAAAAGATCTCTTCATAACCCCCCTGAAGGAACTGAGCCTGAGAGGCGGCCCTGCCCCCACCTGAGAACCAGTAGATAAGGCCCCACTGAAGAGCAGTCAAGCCTGCCGCCAAAAGCCCTGAGGCTGGGGAGTAGCATTTGAATCCCAGACCCCAAGCACTAGCGGGGCAGATCTAGGCCAGGGGGTGGAGAGGACTCTCAGAAATCAAGTAACTGGCTGGGAAAATGCCCAGAAAAGGAAAAAAAACTAAGACCATAAATGGCTATTTCCTTGAGAAAATCATTCCTCCATTTGTCTCTGACGACGAGGAGATCTGCTTACCACCAGGTAAAGACATGGGAGTCGAAGGCTCTGTATCCCAAATATCTGAAAGAGATACCCCATGGGCTCAGGCCATGGAGGAGCTCAAAAAGGATTTTGAAAATCAAGTCAGACAGGTGGAGGAAAAACTGGGAAAAGAAATGAGAGAGATGCAAGAAAAGCATGAAAAATGGGTCAATACCTTAATAAAGGA
>CM053771.1:434610662-434636754 GCA_028658325.1 Potorous gilbertii
TGGGGTAAGGGAAGGGAGGGATGATAGAAGAGAGGGCAGATTGGTGATATGGGTAATTAGAATGTCCAGTGTATTGGGGAGGGTGGAGGGGACAAATGGGGAGAAAATTTTGGAACCAAAAATCTTGTGAAAATGAATGTAAAAATTAAATAAATTTATTAAAAAATAAAATAAAGGGACTGGGGAGGTTATCCATATGCCTGCAGCAGAAAAAAAAATGAGAGTGGAATTCAGGGAAGCTAATGACTGTACAATAAAACTAGAAATTACAAAACAAACCAAAAGATAATGTGAAACATCATATTGGAAAAACAACTGACCTAGAAAATTGATCCAAGACAGACAGTTTAAAAATCTTTGGGCTACCTGAAACGCATGATCATAAAATAGCCTAGACATTACCTTTCATGAAATTATCAAGGAAAACTGTCCTGATATTCTAGAAACAGAGGGCAAAATAAATATTGAAAGAATAAACTGATCACCTCCTGAAAGAGACCCAGAAAGAGAAGCTCCTAGGAATATTGGGGCCAAATTTCAGAGTTCCCACGTCAGGGAGAAAATATTGTAAGCAGTTAGAAAGAAACAATTTGAATATTATGGAAATGCAATCGGAATAACACAGGATCAGGCAACTTCTACATTAAGGGGTCAAGAGACTTGGAATAGGATATTCCAGAAGTCGAGGGAACTGATATTAAAACCAAGAATCACCTACCCAGTAAACCTGAGTATAATATTTCAAGGGAGAAAATAGGTCACTCAATGATATAGAGGAATTTCAAGCATTCATGATAAAAAATGCAGAACTGAATAGAAAATCTGACTTTCAAACACAAGAATCAAGAGAAGCATGAAAAGATAAATAGGAAAGAGAAATCACAAAAGACTTTCTAAAGCTGACTTGTTTACATTCCTACATGGAAAGATAATATTTGTAACTCTTGAGACTTTTCTCAGTGTTTGGGAAGGTGGAGGGATTATACACACACACACACACACACACACACACACACACAGCATATAGGCTGAGCTGAATGCGAAGAGATGATATCTATAAAAAATAAAATTAAGGGGTGAGAGAAAAATATTGGGAGGAGAAAGGGAGAAATTAAGTAGGGCTGACTATCACTCATAAGAGAGATAAGAAAAATCTTTTTGAAGAGGAGAAAAGGGAGGAGGTGAGAGGGGAAAAGTAAAGTTTAATGTCTTCACATATCATTTAAGGAGGGAATAACATGCTCACTAAATTTGGTATGAAAATCTATCTCACACTACAGGAAAGTGGGGGAGAAGGGGACAAGTGGTGTGAGGGAGATGGTAGAAGGGAGGGCAAATGAAGAAGAGAGTAACTAGCAGTAAACACTTTTGGGAAGGGACAAGATCAAATGAGAGAATAAACTTAAAAGGAGGGGGGGACAGTGTAGGATGGAGGGCAATACACTTACTCTTACACAACATGACTATTATGGAAGTGTTTTGGAAATTGACACAGATATAGTCTGTATTGAATTGCTTGCCTTCTCAGTGGGAATAGATGGGGCCAGGGAGGGAGAGAAGTATTAGAAACGAGGGCTGATAAGTGTTATTGCATACAACTGGGAAATAAGGAATACATGTAATGGGGTACAGGAATTAATCTTGCCCTACAAGAAAAGAAGGAAGATGGGGTAAGAGAAGGTTGGGGTGTAATATTGATGGAAGGGGTAATCAGAATCCAATGTGTTATGGGATGGGGGGAAGGAAGAGATGGGGAGAAAAATTGAAAGTAAAAAATTTTTGGAAATGAATGTCGAAATCTAAAAGTAAATAAATAAAATTATTTTAAAAAAATAAAGGAGGGATGGCCCATGGCGAATGTACTAAAAAAAAAATCTTAAAACTATCGGTAGTCACATAAATTGTTCTGTCACTACTGATAAAGGAGATCCAAAATGAGAATGTCTTTGAGATGTTCCCAGGCAGGGGACGCACTAACTCACTATAAAAAGGAAAATGAGAAATGCTTGAAGAAACAAGGAAAAATTGGAACACTAATTTGGACCTTGTCCAATCATTCTAGTGGACAACTTTTAAATTTTCTCAAAGGGTAATAGAATAATACAGTACCTTTCTCCCCAGAAATTCCACTAATTGTTCTGTATTCCAAATGATCAAGAAAAATGGAAAAGGCCTTGCTTTTACAAAAATATTTATACCAGGTATTTTATAGTGGTGAAGTATTGGGACCCAAAGAAATGCCCCTTAATTGAGAAATGGCTGAAAAATTGTAGTATAATATCTTGGTGGAATATCCTTGTAATTTAAGAAATGAGAGGGGGGAGGAGCCAAGATGATGGAGTAGAAAGATTCACCTATGCAGGCTCCGAACCGACAGCTCATGTATTTCCTGTAAAAAGAACTCCCAACAAATTCTGGAGCAATGGAAGCTGCACAGCAACAGACTGAAGGAGATTTCTGTTCCAGAGAGCCCTGAAAAACCGATCCCAAACGTCCATCGTGTGCTGGACAAGAGGAGAGCCTAGTCCTTCCCTGACCGCATGGCACCAAGAGGAGCAGATCTGAGCAGGCTTCAGGGACAGAATCTCAGGAAGCCACAAAAGTCCCTCTACCCACAGGCTGCACAGGTCAGTGAGAGAGACTTCTGGGCTGGCTGACAGGGGAACGTGGTGTCTCCATAACTCAGGTCCCCTTGGGAGGTAGCAGCAGAGGCAGCAGGCAGCCAGAGGCTCCCGGAGCAGGCAGGAGCTACAGTCCATTACTGAAGGTTTCCACAAAAACCTCTTGAGGGAACTGACCCTGGGTGGCTGCCCTCCCCCACCTGAGCACCAAAGCTCACATTGAAAAGCAGTTCCACCCACCATTGAAAGCCCTGAGGCTGGGGAGCAGCATTTGAATCTTAGACCCCAAGCACTAGCTGGACAGATCTGGGCAGGGGTGAAGAGGAATCTCAGAAGTCAAGTCACTGGCTGGGAAAATGCCCAAAAAAGGAAAAAAAAATAACACCATAGAAGGCTACTTTCTTGGTGAACAGATGTTTCCTCCCTTCTTTCTGATGAAAAACAACAATGCTTACCATCAGGGAAAGACATAGGAGTCAAGGGCTATGTATCACAAACATCTGAAAGAGATATCCAATGGGCTCAGGCCATGGAAAAGCTCAAAAAGGATTTTGAAAATCAAGTTAGACAGGTGGAGGAAAAACTGGGAAGAAAAATGAGAAAGATGCAAGAAAAGCATGAAAAAGGGTCAATACCTTGCTAAAGGAGAACCAAAAAAAATGCTGAAAAAAGAACACCTTGAAAAATAGGCTAACTCAATTGGTCAAAGAGGTTCAAAAAGCCAATGAGGAGAAGAATGCTTTCAAAAGCAGTATTAGCCAAGTGGAAAAAGAGGTGCAAAAGCTCACTGAAGAAAATAGTTCTCTCAAAATGAGAAGGGAACAGATGGAGGCTAATGACTTTCTGAGAAACCAAGAAATCACAAAACAAAACCAAAAGAATGAAAAAATGGAAGATCATGTGAAATATCTCATTGGAAAAAGAACTGACCTGGAAAATAGATCCAGGAGAGACAATTTAAAAATTATGCGACTACATGAAGGCCATGATAAAAAAAAGATACTAGACATCTTCTTTCATGGAATTATCAAGGAAAACTGCCCTGATATTCTAGAACCAGAGGGCAAAATAAGTATTCAAAGAATCCACCAAACAGCGCCTGAAAGAAATCCAAAAAGAGAAACTTCTAGGAACCTTGTGGCCAAATTTCAGAGTTCCCAGGTCAAGGAGAAAATATTGCAAGCAACTAGAAAGAAATAATTCCAGTACTGTGGAAATACAAACAGGATAACACAAGATCTAGCAGCTTCCACATTAAGGGATCGAAGGTAGTGGAATAGGATATTCCAGAAGTCAAAGGAACTAGGTCTAAAACAAGGAATCACCCACCCAGCAAAACTGAGTATAATACGTCATGGGAAAATATGGTCTTTCAATGAAATAGAGGACTTGTAAGCATTCTTGATGAAAAGACCAGAGCTGAATAGAAAATTTGACTTTCAAACACAAGAATGAGAAGCATGGAAAAGTAAACAGCAAAGAGAAGTCATAAAGGACTTACCAAAGTTGAACTATTTACATTCCTACATGAAAATACAATATTTATAATTCTTGAAACTTTTCAGTATCTGAGTGGTTGGTGGGATAAATACACATACACACGCACACATGCACACACATACACGTGTACGCACACACACACATATACACATGCACGTACACACAGAGACAGAGTGAATTGAACAGGATGGGATCATATCTTAAAAGAAATCAAGGTTAATCGTGAGAGAGAAATGTACTGGGAGGAGAGAGGGTGAAATGGAATGGGGTAAATTATCTCTCATAGAAGAGGCAAGCAGGAGACTTTTTAGTGGAGTGAAAAAGAGGAGAGCTGAGAAAAGAAAAATCGTAAAGTTAATTCTCATCACATTCGACTAAAAGAAGGAATAAAATTCACACTCATTTTGGTTTGAAAGCCTATCTACCAATACAGGAAAGTGGGGGAGAAGGAGATAAGCACGGTGGGGGGGATGATGGAAAGAAGGGCAAGCTTAAATGACTTTTCAAGTATCACAATTATCTGAGGTTACATTTAACTCAGGCCTTCCTGACTCCAGGTCCAGTTTTCCTTCCACGATTCCACCCACCTGCATCTGGGTTACAATCTGCCTTAGATGCTTGTTTACTGTTAAACCTTGGGAAAATCTTTTAATTACTCAGTGCTCTTGACCACTTTCTAAAAACCATAAATTGGAGCCAAAGCCATGTAGTAAATTGCTGTAGCTCTCCCATATTCACCATATTTACCTCCAAACAATTATAAAATGACACACCAGAACAAATCCTAAAACGTAAGAGCTACTGGAAAGTTAGGGTGGAGTGGTCTTTTAGAGCAGGAGACTTAGAGTATTGGCAAGAAAGGTCCATCTCACTCCAGTAAAAGGGAAGTGCAATACAGGACAAGAATCTTTCAAGTAATCCAGTAACAAATCCCACTCAAACAACTGACAGGAGATCCTGAGCCCCACTATGGTGAATCTGGCAAAGACCAGCACTAGGATCCCTGCATACTTATAATAGTCAGAGGAACCTGCAGTGTCCAGCATTAAGAACCACAATATTCTTCATCAAAGCCCCAGTCTGGTAAGCCTCCTCCAGCAGCCAGACCTCTGTGTACTTCCTCAGCACAGCCCAGGGCAAACAGATACCCTACATGCCCAGATATCTATATGTTCCAGGTAAATGCAGAAAAATCCCACCTGGCCTCACCACACACCAGACACCACCACTAGAATCCCAACACAGAATCAGATAATCTGTCAGAGCCCTACAGCCTCCAGGATCAATAGCCTGCTCCCTCAACACAGCACCATGAGTGAAAGGCCCCCTGGACTTCAAGGTTACATCATTTCAGCAACAACAAACAAGCACTGCCACTGCCACAAAAATACCTGAGACAGATCTCCTTCAACCCTGGGAATAGAAATCAAATTTAAAAGCAAGAAATATATATATATATATATATATATATATATATATATTTCTTATACACACACACACACACACACATATATATGTATATATATATATATATATATATGTATACGTATATATATATATACGTATACATATATATATGAGGAAAACAAAAAGATCATTTTTCCCCCTGAAATAGTATACTGTTTTTAATGATAGGTGATTCTTTGTTTTAAACCTAGTTTCTTTGACTTCTGGAATATTATATTCCAAGGGCTTTGATCCCTTAATTTAGAAACTGCTAGTTCTTTTGTTATCCTGATTGTATTTCCACAATACTCAAATTGTTTCATTCTGGCTGCTTGCAAAATTTTTACCTTGATGTAGGAAATTTGGAATATGTCTACAATATTCTTAGGAGTTTTTCTTTTCATATCTCTTTCAGAAGGTGTTTGGGGGAATCTTTTGATATGTATTTTGCCCTCTGGTTCTAGAACATTATGGCAACTTTCCTTGATAATTTCATGAAAGATGATGCCTAGGCTCCTTTGCAGATCATGACTTTCACGTAATCCCATAATTTTTACATTCTCGCCTGGATTTATTTTCCAGGCCAACTGTTTTTTTTTATGATATCTTTCACACTATCTTCTAATTTTTCATTCTTTTGGTTTTGTTTTATAATTTCTTCTTTTCTCATAAAGTCATTAGGTTCCATCTGCTCCATTCCAATTTTGAAAAAAACTATTTTCTTTGGTGAGATTTTAAACCTTCTTTTTCATTTGACTAATTGTGCTT
Organism: Potorous gilbertii; assembly: GCA_028658325.1. Taxonomy (NCBI): domain Eukaryota; kingdom Metazoa; phylum Chordata; class Mammalia; order Diprotodontia; family Potoroidae; genus Potorous; species Potorous gilbertii. The sequence goes on from CM053771.1 coordinate 434,616,998, forward strand.
TTAAAAGCATTCTTCTCCTCATTGACTTTTTGCACCTCTTTTACCATTTTGTTTAGTCTATTTTAAGAGAGTTATTTTCTTCAGCAGTTTTTTTGTATCTCTGTTAGAAAGCTTCTGACTGGCCTTTCATGATTTTGCTGCATTGCTCTCATTTCTCTTCCCAATTTTTCTTCAAACTCTCTTACTTGATTTTCAAAATACTTTTTGACCTCTTCCCTTAGCATGAGACCATTGCATACTTATTTTGGAGATTTGGGATGCTGAAGTCTTGCCCTTGATGTATGGTATAATTTGTTATTCCTAACTTGAAAGAATGGAAGAATTTCACCACGAAATTACCCTTCTGTAGTCTTATTTTTCCCCCCTTTTTGGAGCATTTTCCCAATCAGTTATTTGACTTTTGAGTCATTTGTGAAGTGGAAGTTATACTTTAGGGATCTATAAGTTCTTAGTTCTTTCAAGGTGGCACAATCAAGGGAGAGGAGTTTACTCCTCTCTTGGCCTGTGCTCTGCTCTAGGAGCCCCCACAAATTTTCTGCCCATGATCTGTGAGTAGAATTCTCTCTCGACAAAAGCCTCCAGCTCCATCAGCCCAGTGGTCCTCCTCACATCAAGGCAGCTACTCAGGACTGAAACCGAGATCAGCTGATTGATTTCCCCAAGGTTGTTAGAATGAGGGCTTCAATATTGGATGCTGCTCCTGCAAAGGCAGCTTGTGCCCTAGGGCCCGGGGTTAAACGAATTCCTCTTATCACCCAGGTGAAAGAGCTTTCTCCCTTTGAAGCCATCTTTGGCATTTGTGGATTGAAATATCTGGGAACCGTAGCTGCTTTCCATGATTCTGCATCCTGAAGCCTACTTTGGTCCTGTCCCTGTGGCACAAAGGTCAAGTCTTGCCTGTGTTCCTCTATGAGCCTGGTGCGATAGACCTTTATTGTTGGCCTTCCAGACTGTCTTGGGTTGGAAATCTCAAGAGCGTGAACTCTCTTCTTTTTTGTGTTCTTCTGCCTTTGAATTTGTTTAGAATAGTTTTTACAGCTATTTTATGGGCAATGAGGGAGGTAGAGAGCTAGCGCAGGTCAGTTCTCCTCTGCCATCTTGTCTCTGCTCCCATTTCTTTTCAAAATAATTATTTGTTGCTATATAGATCAAAAAGCAGAAATGCAAAAATGCCATATGGACATTTTGTTCATAATTTGAGTAATAATGAAATAATAAATTTTTTTGGGTCAGAGTCAAGATGGTGGAGTAGAAAGACACACATATGCAGGTTCTCCCCACACAGTCAATAAAATACCTGTAGAGACAGGTATTTTTACTCAACAAATTATAGAGCAGCAGAATAAGAGAACTACAGAAAGAAGGAGATTTCCAGTCCAGGGTTACCTGAAAGGTCTGTTGCACCAGAAGCAGAACAGAGCTCAGCCCAGGCTTGGTTGTGGCTCACGGGTCTTAAAAAGCCCTTGGGGGTAGAATCTCCAGTCCCAGTATCAGCGGTTTGCAGATTCCTCAACCCATAGGCTCCAAAGGTCAATGAAAAGATTTTTTCAACTGGCTGAGAAGGGAGAAGGGCCTTCCCATCACTCCAATCTCAGGCAGCAACAAAGACGCCATATTGGGAAGGTGGCAGCAGTTCCCACTTCAGTCCCTACAGCAGCCCGCATCCATTGTTGGATCATGAAAACCCTGGAGGCACTGAGGAGCTGATTATTTCCTCAGCCCTGTACAAAATCCCTGAGTGAACTGATCTTTATCTCACACTGAATGATAGCCATACGTCCATAGTTTATCTGAATCTCAGCCCCCAGTGCTGGCATGGAAGAACTGGAGGCCAGATGGCTGTGGAGAGGAAACTCTTCTAAGATTCTGGGCACAAAAATATCGCCCTGATCTGAGACTACAGTGCAGACTTGATTGCACCACCTTGGAGAAACTGAGATCTTACATATTCCCAGAGTATACCCTACTCTTGACAAAGGACCCAAAATCAAGTGACTGGTTGGGAAAATGTCCAAAAAAGGGGAGAAAAATAAGACTATAGAAGGTTGCTTTCTTGGTGAACAGATATCTTCTCCCATCATTTCATATGAGGAAAAACAATGGGGGAAGACATAAAAGTCAAGACCTCTGTATTCCAAATATCCAAAATAAATATTCAATGGTCTCAGGCCATGGACGAGCTCAAAAAGGATTTTGAAAATCAAGTAAGACAAGTGAAGGAAAAATTGGGAAGGGACATGAGAGAGATGAAATAAAAGCATGAAAACTGGGTCAACACCTTGGTAAAGAAGACCCAAAAAAATGCTGAAGAAAATAACACCTTTAAAAAATAGGCTAACTCAATTGGCAAAAGAGGCTCAAAAAGCCAATGAAGAGAAGAATGCTTTCAAAAGCAGAATTAGCCAAGTGGAAAAAGAGGTGCAAAAGCTCACTGAAGAAAATAGTTCTTTAAAAATTAGAATGGAACAGATGGAGGCTAATGATTTTATAAGAAATCAAGAAATCACAAAACAAAACCAAATGAATGACAAAATGGAAGATAATGTGAAACATCTCATTGGAAAAACAACTGACCTGGAAAATAGATCCAGGAGAGATAATTTAAAAATTATGGGAATACCTGAAAGCCAGGATCAAAAAAGAACATAGACATCATCTTTAGTGAAATTATCAAGGAAAACTGCCTTGATATTCTAGAACCAGGAGACACAATAAATAATGAAAAACTCCACAGGTCACCTCCCAAAAGAGATCCAAAAAAAGAAACTCCTAAGAATATTGTTTCCAAATTCTGGAGTTCCCAGGTCAAGGAGAAAATATTGCAAGCAGCTAGAAAGAAACAGCTCAAGTACTGTGGAAATACAATCAGGATAACACAAGATCTAGCAGCTTCTACAGTAAGGGATTGAAGGACATGGAATAAGATATTTCAGAAGTCAAAGTAATAAGGACTAAAACCAAGAATCACCTACCCAGCAAAACTAAGTACAACACTTCAGGGGAAAAATGGTCTTTTCATGAAATAAGGGACTTGCAAGCACCCTTGATGAGAACACCAGAGCTGAAAAGATATTTAACTTTCAAACACAAGAATCAAGAGAAGGGTGAAAAGGTAAGCAGTAAAGAGAAATAAAAAGGAACTTGCTAAAGTTGAACTGTTTACATTCCTATATGGAAAGATAACATTTGTAAGTCTTGCAACTTTTTACATTATCTGCATAGTTGGTTGGATTTTACACACACACACACACACACACACACACACACACATACACACAGGGAGAGAGGGAGAGAGAGAGAGAGAGAGAGAGAGAGAGAGAGAGAGAGAGCACAGGGTGAAGTGAATAGGATAGGGTCATATCTTAGAAATATATTGGGAAGAGAAAGGGAAAAATGGAATGAAGCATCTCTCATTGAAGCAGCAAGTAAAACACTTTTCAGTGCAGGGAAAAAGTGGGGAGGTGAGAGAAAAACATGAAGCTAACTCATCATAATCGACAAATGGAAGTAATAAAATGCACACATTTTGGTATGAAAACTTACCTTACAATTCATAAAAGTGAGGGAGATGGGGATAAGCAGGGTGGGGGGGGGAATGATGGAAAGGAGGCCAATGGGAGAAGGGAGCAATTAAAAGTCAACACTCTTGGGGAGGGACAGGGTCAAAAGAGAAAGCAGATGAAACGAGTGGCAGGATAGAGGGGAGGGAAATATAGGTAGTCTTAGACAATACGACTACTATGGAAGTCATTTGCAAAACTACACAGATATGGCCTATATTGAATTGCTTGCCTTCCCAAAGAGATGAATAGGGAGGGAAGGAGGGAGGAAGAGAAGTTTGAACTCAACATTTTAGGAATAACTGTTGAGTATTGTTCTTGCATATAACTAGGAAATGAGAAATACAGGTAATGGGGTATAGAAAGTTATCTTGCCCTACAAGTCAAAAGAGAAGACTGGTATAAGGGAAGGGAAGGATGTTAGAAGGGAGGGAAGATTGGTGATAGGGACAATTGGAATGGTCGACATTTTGGGGGGGAGGGGAGAAATGGGGACAAAATTTGGAACCCAAAATTTTGTGGAAATGAATGTTGAAACTTAAATAAATAAATTTAAATGCAAAAAAAAAACCCTACAACATTTTTTCGTGGCTCTTAATGTTCTTAAAGCATTTTACATATACCAGTAAGATAATTGGCATTTCCCAAGTAGTTACAGTATGTCAAACACTGTGCTTAACTTTGGGAAAAGAAAGAATAAAACAGAGTCCTTTCTCTCAATTAACTTAAATTGTATTGGGGGAACAACAGCAAAGTAAATGCACAAATCTAATTACAAATAAGAGATTTTTTTTAAGTTAACCCTTACAAAAACCCTTCCAATTAACTAACATCATCTGTCCCTATTTTACACATGACACAATTTGTGGTGATAGAGAGAAGTGACTACTGTAGCATCACAAAGTTAATGGTTATATGAGGCTACTTTTAAACTAAGTTCTCCATGAGAACAAGGTTACTATATTATTCAGTGTACTTTAAAGCTTACTAGGATAAAATAGGAACACATTTACTGCATGATTTTGGAACAGAAGTACTACAAATTTAATGTTGAATAATCAGACCTGAAAGCAGATTAAAATAGCATAAAGGACATATTGAAATTTATTTTAAAATTGATTGGAAAGGAAAACAAAAAGTTCAGATTTACTTTAATTTCACAATAGTTAAACACATTTAAAATATTAGTTCTGTTTTCCTTTTTATAAAGCTGAATTCAATCAAAGCACCATTTAATATAGAAATATCCTACAGTAAAAGAATATGGGTATTGTTGAGGACTAAAACTGAATTGAGTATGAGGGTTTTTTGAGAAGAGGAGTTATTAGCAAAATTCAAATATTTCAGGAAGATCATTTCTCTTAGTTTTTCTTTTTTTTTTAAATAGTTCTTGAGAGGGAGAAATAAGGAAGGAATTTCATTTTATAGAAGTCCACATGGAAATGCAAAGATTGCATGTAATAAAGATTTTTCTTTTGAAACATAAAGACATAGAAAGATCTTAAGGAGTTGAATAACTTCTGTCAACACACACTGTCCTGAGACCTTTGGTCCTAACTGTAATAGAGAAGTGATGTATCAAGGTAATGGAGGAATATAAACCCTATATTAGAAGAGTGCCCTGAGGCCTGATTCTGCAACAAACAGGTCAATTTGCTTCCTTTTTTGGACAATTTGTTTGAAAGGTCATCATCATCTGAAGTCTTATTCTATTTTTTAATTTTTGTAGTGGGAAAAAAGGAAAAAAAAGTAAATGGCCATACTTAGATTCTCTGGGATCATTTTAAACACAATATGATAATATACTATATTTTTCCCTAAAGGTACAATTATTGAATATCCATTAGGAGCAATGAAGAAAGGAAAAGCAACAAACGAAACAAAAATTACAATACCTATATATCTTGTCTGTCTATTTTTAAATGAGCATACATTAATACGTAAAGAAGAGGGTTGAAAGAAGAGACATAAATATCTTTCCTGTCTTTCCTCTTCACTAAGATATACTCTATGGTTAGATAAAATGTAAATAATACTACTTAAGCTATAAATCTTAAATATGAAATGTTTTTCAGTAACAGTATTTTGAGAGAAAGAGAGAGATTTTTACACATAGTGAGAAAGTTTTAATAGTTTATGCTGCACTGGGTATGTAGAAATAAAATGAAGCATTATTTATGTTGCATTGAAATTTAAGATATGGAGAGGATTCTGGGAAGAGAGTAGAATACATCACAAAACATTTGCCTCTCCAAAATTCCTTCAAAAAAGAAAAAAGACACAACCACCTCGAAGCATCAGAAATAAACATGGGGGGAAGCCATAATCCTCCTAATACAAATTTAGAAGGTTCCTAGAAAGACTGAATCTCCAGAGGTGAAGGATTAGACTGAGTGAATGCAAATATCTCCCTGTTGATTCTCCAGAATCAAACAAACAAACAAAAATAACAGGAGGAGATCGAAAAATAAGGCCTTGGAGCACCTGAGCAGAGGCATCCTTAGCATTAGACACCTTTCATTTTGGAAACAATATGGACATCTGACAGCAAGCTATAGAAGACTGAAGGATGTTTTGCTGTCAAAGGATGCCAAGCAGAGTTATGATAATCAGATGCATCCTGGGCTATGGATGCAGGGAGAAGTAGACAGATTCCTTCTGCTCAATGTAGTAACGGGGGGGGGGGGGGGTGTCATGTTGCCTTTGGGCACTCGAAAGAGTAAAGATGCCTTGATTTCACTTCCCAGGAACAGAGGATAGCTTTCGTTTGGAGTCACAGGATGGACAAAGGACAGCAAGGTCATTTGCAGGACAGCATGGCTGGGGGACCTAAATGTGACTTAAGAATAGAGAGCAGATCCCTGGATGGTCCATGAGAGAGACCTCAGAAAATAACAGTTAGAAGGACCTGAGATTTGGAGTTTCATTTGCTAAACCTGAGGTATTTCAACTTAATTACACTAATAACTACTAAAATCAAAATGAAACAAATAAATAAATACGAGTAAGAAAAGGAGAAAGAAACCAATCATATGTCGTTAATATGTGGATAGAAAAGATTTGGGTTCATATTCAGAGGGAGATAATGGAGCTTAAAAAAATACTCCCTTTTCAATGAGAAGTGTCAAATGGTCGCAAGTACAAAAAGGAGACATATAAGAAGTTAAAAAGGTCTTTAAAAATCAAATAAGAAAGAAGGGAAAAAGGAAAAAATAAGAGTAATTTTAAAAAAATCAAGAAAATTATGATAAGAAAGTCAACACATTACAACAGAGAATCAAAAATTTAAGGAATAAAATAATTCCTTGAATACAAGAATTGGGCAAGGGAAAGCTAATGTTGTTCTAAGACACCAAGAAATTTTAAAAAAATAACAAACATTTTAAATAAAAATAAACAGAAGATAAAATTAAACATCTCATCACAAGAACAAATAAACTGGAGATTGAAGAAAATAATAGAATAGATTATCTGATAATAATGATAGAGAAAGGAATATTAATATAAGAAATTATCAAAGAAAATTACCCTGAAATTCTTGAACAAAAAGTCTCACTAGAAATAGAATAAAAATCAGGGAATCACCACTTGAAAGTGATTCTTGAAGGACAATTTGCAGGTATTTCATAATCAAATTTCAAATTCCAAGGTTAAGGAGAAAATATTGACAGCAATAAGAAATAAAAAAATAATAATATTTTGGAGCTACAATAAGAATTACATGAGACCTAGAGGTTAGTACCTTGAAAGAGTGTATGTATGTATCTGGAAACTATGTTCTGTACAGCAAAAGAGCTGGTGTTATGACCAAAGGTAATTTACCTAGTGAATTTAAATACAATATTTAATGAAAAGAAAGGATACTTAATGAAATCAAAGATTTTCAGGTTTCTCTGACAAACAAAAGGGAATTTAAGTGAAAATTCAATATTTATCATTCAGGAAAAATATAAGACAAATGACAAATGTTAAAGACCAAAGAAAGGGACTTAATAAGGTCAACTTGTTCATAAATGTGAAATATATATATATATATATATATATATATATGTACTATTATGATTCTTATCATTATGTGGTTTGAAAGAAAGATATAAGCTGAGCTGAGTGTGATGGAATGATTCTCTAAGAAAATAAAATTGTCTAGTGAGAGGGAAAGAAAGGATTAATTATCTTATACAAATGAAGCATCTAAGGAAAAATTAATACAGAAGATGCTAGTGGTGGGATGGTGGATAGTACTGGAGCTATACTCTCATTGGAAATGGGTTAAAGAAGGAATAACACACACATTTATATGTATGTATGCAAGTGTGTATGTATAAAAGACACCTAAATTCAGAAAGAAAGAAGAGGACAATGGAATAGGTTGAGTGGGAGAGTATAAGGGAGGGATTCGTACAGTAGTGGGTAGGTTAAAGCATAGGAAGGTAAAGTAGCAGATAGAAGTAAAGAAGAAGAGTGAGTAGAGTGAGAAGAATAGTGAACAAAACAGAAAGGAAGAGAATACAAATACACAAGTAAGTGTAGCTTAGAATATGAAAGGGAAAAATTTACCCATAAAATGGAAATGGATAAAAGATTAAAAATTTGAATTCAACAGTATGTTGATTTCAGGAAACATTAGAAAAATAAGACATAAACACAAAGACAAAGTAAATGGAAGGAGTAGAATTTAGCGTGTAAAATATCAGGGAGAATAATCATGATCTCACACAAACTTAAAATTAAAATAGATTTAATCAAACGTGAAAACTAGAGAAACTGGATTAAGATAAAATTAAACATCTCATCACAAGAACAAATAAACTGGAGATTGAAGAAAATAATAGAATAGATTATCTGATAATAATGATAGAGAAAGGAATATTAATATAAGAAATTATCAAAGAAAATTACCCTGAAATTCTTGAACAAAATGTCTCACTAGAAATAGAATAAAAATCAGGGAATCACCACTTGAAAGTGATTCTTGAAGGACAATTTGCAGGTATTTCATAATCAAATTTCAAATTCCAAGGTTAAGGAGAAAATATTGACAGCAATAAGAAATAAAAAAAATAATAATATTTTGGAGCTACAATAAGAATTACATGAGACCTAGAGGTTAGTACCTTGAAAGAGTGTATGTATGTATCTGGAAACTATGTTCTGTACAGCAAAAGAGCTGGTGTTATGACCAAAGGTAATTTATCTAGGCATAGCATCACTATAGTGAAAATATGCTCAATAGGAGAGTATATGTCGAACCTATACAGAATTGTATGCTGTCATGGGGAGGGAGGGGGGTAGGGGGGGAAGGTATGGGGGTATAAAATCTTAATTTTAAGGAAGTGATTGTAGAACATTTATAAATAAATAAAATAAAAATTAAAAAAATTAAAAAGGAAACTGAAAGATATGTATGTAAGCACATATGACTAACTAGATGCGAATTGAAACCTTTAATCATTTCTACAAGCAATTTAAATTTCATTTATATTATCTATTATCGACCTATTTTTTGTTTAATTATTAGAATACAAAGATTAAAAACAAAGTAATTCCTGTCCTTATGGAGTTTGTATTCCAACATCAAGTGGAAAGGACTTATGGAGGTAATTCTTGTATATTTCTATTTGGAATAGACTAAATATAGATTTAGATTTAGAATACACAGTTTAATTTGATGAATTCAATTTTATTGCTGTTTTTTAATAGAAGAGGCATAAATATACCATTGATTAAATATCATTATTCATTTAATGGTCAAAACTATAATTTTGTGGTGGTGGGGTACTTTGAAACCCGTTGTTTAAAATGTTTTGTTTTTTTTTTAAGAAAAAACGTTATCATATTGTGTAAATACTGTGTTGCTTCATTTTCCTTTCACATGTGTGGTGAAATTATTATTGTTTGTAAGTCACTCAGTTAAACAGTCGATAACAATTAAGTTATTTAATTAGAAAAATCTATCAGTACTTTGATGTTACTTTTTATAGTGACACGAATAAAAGAATAGTAGAATGAGGTCGTTTCAGCTCAGCAATTCAGATAGCAAATTCAAATCCATGTATACTCATATATCTAAACATGTGCTAACATTTGGACTTATTTAGTTAGAAGTTAGTGTCTTCAAGTCATCACTAAGATACTAAAATCATACAATTGTATAGTGGAAGATAAAAGAAAAAACGTCTTAAATGAAGGAAAGGCAAGTTCAAAATAGTGACTAAGTCATTCAGTTGGGAATAGCTTCTTTATTCTATGTTAATTTTATTTATTTTCAGTGTTCTACAGTCACTACCACACACCTTGGATTTTTTACCTTTCCTCCCCCCATCTTTCCCGGAGACACCATACAATTTTATATAAGTTCTACACATATATTCTTATTAAGTATATTTTCATCATATTCAGGCTGTATAGAAGAATTCAAATGAATGGGAGAAATCATATAACAAACCAAAACGTAGTACAAAAGAAAATTATCTGCTACATTCTGCCATTGAATTCTATAGTTCTTTCTCTGGATGTGGAAGGCATTTTGCCTTAAAAGACCATTGGAAATTTTCTTAAGTGCTTCCATTGCAATGAAGTTCCAAATCTACCAGAAAAAAATCTTGCACACTGCTTTTGTTGCTGTGCACAAATTCTCGTGGTTTTGTTCCTTTCCCTCATCATATAAGTCTTTCCAGGCCTCTCTGAAGTCTTCCTCTTCATCATTCCTTATAGTGCACATTTACTTAATACCTATTCCCTCTATCTATGTTTATCCCTTGTACACTTCATAATAGATGCACAATTCTCAAGATTAGCAAGTATCATCTTCCCTTATAGGGAGATAAACAGTTTGCCCAAATTCAGTAACAAGTTTTTCTTTTCCCCTGCATGTGAAGATCAAATTTTCTATTGAGTTCTGGCCTTTTTGTCAGGAAGATCTGGAAGTCACTTATTTGGTTGAATATCCATCTCCTTGCTTGAAATGTTATGCTGAACTTCGCTGGTTAATTGATCACTGGTTGTAGTCCAAACTCTTTTGCCTTATGGGATATCATATTCCAATTGCTTCGATCTTCTAATGTAGAAGCTGCAATGTCCTGTGTTATTCTGACTATAGCTCCTCGATATTTGAATGGTTTCTTTCTGGCTGCCTGTAATATTTTCTCCTTCATTTAATAGTTCTGGAATTTGGCATCATTATTTCTTGGTGTTTTTCATTTGGGATCCTTTTTGGGAGGTGAACAGTGGATTCTTTTGATGACTATTTTATCCTCTGGATCTAGCACTTCTGGGCAGATTTCCTTGACAATTTCTTGGAAGATATTACCTACATTCTTTCTTTCATCATGGCTTTCTGGTAGACCAATAATTCTTAAATTTCTCTCCTGGACCTATTTTTCCAGGTCAGTTTTTTTTCCAATTAGATATTTTACATTTTCTTCTATCATTTCATTCTTTCGATTTTACTTGACTGATTCTTGATGTCTTATTAATTTCTACTTGCTGAATTCTAATTTTTATCAAATTGTTTTCTTCAGTTAACTTTTGCGTCTACTTTTCCATCTATCCAATATTTCTTTTAAGGAATTATTTTCTCCAGTTATTTTTTCTACCTTATTTTCCATTTGTTCAATTTTCCTTTTTAACAAGCTGTTCTCTTCCTATATTTCTTTTTTCATGCTTTTAAAATCACTGGTCAGTTTTTCTTCTATTTCTTTCTTCAACTGTTCCAGGAGAGCAGTTTGTGCATGAGATCAGTTCATAGTCCTTTCTGAAATTTCAAAAGGGATTACAGTGTCTATACTGACCTCTTTGGTATTCATGTTTTGGTGCTTGTTCCCATAGAAAGATTTTATGGTCTTTTTGTCCTCCTTGGCTTCTTGCATCTGTTGTGGCCTCTGGTTCTCTCACTTAGAAGCTGGAGATCCTGGTGTTGAGCTGCTATTATGAGATAGTAAAGAACAGGTGGCTTTTTTCTCTGTCTTTTGTGTTTACCCAGATTTGTCCTGGGGTTAGCTTGTTAATTGTGAGGGAGGGTTGATCTGGTCATGGGAGATCTCCTCAGCTAAGCTACAGCAAAGGCAATCTCAGTCCTTGGTGATCCTGGCTGCTATCGTGTCTTTCCCTTTCCCCTGGAGTACTTAGGCACACCTGGATGGTAGTAGGAGTTTCCACACTCCTGCAAATCCTCTCCTTCTGATTTGCCCCAACACAGTAAGAGGAATATTCTTTAGTGATTTTCCTAGCCTCAGGTGCTACGAGACACTCCTGCTAATCTCACTGATCCAGAAATTTTTCTGGGGAAATATTTTTTGGTTCTTTCTAGGTCAATAAGGGGAGAGGGAGAGAGCATTTATCAATCAATTCACCATTTTCACTCCTGGAAGTTCAAGTAGGTGACTTACAGATGTTTAAACTGTGGGCTGAAAGTGTCAGGAGCAGTTTCAGCTGATACGTTGGGCTCAGTGGTTGTCACTTGCTTGACTCCTGCTGGTCTCCCACCCTGGGCTGCCACTCTGCCATTCTTTTGTGCTGCTGCTGCCTCGGAACACTCTGGGGGTTTCCTGCTGCTCTGTGTTCTGTGTGCTTACCTCCGTGGAACAGTTCCTTGCCATCCACCTTCCAGTCATTGTGGACTGTGAATCTGCCACAGTCTGTCTCCTACTGGATTCTGCACCTCCAAAATTTGGCCAGATCCTCTTTTTAGAGATAACTGAAGGAGTTTGTCTAAGAGCTTAGGTGAGTGTTGCTCTCAGTCCGTCACCTTTACTCTTCCCCTTTTAAATGCTTTTTACAGCACTGAGCACAAAATCATAAAAAATCCAGAATTTTACAGTATTTAGTGACCTCCTAGGTAATTTAGTCCAATGTACTAGTCCAGTCATACAAAAAAAAAAAAATTCTCCCATCAATTTCCCAATAAATCTTCATCCAATCTCATAATACTTAAACTAATGGAAAATGCTTCACCAAATAGACAATACTCCATTTTGAAAAAGATGTAATTGATAGAAAGCTTTATTATTATTTACTTTTAAACCATCACTTGCCTTTCTTCACCTGTATAGCAGTTACCCTTTTTTGAACATGTGCAAAATAAAAGAGAGTTGCTTTTACACAGAAAAATGTGGCAGTATTACTTAGTAGAAAGGCTACTACTCTTGCAGTGCTAGTTCTGACATTTATTGCAGTATGTGACCTTAGGTAAGGTACACTAAAATTTTATTTCCATATCTGTAAATTGATAGTCATAATGCATTTCCTAAACAAATCCCAAGGTTAGCTCAGTATGTTTATGAATTTCCTGGTTAAGAAAACTTTAGTTTGTAACCTGTCCATGTTCTCTCATCTGCTGTGATTTTTTTCCTCCATATTCTTTCATGAATTCTTGACGCAGATTCCACCAAATAAAAGGTTATCCTTATACCAATGGTTTCGTAACAGGGCCAGGGTACTAATACAACATTAAGCAAGGACTTTTTGCTCTCTCTTAGTCGATGTTTACCTCAGTCCTTTGCTGTTATAAATTAATCCAAAGATTGCCTAAGATCTTTCCTAGACCTGTTTCTGTCAGGAGACATCCTATGCTGGCCAGTTATGTGTATTGAAACAACTTCTTTCTATGTGATGAATTTTTTTAAATGAATTCATCTTTAAAATCATAATACTGAGTCAGTCTTTTAGTTATGTACAGTAGTTAAACAGTCTTTAACTCATGGCATCAATACTATTCATTTAAATGGATCAGGCGAAATACTATTTCCTCTTCCATCTTGGCTTGTTGGCCCCGTAGCCTTGAGACATGGGCTTGGAAAATTATTATTCTTCATTTATTCTTCTGAGTTCTAGGTTCGGTGGTTGATATTCTCACAAATGAAATCCATGTAATGGGGAACCTGGAACCAGAATTCCAGAGCAAAGGTTGTATTTAGGACAGAGGGAATCTCTAAGAAGTTTTGGTGGAAGGAGCTACTTTAGTGGGACTTTGAGCTTAGAATGTGTTAGAACTAATGATATTTAGGAACACAGTTAAACGCTTAACCTAATATGCCTTACTTTTTCAGACATTAAGTGATTAAGTAGAAGTGGGATATTGGATCCCTAAAATTAGGGAAACATGATTTGTAGGGGTTTAGTTCAGTGACAAAGATGAGAAGACTCTCCCTTGTAACCTCAATTTTTAAGTGAATCAGAGGACACAGCAGAGGGAAGCATTATAACATATCTAGATTTTAGGTAGTCAGGGCTAAAGTAATCACTGTTATACTGCCTGTAAATATTTTTAATGATATGTTTTAGGAAGATTTATTTGTGTAATTCATCATGAACAAGGTAATGTAGCCTATTTATGTCTACCATCTGTCCTTTATGTTTTGAATAACCCACAATTTGGATTCATTGGAAAGTGTGGGTATTTCACTGTGTAAGGTCATATATACTCACCAGGTGATAGATTATTTTTTACAAAGACTTGTTATAAGGTTCATATGAGATTGTAGTACAGCACTTTAAAACATTTAGATCACTATATAAAAATGATTTTATTTGAGTTTTTAAAGGAGTTTAATATATGTAATTTGCTATTGAAATAATATTATTTAATTTTTATAGGTACCTAGCATATCCCATCCAGCTATTTCCTAGAAAATCAGAATCAATCAGTGTAGAAATCTTACCTTCTACACTCTTTTGGTACATACAACTTCAAAACATTTCCCATGTCTTCACTTCCCCCACACATTCTGATCTTGCCACCTCTTACTATAATAATTCATTAAACAACAGTGGAATCAATGCACCACTTATAATTGAAAGATTGTGCTCGTGGAAACCTTATGTCATCACCCATTATTACCTATATTTGCACGACTAAAACACTTCAATGACCCTTGTTTCCTTCTATTTGATGTATCCCCTGCAATAGAAAGCAAGGTAGGATTTTTTCTGCTTTTTTTTTCTGGATTGAATTTTAGTCAATCAAGACCCTTTGATTGAGTTTTGTCTTTGACTAAATCAATAAAGAATCTTTGATTGGACAAAGTATACACATTGCCTTGCATAGAAAGAGAAGCAGATCTGAGAGAGAAGGGGGAAAAGTCATCCATGAGCTGGCTAGGGAATTTGCTTGTGAGGAGGTGTAACAGAAATAATGTTTGCAATGTTGGTACTCTCTTGATCTTTGTAGATTTCTCAGACAGAATACCTGTCTGTTACTCTTTGTGACATAATTGAGATGATTACACTGGTAACATATATTAATATTGCTATAGACGTGTAAAGCGTTGTTTCCCTAGAAACAGAAGCTGCAGGCAGGAGCCCCTGGAGTCTGACATCATACTGAAGCAGTAAGACTTTGGATTGGAACAGTCCACATGAGCTGAGACAAGGAGCAGAAGCAAATACATGACTGCATGTAAACCCAGGCAAGAGCTGGATGTAGTTGGCCCACATAGGAGATATTTAGTTTATTGCTCAATAGAGTTCATTACACTATGGGATTAGACCATTAAAATCATTCACAGCAACAGTCCTTAAGTGTTCTGACATGATTGGCTTACTATTCTTCCATCATTAGAATATAAACTCTCTTCAGATTGAGACTGTATAACTTCTGTATTTGTATTTCCATTTTCTTGCAAAGAGCATAGCATATAGTTGACTTGTAAGAAAGTTTTCCTTCATTTGTTTGTGCATGGAATATAACAGAATTTTAATACATAGTTAATAAATTATCTTTTGTCATTTAAAGCAGCTGTCATATTCACTGTTACAAAACCAAACAAGACTGGTTGTCGTTCCCTAATCTCATCTTAACCTTTGTAAATGTTAGAAATAACTCCCCTCCTAGACTTCCATCTTAATTCTTCCCTTATTGAAAGACCTAACTGGGTTGGAATCCCTTTCCTAAACCTTTTCTTGACCATGAATCTTCCAGAGTTTTCATTTTGTTCTAACCACTTCTTGGCCTTTTTATTTCACTGTTTTTGAAACTTTCTGATATGTCAATAATATACATTTTAATGAAATTGTCTTCCCCTTTTATATCAGATGTTCTCAAACTATGGGGGCTCAAGACAACTTTATGATCCTCAGATGAATGAGGATCTCATTTTGCTTATATTTTGTATATTTATTTTTTACATTTATGTTATTAGAAATTAAAACTGGGGGTGGGGTGAAGAGCCAAGATGTCAGAGTAGAAAGATTCATATATACTAGCTCTGAACCCACAGCCCATGGATTTCCTGTAAAAAGAACTCCCAACAAATTCTGGAGCAGTGGAAGCCATGCAGCAACACAATGGAGGAGATTTCTGTTCCAGAGAGCCCTGAAAAACCAACACCAAATGTCCATCGCGCACCAGACTGGAGAGGAGCACAACCCTGCCCTGGCCACACGGCACCAAGAGGAGCAGGTCCGAGCAGGCTTTAGGGACGGAATCACCAGTGGCCACAGAGGTCCCTCCACCCACAGGCGCTACAGGTCAGTGAGAGAGACTTCTGGGCTGCCTGAGAGGGGAGCAGGGTGTCTCCATAACTCAGGCCCCCTTGGGAGGCAGCAGCAGAGGACAGGGGCTCCCAAAGCAGGCAGGAGCTCGTTGAAGGTTTCCCCATAAGCACTCTGAGAAAACTCAGCCCTGCGAGGCGGCCCTACCCCACTTGAGCACCAAAACTGAAAAATAGGCTAACTTAATTGGCAAAAGAAGTTCAAAAAGCCAATGTGGAGAAGAATGCTTTCAAAAGCAGAATTAGCCAAATGGAAAATTAGGTTCAAAAGCTCACTGAAGAAAATAGTTCTCTCAAAATTAGAATGGAACAGATGGAGACGAATGACTTTGTGAGAAATCAAGAAATCATAAAAATAATCCAAAAGAATGAAAAAATGGAAGATAATGTGAAATATCTCATTTAAAAAACAACTGACCTGGAAAATAGATCCAGGAGAGACAATTTAAAAATTATGGGACTACCTGAATGCCTTGATCAAAACAAGAGCCTAGACATCACCTTTCATGAAATTATCAAGGAAAACTGCCCTGATATTCTAGAACCAGAGGGCAAAATAAGTCTTCAAGGGGGAGATGTGGAGAACCTTGAGGGATTTGAAAGAGCCCCTGATCAAGAGTTCCCCTCCTCCAAGGGAGAAGAGTAGCTGGCTTGAGAAGTTAAGTGATATATTGTTCTCAGGTGTAAGTCCTTGAATTCGGGTTTTGAAGTTCCAGGTATCAGGGGTCCTCCTATACAGGATAACATTTTGATAAAGAGGCCTTCTAGCCTCCCTTTCTGCTTATCACCATCTGCTCTGTTTCATGCTTCAATCACTACCTTTATGGTTTTTTACTATTTAAGTATCCTGATTCCCGGAATTATTGACTCACTATGTCCAGAAAAAACTCAGTTTGTTCAGACTGCTGTGTCCCACTTTTCTTTTCATCCTCACTCTGTGAGCCCATAACTGCCCTGGAACTGCTAGACTTGCTGGCCACAGCATCTGATGCCCAAGAGGAGACCTGCCCATTCTAGACAGGAGTGCCTATTCATGTCGCAAGACCAGAGGAGGACCCCTGGAACCGAAGAGGAAAGTAGCGTGGAGGTAAAAGGTGAGGGGAAGGCCTGGAAGGAGTCACTTCTTCAGCGTGGTTACTTCTGCTTTGAGCTCGGTGAAATTAGTTTCACTTTAGCAATAGGCTAGAGCCCAGGCGTTTAAAAGATACAGGTGAAATAATCTTGGGGTCATGAAGTAATTCATGTGGTGAAAGGCATGAAGGATCTGGAGGAAGGGACTATAAATCTTGAAAAGTGGGAAACAGTAGGTAATCTAATGAGTGTGTATTATAGAGATGTCAGACCAAGTGCTTCTCCTGTTACAATATTTTCAATTTGGAATGTACTCAAACTATGCCTACAGAAACCTGAACAAGTATCATTAGCCACAAAAATAATAAAGGAAGATGCAGCTTCTAGTACTAAAGAGAAGAAAGACTTGATGGGGTGTGTCACACAAAATATTTAAAATAGAGTCTCCTCCTCCCACTGCTCGTCCTTTCTACAAGTCTAGATCACAAGTTTGTGACAAAATCAAGAAGCCTGAAGGGATTGTACAAAAATCCTTTGGCAAGCCACAGAAAGAGGAGAAGGAATACTTTTGGAAATGAGGCTAATATTGTCATTACTAGAAACCCCACATTCCTATTATCTAGGAGCGGCTATAAGAGAACATACCCCTCTGGATTTTAAATGCATAAAGAAATTAATCAATTGTGGACCAGATAGTCTTTACATTCACTCTTTTCTAGACAGAATTTCTCAGACAGCCCTGTACCCCACAGATTGGTGCAATATAGCTAAACCATTCCTGAAGGATGAGATTACTTAGCTGGAAATCTGAATTGTATGAAAGATGTTTGGAACACAGTGATGGAAAGGAAGCCAAAGTTATAATTTGTTCAGAGAATTTCTGACAATTTTTTCGATTATGCTTTTATTGCCTGTATATGTGTTCTGTCTTTACATGTTCTGTGTGTGTGCTGGTGAGTTATTACCACCAGCTCCATTGTAGCTGGAATTTGGAATGTTATCTCTTTTCTTCCCCCTCCTCCCTTCTCTCTGATTGCTGCATCATCAGGGAGGAGAATGAGAGAGAAAGAGAGAAACAAATCTTATATTTAGTTTATATGATTGCTAAATGTAGTTTTAGATAAGAAATGCAAGGAAATAATGTATGTGCAGTTTTAAAGGGGCTTTAGTCAAAGCCCACTAGGAGAACAACATGGGTATGAAGTTTAAGGAAAAAATAAAAGTTTTGGAATTTATTGGATAGTTGTTGGCAAAATTCGCTCTCTCTTTCTACCTTCTAACCCTGGCCAGGTTGTGAAGGTGGAGAAAAAGAAAAGAAGAAATCAGGGAAAATTTTTCCCCTCATATCAGCAAGGCAGATTGAATAGTTTTTTAATTATCTCATGCTTCACCTAAAAGAGAAAAGTTTTTGTATATGGGATAAAACCAAAAGGTAGTTATTCTGCTCACATTTTAGGCGAAACATGTCACTCCTAATTGGGTGTTTAAGACAGGTCAGAATTTGTTGCATTATTTGGCACTAAGGCAAATTGAGAAAATGCATTAATTTGAAAATGAAAAAAGAGGGGGAGTGGAGCCAAGATGGCGGAGTAGAAAGACTCACATTTACTAGCTCTGAACCCACAGCCCATGGATTTCCTCTAAAAAGAACTCCTGACAAATTCTGGAACAGAGAAAGCTGCGCAGAAACACAGTGAAGGAGATTTCTGTTGCAGAGAGCCCTGAAAAACCGATCCCAAAGGTCCATCGAGCCCCGGATAGGAACGGAGCCCTGTCCTGCCCTGCCCCGGGCACGCGGCACTGAGAGGAGTGAGCAGAACCAAGCAGACTTCAGGGACCGCAATCTCCAGCGGCCGAGAAGGTCCCTCTACCCACAGACTCACAGGTCAGTGAGAGAGACGGGCTGAGAGGGGAGCGGGGTATCTCCAGGACTCGGACCCCCTCGGGAGGCAGCCGCAGCAGCAGAGGTAGAGGCAGATTGGCCAGAGGCTACCAGAGCAAGCAGGAGCTCCACAGCAGCTCCATTATAAAAGGTCTCTGCATAAACACCCTGAGGGAAGTGAGCCTGAGAGGCAGTCCTACTCCAACCTGAGCACCAGCAGATAAGCTCCAATTGAATGGCAGCCAGGCCTGCCGCCAAAAGCCCTGAGGCTGGGGAGCAGCATTTCAATCTCAGACCCCAAGCATTAGCTGGGCTGATCTAGGCCAGGGGGTGGAGAGAACTCTCAGAAGTCAAGTAACTGGCTGTGAAAATGCCCAGAAAAGGGAAAAAAACTAAGAACATAGAAGGGTATTTTCTTGAGAAGATGATTCCGCCATTCCTCTCTGACGACGAAGAGATCTGCTTACCATCAGGTAAAGACATAGGAGTCAAAGCCTCTGTATGCCAAATATCTGAAATAGATACCCCATGGGCTCAGGCCATGGAGGAGCTCAAAAAGGATTTTGAAAATCAAGTTAGACAGGTGGAGGAAAAACTGGAAAAAGAAATGAGAGAGATGCAAGAAAAGCATGAAAAACGGGTCAATACCTTAATAAAGGAGGCCCAAAAAAATGCTGAAGAAAATAGCACCTTGAAAAATAGGCTAACTCAATTGGTAAAAGAGGTTCAAAAAGCCAATGAGGAGAAGAATGCTTT
>CM053771.1:434637254-434682069 GCA_028658325.1 Potorous gilbertii
CACACATACACACACGTACACATACACACGTACAGGAGTGCACACACACACATTCACACTTACACGCACACACTGAGACAGAGCACAGAGTGAATTGAATAGGATGGGATCATATCTTAAAGAAATCAAGGTAAACGGTGAGAGAGAAATGGAGTGGGAGGCGAGAGGGTGAAATGGAATGGGATAAATTATTTCTCATAGAGGGTGCAGGCAGGAGTCTTCTTAATGAAGGGAAAAAGAGAGGTGAGAGAAAAAAACAACATGAAGTTTACTTTCATCACATTTGACTAAAGGAAGGAATAAAACCCACAATCATTTTGGTATGAAAACCTATTTTACAATACAGGAAATTGGGGGAGAGGAGATAAGCAGGGTGGGGGGAGATGATGGAAGGGAGGGCAATGGAAGGAGAGAGCAATTTGAAGTCAACACTTGGGGAGGGACAGGAACAAAAGAGAGAATAGCAATAATGGGGGACAGGATAAGATGGAGGGAAATATAGTTAGTCTCACACAACACGACTATTATGGAAGTCATTTGCAAAACTACACAGATATGGCCTATATTGAATTTCCTGCCTTCCCAAAGGGAATGGGTGGGGAGGGATGGATGGGGAGAAGCTGGAACTTAAAGTTTTAGGACCAACTGTTGACTGTTGTTCTTGCTACTAGGAAATAAGAAATACAGGTAATGGGGAATAGAAAGTTATCTGGCCCCACAGGACAAAAGAGAAGATGGGGTAATGGAAGGGAAGGGTGATATAAGAGAGGGCAGATTGGTGATATGGGTAATTAGAATGTCCAGTGTATTGGGAAGGGGGGAGGGGACAAATGGGGAGAAAATTTTGGAACCCAAAATCTTGTGAAAATGAATGTAAAAAGTTAAATAAATTTATTAAAAATAAATAAATAAATATTAAAAAAATGAAAAAAGACACCTCAGAGATAAAGGTTTGAACTCCTAAGTGAAAAGGAGGGGACACAGATGTGAAATTTTCTTGAGTTAAAGTTAAAACCATTAAGATTTTTATTTTATTCTATAATCTAGAAGTGGTGTTAGATAAAGCAATTTGTAATCCGAATTTTATTGAAAGTAAAAGGTGTTGGAAAAATTGTGTAAAGCCAGTTAAGTTATTTAAAATGTTTTCAGTCCTACTAGCCTTATCTTATGAGGTTTTGTAATTGTCATTTAGAAAACCAGGTATTTTCACCTTTGCCTGTTAAAGAAGTTAAAACTAAAATAATTCATTATCATTTATAAAAGTTGTAAGATTGTTAACTAAGTTTTTGAAGTTGCTGTTTTAATGCTAACCCTAAAATTGTTGATTGATTACTGTGTGTGGAAAGAAATGAATAAAAAAATTATTTAGACTGTTTCTGTCCATTCAGAACAGTCCTCCTGTATGTCTGGAGGCTGGCAGGCATGGGATCCGTGCCAATTCCTTTTATTTTGTAAAACTGCCAAAGCTCCTTTCATGCGGACAAGTTTATCAGTCCTAAGAAACAAATTTGTTTGACTTATATAATTCATAAACAATGAATATGACTTGCTCAAAAGTTGTAATAGAAAAAGTTTTCATCAATTCACTTTTATATCACGATAAGTTTTAAATTTGAGAAGGAAGGATCTTAAATGGAATCTCTTATGTATGTGAGTCCTGTTAATCTTCATTGCTTATTGCAACTCCAAGGGAATACAAATAACTGTATTTGGCTTTAAGTTGTGATAAGAGAATTTTGCTGTTATAAGGTAAAAGCATTGGGGACCATAAATATTTTTGTTTAAGTTTGAATTTGCGTATAGTTGTCTGCATTGAATCAGTATCTGGGAGAATATGCCACAAGTTACTCAGAGGGTCTGTGATCCTGCATCCTGTACTGTTATCAGGTGAAATTTTTTTCTGGAGAGGAAACACCGAGGGGACAATTCTAGACTCAATCTAGGATGGGATCCTCCTGGTCAGTTTTCCCATTGTGTCCTTTTATAAAGGAATGTTTCCCACCTGACTATTTCTGAGTCTGGCTGTAATACAGATACTGCATGATTGGAAAATTTCACTCCTATCTGAATTCAGACAGAGTCAAACATGTTTTATCCTATCATATTTGTTATATCACATGTCTCTTTTTTTTCCTTCTATAGCAAACTTCTGTAATCAATTACAAGTAGTCAGTATAAAATGTGAGCACTTTTGTGTAATCTTACTGGAAAACAATATTTTTTTTATCTGAAATTGGAACATGTTCAGAAATTTACGTAAATGATGTAAGACTCACCTTAAGATGTTCCTATTGTTTAAAGGATTTTAAAAGCAGTATTATTTGCTTTTTTTTCTGTAATCAGTCTTCTACTGTTACCAATGTAAGATTGTATTATGCACATTTATTAAAGCATTTTGTGATTTCTAGGAATTCTGTAATAACTAGGAATTTGGTTTGTTATAGTACTTTGGGAATTCAATTTACTTAAGGACATTTTTATACCAACTAAATTTTTATGAATTTTAATTTTGAAAGATTTTTGTTTCAAAGTGAAAAGACAACTATCACTTTAAAAGGTTTCATGTAATCTTCTTTATAAAAGTTTAGTAACTCTCTTAACATCATGATAAAATGTCAACTGTTTAAAAAAAAGAATTACTTTTAGAAGAAATGTTTTTTAAAATAAGGATAAAGCTTACTAAAATTTTCATTTTCAAGATAAGGTATTGCTACTTGATATGCAATGATGTATAAAGCAGAAAGGATCTTGGTGTTTCAATAAGCAAAAGTTAAAATTAATGTGTGAACTTATTAACAACTTAATTTATAAAGTTTTTTCTTCCAGAGTGAATATAATCAGAAAAAGATAAACAAGTCGATGAAAAAACAATAATCATCTATTCAGTTCAGATTCAACTTAGAAATCTCTTTTGTTTAAGGCAATACAGCTTTGCTAGTGAACAGTAATAACTTATGCACTATCTTGTCTATGTTAGTAATATAAAGGAAACTGAAGCAGTCTAAATGATCAGTTCTAGAGATTTGGAAAGCTAAATACAAGCTTGATCAAATATAGACAGCAGGTAAGGAGGTTGGCAATAAATGGGAATCATCTAAACCCCTCCTATCCCTAGATAGTTACTAAGTATTTCAAGAAAGTGTGAGGAAGTCTGATGGTATTCTTACACCCACCTCACTTCTAGTTATTTTTTTCTTACTCCTTTTTAGTCCTTGTTTGTTTATTCTCTGTGCCAGATTTGTGTCTTCTAGCTTTCTTTGTCCAAGACCATCATCTCTGAATCATCAAGTTCCCCATATTGGTTAAACACTCCTCCAATGTTGGGACCCTGTGAGGCAGGGTCAACTCTACACCCAATCTCAGCAGGAAGCAGTTTCAGAAGCCGAGACCTTCACCCTTGTTCCAAAATATGTTGCATCCCATCTGTTTAAAGGAGGACAGGATGGGGAGCTTGAATGCCTGTACTTGGGCCTCAGTTCTAATATTAAATTTCTCTTTATAAGTCATTCATATTTCAGGAATATCATATAACCCTATGGGTCAAGTAATAGCATACAGGAAGAATGAAACTCTCAAACTGTTCCTTCAAAAACAAAAAGGGGGAATGCTTTGTAGATCCCTTAGGGAGCAATTGGCACAGGCCATATATACTATTAACAACTTAACCTTAGATTATGATAACCTTACTCCTTCACAAAATTTATTTTCATTTTTCAGTGTAATGATGTCAGAATTATTAGTGAAAAGCAGATTACACCCCAGCAACAACAGGTGTTATGGAAGGATGTCAATAAGGTGTGGAGAGGACCTGATAGTGTGTTAACAAGAGAGAGAGGATTTCTTTCTGTCTCCACAGATGACAGAGTCGCGTGAGTCCTAGAAAGAGATACAAGACATGTCCAAGAGGATACAGAAAATGTGCCTGCACGAAAAGACCCACCGGGGTGCAGAGAAGAGAAAAGGCAAAAGGAGATAGCAAAGAGACTCTCATTGGGTTCTTCTTTTTACTGAATTCCCTTAACTTGGTTAAGGCAGACAAAAATGGGACTGTGACAGCACAAGGGGACAACACTTTCGATGTCACTTGTTTGAATAGCTCTGTGAATGCCTGCATAAATGAAAAAGTAGGAGGCCAAAAGGTGTTTGCTATTAGACAAAGTCCATTCACTCTCCTTCCAGCCAAGGAGACTCAATGGTATCAAGCTCCAGGAGATCAGACCATCGATTTGCTTTGCAGAAAATTGCTTTCTTGTAAAACAAAAAAAAAGGTGTATTTCCTGTATTATTTTTGGAATTACTGCTTTAGTAGCCATTATTGCTAGTAGTAGAGTTTTAACAGAAGGTATTATGAGTGTACAAACAGAAGTTAAACAAGCCAAATATTTAGATCAATTGTCCAGAAATATTACAAAGGCATTTCAAGTACAAGAAAAAATGAATAAGGATTTTTATCAGGCTATTGATGAATTGCAATGGGATGTAATAGAAATTAATGAACAAGTTGAGATACTTACCTTATACAGTAGACTGAAATGCGATTATAGGTTCACCCATTTTTGTTTGTTATATATGAATTATAATTTTAACAAAATTACCAATCACTTAAGAGATTTATGGAATGTTAATAATGTAACTATGGATGTGGAAAATTTGGAACAAATTGTTCAGATTATTGATGATGTCAGAAGTCATAGCAACTTAGATCCACCCGAGGCTGCACAACAGATTGCAGATGTAATAAATAGAGCATTTGGGTTTTTAAGTGACCTTGCACAACACCTTGGGCTGTTGGTCACTTTGTACTTTGTATTTGTATCTGTGCTCCTGCCCTGATGCCCTTGATCATCAATACCCTACATCACCTTGCATTCAACATTCGGTTGAATAGGAAAGATTCATTGTAAAACAAAAAGGGGGAGATGAGGAGAACCTTGAGGGGTTTGAAAGAGCCCTTGATTAAGAGTTCCCCTCCTCCAAGGGAGAAGAGTAGCTGGCTTGAGAAGTTAAGTGATATATTGTTCTCAGGTGCAAGTCTTTGAATTCTGGAGTTGAAGTTCCAGGAATGAGGGCTCCTGCTACACAGGATAACATTCTGATAAAGAGACCTTGTAGCCTCGCTTTCTACTCTGTTTCATGCTTCAATCACCACCTTTATAATTTTTTACTATTTAAGCATCCCAATTCCCTGAATTATTGACTCCATATGTCCAGAAAAAACTCAATTTGTTCAGACTGCTGTTTCCCCCCCTGTCTTTAACATCCTCACTCTGTGAGCCCGTAACCACCCTGGACTTGCTGGACTGGCTACAGCAGAAAAGAATGAAAAAGACAATCAATAAATTAATATTATCTTAAACTAGTATTAACCTCATAAACTCCCTTGAAAGTTTACATAAGTTTTCAAATGTCAATGTACTACAGTTTTAGAACTGCTGCTTTAAAATATTATGGATACCTTGGGGAAAGAAACAATATCTTCACTCATCCTTATATCTACAACATGTAATATCATGTATTGTGCATAGTAGGAAACAGTATTGCTTTTCCTGGAAACGAAATTAATTTCTACCAAGTCTTCTAACATGTAGGCTAAAAACCTAAATATCCCTAATTTGCAGACGTTGCTCAACTGTATGATATACTCTCCACAAAGGTGAATATTCTAACAACCTCTTCGAAGACACATGCAAGTTTTCCAATTTCTGTGGCAATATGTGGCATCTGGAACCAATCACAGTATTACATATATGATCTAAGCAGAATAGAACACCCTTCTCCATCTGAAAAACTGTAACGACTAAATTCATTGTAGCCACAAGATAAAGCCTTTCATATCTAATCATCTACTCTTAAATTTTCACTTTGCTATTCTACTACTTTAACAACAAGAACAACATAATTAGTATGATATAAATATTTTAAAATTTAATCTTCTAAACTAGACCTAAGTCAGGCCACTTCAATCATTCAAGATGTACAGAATGTGATGAAACAATGATTTATTCATTTTAAAAGTCAATAAAAAAACACTTAATTTAGTATGATACTTGAAAGGATACAATTCAATGAAAATTAACGTTTTTGTAGTGTCATTTGCCTTGGAAATAACAGAACTACCTTGTCAGGTAAGAAAGTAGTAAGGGAGTTGAAAGTGTGGGGAAAAGCCTAAATGATGTGAGAACACAAGAACACAAAAGGGAATGAACTCCTATAAAGCAGTTACAGTTTTTTTTCCAGGAAGAATAATGTTAGGTTCTAAACTGAGAGGACTAAGAAAGAAGGTGACATGGGAGACAAAGAACGATGGAAAGTTCGAATTAGAAGTAGTAAGTTGGTTAGCAAAGCTAAGAGTAGGAGAGAGCAGCAAAGTGAAAGCCTTTATAGTGATTTTTCTAAAGCAACCTCCAACTGTCCTTTAATGGGAGTAAAAGTGATAGATAATGGAAGTAATCCAAGGCTGGATTTTTGCAAGGTAAATTAAGTCATTGGAAAAGGGGACAAGGGATTCAATTACAAGCAACACTAAAAAATTGAAGCATATAACCAAAGAACTGAAATAGCAGAAGGAGGAGAGAATAATCTGGTAACGATCAAGAAAGTATTGAAGAATGGGGGGATTAAAGTTCACAAAGAGGACAAAGAATAAATGTTTGCATCTTACATCATGAGCTAAATGGATTTCAAAGTTCATGAATATGCAATTGGATGAATTTTGTGTAGGAGAATGATGAGCTGTAGGTAAGAATGAGGAATAGAAGACAACGTCAAGGAAGCGAGTAGAGTGAAGGACTAAGAAGTTAGAGTACTTAAAATGTTGAATCTCCCTTCTTGGAGGCCAAAAGATAAAATGGAGTGTCAGGAAGGCATTAAACCCCAACTCATTCAGGAAAGCGAAAAATGTCCTCAGGTAGTAAAATTGAATAGTATAAAACTCAGAGGAAGAAGAAAGCTTATTGTGTGATATTTTAAAGAGAGAATGCACAAGTGCATTTAAAGATAAATGAGTATTCCATCTCTCTTATGGAGACCAGGAATGTGAAATCTCTTTGTATAGGTTATTCCTGCACTGAAGTAAATAGCAAGCCATTTTAGCTTACATTCTTGGAGAATGAACTGACACCCAGAGACCTTAAATAACTTGCCCATGTTTATATTGTTGGTTGTTAAGAATCAAAGGCAGAAATATATGACATATCCTATTTCGTCTGCCTCGGCATTCTATCGTGTATGCCATGTTGCCTTTCTTTTCCTCATTGTTTTGAATTAAATCCAGAAAGTCAAATGTATTCTTTGTATGTATGAGAAAAAACCATTACTGTGTTACATGAAGAATTTATCTGGTGTTCTTATATTATGACAGAGAGAGAAAGAGAGGAAAGAGAGAGAGAGAGAAGATAGAGAGGGGTCAGCAGGGAAAGAATGGCATAGAGAAGCCAGGAATTTGCTGAACCCTACCCAGGTTCCCTCAAAAACTTTAAATCAAGCCACTAAACAGATTCTGGAGGGACAGAATCTACAAAAAGATGGAGTTAAACAATTTTTCACTTTAACATAACTTAGAAGGACTTCAGGAAAGTAATGTCTCACTTAGGTAAAAGGGGAGTACAACCCAGGAAAGACTTCTTCTGGGTGAGGCTTCGGGAGTTTCTTAGCTATAGCACAAATTAGCAACCACAGTCCCTCAATCCTGACTCAGCAGGCCAGTTGTGAGGCAGCCAACCCAAGTGCAAAATGTAAATTGCCAGGCCAGAAATTGAGCAACTACAAGTATGACTAGGTCAAACCACCACAGCACACTGAGCAACTGAAGCTCCAGTGCACAAAACCATTGCCAATCGTCAGCATAAGAAACTTGGGACAGAGACCTGTTACACCAGGAGGAGAGCTCCACTTTAAAAGCTACAAAATGGGCAAGAGATTATCAAGGAACAAAAAATAACCCAGATCACCAAAAGCTAAAATGATGATAGGAAAGATCAAACTAAACTCAGAGGAGGACAACATTGTCAATCTATCTACACATGAAACCTCAAAGGGAAATGTGAATTGATCTCAATTACCAAAAGCTTTCTTGGAAGTCAAAATAGGATTTCAAACGTTAAATAAGAGAGGTAGAAGAAAAATTGGAAAAATAAATGAGAGTTATGCAAGAGAGAGACAACTGCTTGGGAAAGGAAGGAAGGACAAAAACATGAATCAAGAAAACAATTCCTAAAAACATACATTTGGTTAAAGGGGGAAAAACTATCCACTGAAGTAAAAAAAAAAAACTACTTAAAAAATAGAATTGGACAAATGAAAAATGAGGTAACCACAATTGTTATTCAACATTGTACTAGAAGTGTTAGTTTTAGTTATAAGTTAAGAAAAAAATAAATTGACTAAATTAAAATAGTGTATCACCAATTCACAGCATCCAGAGTAATCATGAATATCATGGTGCAATTAAAAATCACAAAATACCACAGATATTCCACATGGAAGGCAGAACATAAATATTTATTGAAACCCAAATCCATCAAAGTAAAAAAACAATCTAAGCACAATAAGAATGCAGAGGACAATATCATCCCCAAACTTTCCCCTGCTAGGATTTCCACAAACCAGATCCATTACACTCAACACAAGCAGGTTCTCTTAGAGAAAATCACAATCACAAAATCACTCACATTACTCAGAAGCCTTCATCCTTCTTGGCTCTGACTGTTCTCAAGACTCACTTTCTCTCAGTTCTCCTTTACCTCTGCCTCTTCCTGCTCCACCCATTCAGCAAGTTCCTCTCACCACTGGTTCCATTTGACATAATGGGCATATTACTGAACAGGAAACATTTTCCACTTCAAATTACCACTACACTCAGCTGCAAGATCTTTCATATTCAGTGGAGGAACTGATGTCAACAGAACTTTACAACAATATAACAAGGATCACACGAAATGAACGCATAAAACAAATCTTATGATAGGGTGTGAACACAAGTACCCCATCATTCCCCCTTCAGACAAATGGGGTCCAAACTCTTGGGTTAATAAAAGGCAAGGTTATTTCCTGCTGAGATTGAATGTAGAGCTGTCCCTTCCCCAACAGGGCCCATTTGAGAGATCACTTCTTTAGCTTGCATCTAGAATTTGGCTGACTTCAGATCAAGGGATGACATCTCACAGTCACAGGGAGAGGGTGAAGCCTGGCTTAAGTGAACAGGCATCTGGATGTAGACAGTATTAAGCCTGGAGAAATCAAATCTGACAAACAAGGTGCACAGATGAAAAGTCAAAAGAATCAAACAGGCAATAACCAGAAGTAGGGTTGATATAGGGTAAGCAATGAATCTGGAGTGCATGAACCCATTATCATAGCTTCATTCAGTATTATTTACTGTTTTCCAATTTGAAGTTCTGGGATCATCATTCTGGCTAGAGGCATACCCTCTTTAATCTGAACTGGAGTCTGGCCAACCTACCGCTCTCCCTGCTGGTAGAATGAACATGAAGACAATGATTCAGAATGATCTGAAGGGGCAGCCCCTAACTCTCTGCTCAGTCTAAAATCAAGCCTCTTTCTTTGAAACATTTTATATATTTCATTAGTTGGAATGCCATATATTCTTCCAGAAACTACCCCTGCTCTCAACAGAACAGCAAATAACTCTTCTTGTTGAACCACTCTGACCATGAATCCACTGACTATTCGTTCTTCTCTCTTGACAAAATCTATCATTTACACGACTTCTCAACATTCAACATTCTACTGATTCTCCCATTTTTGGCTGAAGTAAAGCAAAACATCTGTGATCTCCTGTTGAACAAAATTCTCATTTTCCTTTCCAAACACTGTGGGGGGTCCCCATATTCCCGTGGTTCCTTCTTCTACTGGCCAAACCTCAGCATCCTCACTTGTTTCATTCTCCTCCCACGCATCCTCCTGGCCTGTGTTTAACCTGGAATCAAGTCCAGCCTGTGCAAGGTCTACATTCACTTTGTTATTGTTAATTTTTCACCTCCTGTGACATAAACCAACAACAACCCTCTCTTCAAGCACCTCAAATTCTCCAGCTTCCTTTCTCAAAGGACAGCCTAAACACTGCGGGACAAAAAGCCTCTCCTGCAAACCAATCAACCCCTTTCCATCTGAGCCTTCTCCAGCAGCCAGTCTGCTCATTTACATACAACTCCATGGCCTGTTAGCAAGGCTCATTCTTTTCTACATACGTCAGTCATCCCCAAGCCTTCTTCTGCTAGATGTTTGGCAAACCAGGTCCACCACACTCTTCACAAACAGGCACGCTTAAACAAAATCCAATCACAAAATCACTCATGCTACTCAGGGACCTTCATCCTTCCTAGCTCTGACTTCTCTCAAGACTAACTTCCTCTCAGTTCTGCCCTAGCTCTGTCTCTTTCTGCTCCACCCATTCAGCAAAATCCTCCCACCAAGGACTCCATGTGACTACCTATTAATGAATAAAAAATATTTTCCAATTCAAATTATCATTACACAAATCAAAACAATTGTGAGGTACTTCATCACAATGACTAGATTGGCCAATATGACAAAACAAGATCATAAATGTTGGTCAGGTTCATTTTATTTGGGGTTTGTTCATTCATTGTATTTGTTTGTTCATTTTTCACAACATTTATTGATTTGAAAGTATATTATTGTTGGACTCTGTTCCTAGCTTGGGTAGAAAGGGGTTCTGTTTCAAGCTTCAGGTTTTTTCAAGCTACTCTTTTCAAATCTCATTCTAGGAGGTTCCCATTTTCTGGTTCTTCCAAGTTGATATCTGGGGAGAGGTGTGGTCATTTTGTTCCTCCCCTTCATTCTGATCTTTACCCAAGGATGACCCTTGGTGTTTCTATTATATATTCTCTGCACTAATCTCGTCTTCCATGTCACAAATCATTTTTTTCCAACACCTTGTGTTGTCTTGACCTAAAACAATGTCCATCGCTGGCCTTTCACTGCTTATGTTATTCTAGAATCAGATTTGAGAGGTTAATTTAAATTTGTTTTGAGGGGAATGTTAGGATACCTCAGCTGAGCACTTTCTGTATTCTGTCATCTTAGTTCTTACTCAAAGTACTTTTTCACAGGATATTCCCCATAAATAAAAATGTCTTTCCTCACCACCTATGTCTCCTAGATTCCTTTAAGATTCAGGTGAAGTCCTCTGCTTCCATCTCATGTCTTCCTTACACTATTCAAATGCAGTACATATATGGGGATAATCATTGCCCAATCAGCAAGAAATACAATTGAGGCAGAGTTCTGAGTCAATGGTATTAAAATAAAGGGTTCATAGTCACTCATAATGAAGTGGACCTCAGATATTCCTCAGTATTTGATCCTATATTCTCCTAGGGACTTATTTTTATAAGACTTGATAATAGATTTGACACTTGAACACTCTAGAAGGATCACACGAAATATAGAGTCCTATGGGTTGATAGACTTTGTTTTAAGGGCCAAAACATGTTTAAGCCCATCAAAATGAGATGTCTTGGGCTGCGTAAAGTATGAGGGACATCTCCACTGACTAAATGGTCATAAGATGGTTAGATGCTAATGCTGCATAAGAAAAGAGTGCTCTGGATACATAATAATAAGTCGGAGGACTTTCCACGTAAATAAGTTACTTTGCCCACTGAATTTGGTCACCACAATAAGGAGAAACAAAATTGAAGGACGTCAGGTTAGCATCTTCAGATTAAGCAAGTGAAGAAGCAATCTCTGGATCCTGATATACCGACTTTTAATCGCTACTCCTACACAATCATCTCAAAATGGTTGTTACTGACTGGGGAGTAGAGTAGGTTTCTAAATGAATCATTTCACAAACACATACACACCCCCACAATGGTAACTCCATGATTCAGTGGATAGAGAGCACCTGAATGCAAATTCAGTGACAATTCCCTATTTTAGTTATGTGATGCTGGAAAAGTCACTTATTCTCGAACTGCTGTAGTTTTCACAACTCTGAAATAAGTATAAAAACAGCATATATTAAACAGGTTGAGGTATGGATTAAATAAGATTTTATGTGTATGGAACTTTGCCAACATTGAAATATTATATGGATTTTTGTTGTTTTTGTCATTAATATTATCATCACACTTATCCAATTATATATGATCTTATTCCATTAGGATATGATTTCCTCCGAGGTGGGGACTGTTGAGTCTATATTTTTATCTTTCATTGTAATCTGAGAAATTTGCATGATTCTTGTCAAATGATAAATATACCTATATAAATATGTGTTACATGGCAAATGAAAGTTTGGTTTTTTTTTTCCTGGTGTCTAAATCTTTTCAAAAAGTGCTATTTAATTTCCTTTCCCAACTTACCTTACACTCATTCTATTCACATACTATGTACTCATTTACTCTGTACTATTTCATCTTTCCGTGATCCGATTTTTGTTATTCTAGGAGTTAGATTTATAAGATCTTTAAAAAGCATCTTTTCAAAAGTCCTCATTTCTCAAGGGGGAAAATTTTTTATATGTATTTATTTATTTTAAGCTTTAAACATTCATTTCCACAAAATTTTGAGTTCCAAATTTTCTCCCCATCTCTCTCCTACTCTCCCCCAAAATGCCATGCATTCTGATTCCCCTTTTCACCAAAGTGCCCTCACTTCTTACAACCCCGCTTCCCTTAACTCCAACTTCTCTCTTGTACTGTAGGGCAAGAGAAATTTCGATACCCCATTACCTGTATTTCTTATTTCCCAGTTGTATGCAAAAACAATTCTCAGCATTTGTTCCTAAAATACTGAGTTCCAGCTTCTCTTCCTTCCTCCCTCCACACCCATCCCCACTGAAAAAGCCAGCAACTCAATCTAGGCTATATATGCGTAGTTTTGTAAATGACTTCAGCAATAGTCATGTTGTGTGTGACTAACTATATTTCCTTTCATCATACCCTGACCCCATTTATTCTATTGTCTCTTTTGACCTTATCGCTCCCCAAGAGTGTTAATTTCTAACTACTCCCTCTTCCCATTTGCTCACCCTTCCATTATACCCAGAACCGGGTTATTCCCTTTTCCTCTACTTTCCTGTAGTGCAAGATAGATTTTCATACCAAATTTTCATACCTTCCTTGAGGCAAATGTGATGAGAATAAGCTTCACATTTTCCCTCTCATGTTCCCCCTTTCCCCTACATTGGAAAAACTTTTTTTGGGTCTTCAATGAGAGATAATTTGCTCCATTTTATTTCTCCCTTCGTCCTCCTAATATATTTCTCTCTCACTTCTTAATTTTATATTTTTAGGTATGATTTTTGCTATTCAACTAACCCTGTCCTCTCTGTCTGCCTCTGTGTGTGTGTGTGTGTATGTGTATAATCCCTCCAACTGCCCAAATATTGAAAAAAATCCCAGGAGTTGCAAATACATATCTTTCCATGTAGGAATGTAAACAGTTCTACTTTAGAAAATCCTTTCTGATTTCTCTTTCCTGTTTGCCTTTTCATGCTTCTCTTCATTCTTGTGTTTGAAAGTCAAATTTTTTATTGATCTCTGGTCTTTCCATCAAGAAATCCTGAAAGTCCTCTATTTCATTGAATGATCATTTTTTTCCTCTGAAGAATTATACTCAGATTTGCTGATTCTTGATTTCAATCCCAGTTCCTTTCACTTCTGGAATATCATCTTCTGAGACCTTTGATCCCTTAATGCAGAAGCTGCTACATCTTATGTTACCCTCTTTGTATTTCCGGAATACATGAATTGTTTCTTTCTACCTGCTTGCAATATTTTCTCCTTGACCTGGGAACTCTGGAATTTGGCTTCAACATTACCAGGCATTTCTCTTTTTGGATTTCTTTCAGTAGGTGATCAACGTATTCCTTCAATATATATTTTGCCCTCTGGTTGCATATTATCAGGGTTCATAGCAGAGCAGAGCCCAGTCCTGGCCATGTAGCACCAGGAGGAACAGGCCTGGAACAGGCCTCTAGGGCAGAATCTCCAGCAGAAAGGACCTCAGAAGCATCAACTCACAAGAGGTAAAGAAAGCTACAAAGCTCAATGAGAGGGTTTCATAGCTGGGCTAGATGAGAACAGGATCCTCCTCAGCACAGAC
Source organism: Potorous gilbertii (assembly GCA_028658325.1). NCBI lineage: Eukaryota > Metazoa > Chordata > Mammalia > Diprotodontia > Potoroidae > Potorous > Potorous gilbertii. The sequence goes on from CM053771.1 coordinate 434,651,349, forward strand.
CCCAAGTGGGGACGTCAGTACAGGAAGCAGCGTCGATCTATGAAGCACAATATCAGGGCAGTTTTCCTTGATAATTTCATGAAAGTTGATGTCTACGATCCTTTTATCATCATGGGTTTCAGGTCATCTGATAATTTTTAAATTGTCTCTCCTGGATCTATTTTCCATGCCAGTTTTTCCAAAGATATATTTCATATTATCTTACATTTTTTCATTTTTTTGGTTTTATTTTTGCAATTTCTTGGTTTCTCATAAAGTCCACTCTTATGTTTAAAGAACTATTTTCTTCAGTGAGCTTTTCAATCTCCTTTTCCATTTGCCTAATTCTGTTTTTTAAAGGCTTCTTCTCCTCATTGGCTTTTTGGAGCTCTTTTGTCAAATGAGTTAGCCCAGATTTGAAGGTGTTATTTTCTTCAGCACTTTTTGGGTCTCCTTTAGTTGACTTGCTTTTCAAGCTCTTCCAGGGCTTGAGCCCATTTCATATTCATTTTGGAGGTACTGGATTCAGAAGCTTTGACTTTCTCTGAGAGTATGCATTATTCTTCCTCCTTTGAAAGAATGGAAGGAAATCTGGCAACGGAGGAAGTAACCTTCTATGGTCTTATTTTTTGGGGGAAGGAGGGCATTTTCCCAGCCTCTTTCTTTACCTCTGATTCCTTGGAGGTTCCTAGTGCTTCTCTTCACCCCAGGGCCTTACTCTGGGCTGGTGTTCAGATCAGCTGCTCAATTCCTCCCGGGAATTTAGGCCCAGTGCTTCATAGATGGACCCTGCAGCCTCCACTGTTAGGGCCCATGCTGGGTGGGACCCTGTTCCCACCTCACTCATCTGGGAAAGCCCTCCCTGCTGGGGAGTCTGCCTGTTGCAGTCCCATTCCTCCTGGTGTTGTGTGGTCATGGCTGGATTCTGCTCCACTCAGAGTCCTGTGGGGTAGACCTCTCCTGTTAGCCTTTCAGCTTACTGTTGGCTGGAAATCTCTTTCACTCTGTTGTTCTGTGACTTCTGCTGATCTAGAATTTGTTGAGAGTAATTTTTTACACGATGTTTTGTGGGGGAAGAGCTAGAATATGTGTGTCTTTCTACTCTGCCATCTTTGCTCCACCTGAGTTAGCCTATTTTTAAAGGTGTTATTTTCTTCATCAATTTGCGGGGGAGGGGGTCTCCTTTAGCAAGCTGTTGACTTGATTTTCAAGATTTTCTTGAATCATTGTAATTTTTCTTCCTAATTTTTACTCCACCTCTCTTACTTGATTTTCAAAATCCTTTTTCAGCTCTTCCATGCCCTGGGACAATTGCATATTTATTTTCTAGGCATTGGATGCAAAATTCTTGACTTTTGTGTCTTCCCCTTATTCTAATCTTTGTACTTCCTCATCCAAAAGGATGGAAGAGAAAACCTGTTCACCAAGAAAGTAACCTGTGGTCTTATTATTTTTCCCTTTTGGGGGGGGCATTTTTCCAAGCAATTACTTGACTTTTGGGTCATTTATCAAGATAGGATATACCCTGGGGACCTATAAGGTCTCAGTTCCTCCAAGGTGGAACAACCAAAGGAGAGGAGTTACTCCCTGGCTCAAGTAGCAGTTAAGCTTCAGGTGCTTTAGGCTGGGGCAGGGCCACCACTCAGGGTTGAGATTAAGATCAGCTCTCAATTTCCCAGGCGCTTTAAACTGAGACTTCAACAATGCCTGCTATGGTCACCACACACTGTGCTGCTGCCACAGCCAGGGGCCAGGGCTGGTGGAGGACCCTGCTTCCTTGTCATGGAGTTGAAAAAGCCCTCTCACTGAATTTTGAACTTGCCTTTGGAGTCTGTGAGTTGAAGTATCTGGGGACCTCAGCTGTTGCATGTTCTGCTCCCAAGGCCTGCTTCAGCCTTGATCCTCCTGGTGCTACACAGCCAAGCCTGAGCTGGGTTCTGCTGGTGTGATTGACATTTCCTGTTGCTCTTTCAGGTCCCCCTGGGCTGTAAATAATTCTGTGGCTTCTGCTGCTCTTGAATTTGTTGAGAGTCTTTCTTTACAGGTATTTTACAGGTTGTAGTAGAAGAGCTAGAGTATGTGTGTTTTTCTGCTCTGCCACCTTAGGTATTCCTTGGGGTAAAAATTGAGAAAACAAAACAACACAATTTAACCATGTTCACAAAGGGTATTTATATCAAAGCATAGAGCTGAATTTTAATTCTCTGACTCCAGATTCCTGACCATTTTACCATAGTGCTTTTTTGTTTCACCATTGTGTCTTTTAATAGAACTCTAATGAGCCAGGAAAAATCAGAAATTTTATTTTTCTTCAGCAAGTAGAAGCAGATTGGAAATACAATAATATGTTAGCTGAAATATCACTTATTATACATGTTCTACTGAATTCCAGCTTAGAGAGGCCAGGTAACTTTTCCAGTATCATATATTAGCAAGTATATGGGAAAGAACTGTAGGTAAGAATATTTAACTCCAATTACAATGATCTTCACATTATATTATATTTTTCTGAGTCACCGAATTTCATCAAAACCAATTTTGACAGAACAATAGGAGGTTGATGATAAGGAAACTATAATAAATTCCTTCAACATGAAGACAAATTCAAAAATGAATCCATTTCAGATAATCTTTAAAATACCTGGGCTCCAAATATAAATATAAACCACAATTTATATTAAAGGGAAAAGAATGCTCCTATAAAATTACAATTGTTGAATTTAAAATTTGCTTTCCTTCTTGTTATTTGACTTTGTTTACTGAAATTGGTAATGTTTTTACTATTTAGATTCCACAGTTGATTATGTGTTTTATATACGACCAATATATAGCAGTAACCATCCATTCCTCATGTAGGTTCAGATAATTCTTTGACCAAAAGGAAAGCAAATTTTGTCTGTGACTTGATTGGCTGAGAGGTCAAAGTTGACAATGAAACTTCTTGGTGGTTTCAAGACAACAAAATGACATCATTTCTTGGTCACTTATTGACAAAATAATAGAAGTACCGATAAGATTTGGGTTTTTCAGACCAAATGGATGTCCCAAGACCACCTGACACTAGCCAGACCACTTTTATTGTGGAGGGTAGTACACTCAATGTCTGTCAGAGATGTCTTGTTTTCTTGATAAATATCTTTTTGATTTTATGGTTAAGTAAACATCCTTTTCTTGACAGTGAAATGATATATGCATGTGTCTACTCATTCTAATACATTCTCAAAGGATTGGCAAAAACGAACAAACACACAGGTGCATACACACACACACACACTCACACAATGGGAGCTTAATCTCAAATTTTTGTTTTGTATGTGTGTATAATCAAATAAGGAAGATTATCATCTGATGAATCAGCAAACAATGTTGTTTTACATGCCTTGCATTTTTTGTTGAGGTGACTTGTATCATTCCTACAACAGTATGAATACATTTTAACAGTCCTCTCTCCTAATAAGCATAGTTTAAGTGGTTCTGTCTCACAAAACAGGAATATTATAATTCTTTTTTTTTAAATTTTCACATCTTTTAGGAGTAATTGATACACATACTAGTAAGCAACACATATATCTAATATTCTTCTTAGAGATAAATCATATATGGATAAAAAGTTTGTCATCCAAGCATTCAATTCCTAAGTTTCCCATTAAATTCTGTAAAGTTGGTAAATCATCAGCTTGACCTGTATTAACAAATAGCTGTGAGACAGGACATTTAAATGTAAATTCTCATATTAAAAATATGCCAAACAAGAATTTAACCAGTCAAGTCTTAATACTTATTGGGTTTTTTTGTTCCTTCTTGGTTTAAAAAAGGAGCAAATTTTTGCAAATCAAGGAAAAAAATACTCAAAACACAGCATTATGTAAATAATACCAATATAAGATGATGAAGAAAGTTTAAAATGATAATATTAAGTGTTATTGTAAAGGCAGTAATTTGTTTATATTCATTTAAATTGTTCCAAATAGAGACATTGTACCTTCATATATTTTTTCAACAGTTAAAACTATTTCTTACTCCCATTCTTTCTCATTCTCTCTCCATTTCCCACATCATTTCATTTTGAAGATGTTCAAGTATGTCTTAAGAGTTTTTGTTGCATGAATGGGATGTACCTCCAAGTAAATAATTCAGAAAATAATCAATGGATGGCAGATTTTAATGAGAAAATTTCACTTAGAGCTTTATATGCCATGAGTTACACCAATTTGATGGCATTTTTGTAAATTGAACCACATGTAGTACACTATATTGATATTATATTGTCTGGAGCTAAAATAATTACAGTATCAATTTAAAGTAACACAATATTTCATAATTCAATAAATTAAGTGAAGGGGAGATTTTTAAGCTCTCTTAATTGGCCCTTCTGAATTTAAAGTTGCTATGTAAGAAGTATACTTTTCTTAGTCACATGCCATGAAGGTTAGTTATTTTCTCTGAGGGAAAAAGCAAACAAACATACAAAAAAACAAACAAACAAATCTTTACATATACAACTCTGGATGTTGTTACCAGCTGGGAAGTAAAAATGTGCATGAAAATAAAAGTGTGCTGAAGCTTTTTAAGCTATTTTACTGTATCCTCCAGTCTTTGAGGACATTAACCATTCCTAAAACTTAGTAACTTTTCTCATTCAGGTTTTGTTGATAAGATATATCTGCTTAAAGAGCTGAAATGATTTTTCTAAAATCAGAGCGCATTAAGGAGAGAAGAACTTACTAGTTCCTTGCATAATGCTTATTTTGTGTAGAAAATTGGCTTTTCATATGGCATGAGTCCTAATCACAGTTCTTCAATTTAATTACTCTGAGGTATTACGAGATTTGTTTTACCTTTCTGAGTCTTAGGAAAGAATACATGATCTGCCTTTCTCACAGAGTTTTTATAGTGGTTCAGTAATAACATATTTAATTTCATTCAGTAGAACTCCTCCAGTGAGATTTCTCTATCCTCTTCTCCACCCCAGGCTACTTAAGATGTGTCTGGATTCTGAAAGAACTGACATGGTCAGTGCTTTAGAAAAATTTTCTCTTCCAACTTTTTTCTCTTTTTTCTGACTGGATACTGACTTTCTTCTGTCTTCATCATTGTGAAAAGGTGGTTAGAAATTCATTCCATACACATCTTCAGTATCAGTTCTTCTTTGCTAACGGTTGTGGGCAAGGATCCTTCAGATCTCCTCATCTTTGGAATAGACATGGCTACTTTACTCATTTGGATGAAGAAGGAGTCACTAGCGACCATGATTTTATTAACATAAACAAACACACAAACAAACCAGAAAAATCCACAGGGCCTTGACTTCCTTACTTCCTCTGTGTCCTAAGATATTCAAGGTCTTACCATCTGTTTTACCGAATCAAGTTAAGGATACTCAGTCATTTTCTTCTGCTCTCTACCTAGGCAGTACAATGCTGGGCATGGACTCAAGACCTTAATTCAAATCCTTCCCTTTATACTCAATAGGTTTGTGACCATGAAAAACTCACTTAACCTCCATCTGCCTCATTTGTCTTTACTTTAAAATGAAGGTAATAATAGAAACCTTCTTCATGGTTGCTTTGAGGATCAAGAAAGATAATATTTGTAAAGTGCTTAGTATAGTCCCTGGCACATAGTACTCACTTAACAAATCTTTCTTTCTTTCTTTCTTTCTTTCTTTCTTTCTTTCCTTCTTCCTTCCTTCATTTCTTCTTTCCTTCCTGAATTCATTCCTTATTTTTTTCCTTCTGATAAAAATCCCTCTATGAATTCAGTTACATTCCTTTTATTGAAAATCATGCTCTTTGTTTATGTTTTGTTTTACCGTATACCACCATTACCCAGGAAGGTTGGTGACCAGTACTAATCACAATTGTAATATATTTTGTAACTAATAGAGATGATTCCAATTTGAATGAATTTGCCATGTATTATGTTTAATGCTTACTTCCAGTAGTGGCAATGATCTCAACAGGAAAAATCCACTTCACTGTGGACCTTCATACTATTTATAAAATAGTCTTTTGAGTCACTGTGGACCTTCATACTATTTATAAAATGGTCTTTTGAGTCCCATCTCTGAGGTGAAAAACTATGACATAATACTGAGTCACTTTTACTCTGTATTTCCATATAAGCACTATTTTGTATCATAACATACTATAAGAATGTTGGCTATTATTAACTCTCTATTTTATTTTCAATTATACCAAACTAGATCCTATCAAAGCATTTAGTGGCTCTCTGACTTTACTTTTGTTCTTAATGGAAATCCTTAAGGGGCCTTGAAACAAAGTTATGTCCAAATTAAATGTCAGAGAATATTTTATCAGTCTTAAAAATCTGTCAGAGATACCTAATTAAAAGAATTTTAGGGAATAGGAAACATTCACTGGAGAATGCAATTCAGTTGCATTTTCCTCCAAGAAACTTTAAAATGACACCTCTTACAAAATTTTGAAATTGCAGAGTCAACAGAGAATCAGGGTTAGTCTTTTCCCTGCTGCAGGCATATTAGGAGGTCAGTAGGAAAAAAACTGTGACACTAGAATGGGAGTCTACCTGAAACTGATACAGATAAAGATAGCAACAATAGCTTCAGTGGCAAAAGTTTAAAAGCTCTCAGTACAGAGTACAGGGTCAAAGTGGTTATAAAAAATTATAGGGGATCCATTTCTACTATTGTGTACAGGTGGAATGGATAAGCAACTCTATTACTCATACATCCTTCTGGGTCACAGTTCCAGGCTTAAGCAGAGTGCTGGTAGTCAGGTATAAAAGAGTAGGAGTCCTTGTCACAATTTCAAAGAAAATGGCTAGTGTATGCAGGTGCAAGAGAGAAGGGATTACTACTGTATAAAGACCAGAGTGCAGACCATGAAAGTTGTCACTAGAATAACCTGTACCAGAAAAAGATCACGTTGGAAGCACCACAAACTAACAGACTCCTTAAAAAGAGCGCTGAAAGTGCACCACAAAAGAAGCCTAAGCTTTCGACGGTGTCTCCCCAACTTCTGGTGAGAAAAGATCTATTTCAACATAAAATTCAAAGTAATAAATTAGTCTGAAAAAGTGAGCAAAAATTTGCTTGTAAAATGCTACAGTGGTGGAAGGGAAGATACCCTTGCATAACTCAGAGAAAGACAACAATGTGTAAAAAGCTACAAACAAAGCCTCAAAGAAAAGTATTAATTGGACCAAAACCCAACACAATCCTTTGAAGTACTTAAGAAAGAGGTAAGAGTGGTAGAGAAAAATTTTGGAATGTAAATGAGAGTAATGCAATAAAAATGTGAAAATAGTAGAGATTAACAAAAGACAAAACAATTACTAATATAATAACACTTAAGAGGTAGATCAAAGATGACAGAGTAACAGCATGGACTTACTATCTCTCTCCCTGCAAACCCAGCCAAATACCTGGAAAAAATAACTCTAAAAAAATTCTGGAGCTGTAGAACCCACAGAATGATGGAGTGAGGCAAATCTCCAGCACGTCAGCCTGGAAGATCACAGGGAAGTGTCTATCATGCCACACTTGGAGCAGAGAGCCCTTCAGTGTGGGCCACACTTGCACAGACAAGATTTGAGCAGGTGTTTGGGGGACTGAATCTTGGGCACCTGTGATAGTTTCCAGACTTCACAACCCCAAAACGCTTAGGATAAGTCAGGAAAACATAAGATTTATCAGCGTCTATACTAAGGTATCAAAGTGCTTGAAATATGATATTCTAGAGGTCAAAGGAGCTGTGATGAAAATCAAGAATCACCTATCCAGGAAAACTGAGTGTAATACTTCAGCGGAAAAATAGTCATTCAATGAAAAATAGAACTTTCTTTTTTTTAAATTTATTTTTAATATAGTTTATAACAGATAAATCAATTCAAACTTTTGGTCAGGTGATACATCTTTTTACAATATGGACTTCAAAGGAATTTTTTTTAAACATAAGTCAGCTGAGACACACATAATATTTATGTTGCTAACTTCACAAACTCTTCATCTAATTGTTTCCACAGTATTACTAAGAATAAAAGGACCCTAACTTAATATTGTTGGTCAAAAATCCTATGCCTAATAGCTTAATTTTAGGCAGCCTCGAATGTTCCTCTACCCATCATCTGTAATTGAATAGATCTAGTATTAAGCTTACAAACCTTTTGAATATTGGAAATTGCCACCGGGTTTAGGGACCTTGCAATATCTACAATATCTACCCAACTTCATGTCTATTCCAGGCAGAAGTAGATTGTCCACTTGCATTCAGTCAGGCTTAAAGTCTTCCAGGTGTCAGTGGGAAAATTGAGTCTAGAGAATCTCACCTCAGCCCATGATGAAGAGCTGCTCTCTCACTCTTCTTTTGAGATCACCTATGCAGTTCATACCAGTAGCTCATGAGAATACTGGCATCATGTAATGGAGGCTCAGAGAGCCTTTCTTGCTTCCCATACCTGGAGCTAGACTCAGAAGAACAGTCGCTTAGGAGTACCATAGCATCTAAAAATGGCAAGTTCCTATAATCAGGTTTAAAATATGATTATAGTTTCACTTTGGCTAAGGAACATCTCCTCTATGGCTTTTTGGACCTCTTTTTCCAAGTGAGTTAGCCTCTGTTTAAAGCTGCTATTTTCCTCATTGCTTTTTTTTTATTTTAATTTTTTTCTTATTTTTTGGTTCTCCTTTAGTAAGGTTCTAACTTTATTTTTAAAGTCTTCTGTTTCCCGAGCCAAGTTTAAGTCCCCTTTGGAGGTAGGGCCTTTGACTTCTTCTGACAGTATGCCTTGTTCTTCCTCATCCAAAAGGATGGGGGGAGACACCTTTTCCCCAAGAAAGTAACCTTCTACAGTCTTATTTTTTGTTCAGTGAGCTTTTGAACCTTCTCCTCCATTTGGCTAATGCTGCTTCCACTGCTTTCTCCCAAGGGTGCCTTAATTATGAAGACACCCTGCTCCCTTCGGCCGACCAAAAAGACCCTCTCACCAACCTTTGGCTCCTGTGGGTGGAGGGACCTGGGCTGCCACTGGAGATTCTGTGCCTGAAGTCTGCTCAGATCTGCTCCCCTTAGTGCCAGCAGCCAAGGCAGGGTTCTGTTCTGGGTCTGGTGTGTGACAAACCTTTGGTATTAGATTTTCAGGTCTCACTGGAACAGAAATCTCCTCTGCTCCTTTGATCTGTGGCTTTTGCTGCTCCAGAATTTGTTGGGATTTCTTCTTTACAGGTATTTTATGGGCTGTGGGTTAGGAACTAGCATACGTATGTCATTCTACTCCACCGTGTGGACGCCTCCCCAAAAAATAGATAACTTTAAAACATTTCTGTTGAAATGACCAGAACTGAATACAAAACTTGATTTTCATGCACAAGAATCAAGAGAAGCATGAAAATGTAAATAGGAAAGAGAAATCATAAGGAGCTTATTAAATTTGAACTGTTTACATTTTTTATTTGTAACTCTTGAGACTTTTCTCAGTATTAGGGTAGTGGGAGGGATTACGCATACATAGGCAGAGGGAACAGGTGATTTGAATAGGTACAGATGATATCTAAAAAATTAAATTTAAGGGATAGGATAGGAATATATTTGTAGGAGAAAGGGAAAATTGTAGTGGGGCAAATTATCTCACTTAAAAGAGGGAAGAAATAGCTTTTCCAATGGAGGGGACTAGCAGGAAGGTAAGAGGGAGAGAGTGAAGCTTGCTTTCATCACATTTGGCTTAAGGAGAGAAAAACACGCACACTCAATTGGGTATGAAAATCTTTCTTACACTACAGGAAAGAAAGGGTTATTGGATATAGTGGTTGGGTGGATGATAGAAGAGACAGCAAATGGGAGAAGAGGGTAATTAAAAATCGGTAATTTTGAAGAGATATGGGGTCAAAAGAAAGAATAGAATAAATAAGGGACAGCATTGGATGGAGGGAAGAGATGAAGAGAAAATTTGGAACTCAAAATATTTTGGAATTGTCTGTTGAAACCTAAAAATAAATTAATAGATAGAAAAAGAAAATAACACTTAGAAAAGCAGAATTTGCAAAATTCAAAATGAAATACAGAAATTCAATAAAGAAGGCAACCCTTTAAAAAGCAGAATAGTGATGTGCTCGTCATCATTGCTAGTATTGAATAGTGTTCTGGAGATACTACCTATAACCTTAAGAAAAGAAAAAAGAAAGAAATTAAAGGAATTAGAATATGTCACAGAGAAACAAAGCTACCACATCTTACAGATGATATGATAGTATACTTAAAGAATTCTTGAGAATCAACTTACAAATAATTCAAATATTTAACGAATTTAGTAAAATTGTGGAATATAAAATAAATCCTCAGGAATTATCAGTATGTTTACATGTTACCAAGAAAATCCAACATGAAGAGATAGAGAAATTCCATTTAAAATAAATGATAGACCATATAAAATGCTTAGAGATCTGATTGCAAAGATATATCCGAGGTTCATAAGAGTATAATTATAGAACATTCTTCACACAAATAAAGTCACATGTAAAGAACTGGAAAAACATTCATTATTCATGAGTAGGATGACTCTACACTATAATAAAATGGCAATTCTACTTAAATTAATTTACTTATTCAATGCAGTAACAATAAAATTGCCAAAAATATTTTACAGAGCTAAAAAAAATAAAAATGGTTACTTAATAAAATAGAGAACTTTCAAGTATTCCTGATGAAAAGACCGAAACTTAATAGGAAATTCAAATAAAAACCCAAGTCTCAAGAAATACATAGAAAGGTGTACATAAAAGCATAATCATAAGGTACTCAATAGACTTAAACTGTTTACCAGTTCAAAATGATACATGTAACTGCTAAGAATGTTGTAAATATTAAGCAGTTAAAAGGTGTTTAAATGCAGGGGCATGGGTACGAATCAATTGCATTGCTATGCTGTCCTAAAAAACCCAAAAAAACAACAACAACAACAACAAAAAGCAGGTGAGAAATAGAGATAACCTGGGATAAGGACGAAGGGAGAAGTAGAGTGGGGAAAAAAATTCTCACAGAAAATATGTGTACTCATTGGAATTGATTGAAAGATGGAAGAATACACACACAAAGTTGAGTGAGAAATTTATCTTATTTGATAAGAAAATAAGAGAGTAAGTGTACTAAAGAAATAGCAGGATCAAAGGTAAAAAGAAGGCAGATTGAGGGAGGCAGTTGTTAAAAGCAAAATAGATTTTTCAGAAAATGGAATGGAGGGAAATATACAGTTAGCAATCATAACTGTGACTCTGAGTGGGATGAGCTCACCCAAAAATGAAAAGTGCATGGGAAAATGGCTTAAAAACCAGAGTCAAACAATATTTTCAAGAGACATACTTGAAACAGAAACACACACAAAGTTAATTAAAAAAAGAATAGAATGGTGGGGATGTAGAATGAAGTTTGGATGGAGCTTTTCTCGATATAGTGGACTCTAAGAAACACCCAGGAAAATAAGGATTATACAGTGAGAATTTCACAGCTGGGAAGATAAGGTACTTTGTAAACTGCAACTATATGTGTAAATTATTTATTATTATTTCAATGCAGTAACCTTTTTTTCATTTATTTAATATATGCCAGTCATTGTGCTATTTATATCACACTTAATGCAAGTCAACAATTGTGGAAGAAATTGTGATTATGATTTCCTTCTCAATTTACTAAACATTCTAAAAGCCTGATAAATGATCCTCTTTACTTGTAGCAATTTACTTGCACTGACTAACTTAGGTAGAAACTATCTAAGCAAATAATAAATAACTCATATTCTTTGGTGTTTTAAAAGTGGGCCAAACACTTTGCATAAGATAATTCTATGAAGTTTGTAGTGAAATATTCATGGTCTCCATTTTATTGCTAAGGAAACTGTCTCAGATAGTTGAGTGCTACCCAGGGTAACCTAGTTAGTGCTTAAGTATTTTTTTTGGAAATTTAAGTTTATTGGTCACTTTACCTCTCCCTGAAAAATCTTGGCCATAATAAATTCTCATGTTTTTGAATACTATGTTACTTAAGAATCTGTTTTGCCCAATTTATACTCCATGGCATATAATTCTGTATTGCTCTCTATTGGCTATATTAATATGTGTCAATTCCCTTGATGAGGTTTAACAATGTCAAAGGTATGGCCCTTAAATTATTTTTACTTTCCTCTATGTCCCTCAATGCCCCCATTTTTTTGTCATGAAGGACAATATAACGAATAATTCTTGAATCAATTTCACTAATTATACTTAGATTTTACTTTTTAAATCTCCCCTGCTCCATTTCTTTCTATCACATATTTCCTTTACCTTACACTGTCTCAGATCACTTTGCTTGACCTTACTGGGACAGATATGAATTTATTCTTTTTCCACTTGCTCAACTAGTATGTTTTGCTTAATTTCCTATTAACTTTGGGTTTCAATTTATTATACCAGAACTCAACTCCCAAAGCAGAACCCGGCATATACAGATAAACTTCTAGATCTGTAACTAGGAGAAACCTAGTAAGACTTTCCTCCAGAGTGGTGACATACAGAGGACAGCATGTCATCTTTCTCGACCCTCTGCAATGTGACATGAACAGCTGTAATGCCAATTTGATACCCATACCAGCTACTATGAATATACACATATATTTCCAAGGCTGATTGACAAAATATAATAAACTCTCTACATCCAAGACCAAATCAAAATGTTTATTCAAAAATTTGCTATGTGTATAGCAGAAGGTAAGCTTTAGAAAGGTGCTCATCACCAGCCTTGGGAGTTACATCTCAAGTGTTCTTTCCCTCAAACCTACCCACAGGCAAGTTCCCTAGGTAATATACTCCCTCAGCCCTTTCCTCTCTCTGCCTTTGCCTGTCTCTGCCCTTGCCTCTTCAAGCTATACAAGATGTACTGTTTGCAAAGAAGGACTCTTTTTTTCCTTTGTCCAATCTACTTCAAGTAGATTGGAAATCTATTTAATTCTAAAGGCATGAAAATCCCTGTGGTCCATAATCTAAATGACTCTCCCTCAGGGTTCCATGTGAGGTCTATTAACATTCCATCAACCCTGCACCATCCTGAGCATCTGTGTTGACAACAGACCTATTATCATGTTGCTATACCTCCTTATTTAAGTACCTTTCTTTCTGTAATGTGTTAATCATTTCCTTGAATAGGGAGAATATTATGTTGAGATGAAAGAATACACTACACAAATCTCCCTGATATTTAGAGTTCTTACCTGTGTGAGAGGTCTTGAAATAGCCTTCTCATCACTGTCTAATCATTTTATTTGTTGACCTATTGATTTTACATACCGCTTTTCTAATAGACCACATAATTCATATAGCTGGCAACTATTTTATAAGTCACTGAGTAAAATTTACTATTTTTTTCAAATGTTGAAACTGAGACCCAATGCAGCAAAAGCATTAATTTTGGAATTGAAGAAGTTGGTTTCATGTCTTATATTTCATGATTACTATTACATATATGACCTAGGACTAATTACTTAAAGTTCCTTCGTTTTAATTTGTTTATCCATCCTTTAGCTTCAAATCTAGCATTCTTTACACTTCAGAAACTTATCTTCCCAATGCTTGAATGGCAAGTTCAAAAGTAAGCTTTCTGATTCATATTCTGAACATAATTTATGAAGGAATTAGTTTGGTGGGTTGTCAGTTTCTTAATTCAGTATATCTGTGACTCTATCCTCCTTATAGTAATATCTTGAGATGGTTTTCTAAATGGTTTTCACGTACCTGCCTTATAGGGAGATTGCTAGTATATCTCTTCATATCCAGTCTTGATAGTCTCTTTTTGAGTCTGGGATAAAAACCCTAGATTCTGGGAAGAGGACAAGAGTGAAAGGAAACGGCATATAACTTTGATGCAAGAGCAATCTTCTTACTTTTCCAAAAGTGGAATTGCATGCTTAACAACCTGATTGTTTTAACCTCAATAGAGGATTTAAGATACTGTTTGGTAACCTCTTGTTGGAGATAAAGTAGAAATATATATATATATATATATATATATATATATATATATATATATACACGTAATGTTTTGGACAGCATAACATGGAAAGGCAGAGTCAGAAGACATGATTTTGATTCTTGGCTCTACCACTTATAACCTATCTTAACCTGAAGCAAAAACCTTTACCCAGTAATCATAATAGTAAAATGAGATGCCTGGTTGACTAATTCGGAGGTGGGAGGGGATCTATAGAGACAATCTAGGTAAGGCATAATAAGATGAATGTTTGAATGAGTTACAAGGCCTGAGTCTGATTCTTTGCTCTGTCATTGCCTGTGTTTCCTTGAGCCAGTAATTCAGCTTCTCTGAGTCTCTGTTTTCTTATTTTTAAAGATATGTCTCTAATTTAAAAAATCTCTGATTTTCAGCTGTCTGAGGTCTCTTCTAAGTTGAATATTTTCCTTCTATCTGTCCATCTATCTAACCATCTATCTAACCATCTATCTATCCATCCATCAATGCATATGTGTATGCATTTATGTAAATATGTATTTCTCAATCAGTCATCTACACATGTTATGGAAATTATTTCTAAGCCACATAACATATATATAGCTGTATACATATGTACATAAGCACATATAGATAGATGTCTATAGATACATAAATACACACATATGATTCATAGATAAACACACAGGTAGATAGATGCACAGATCTAACAGAGGTAAAATCATTTCTTGTAATGTGAATTTATTTAAAATTATCATTTGCTAGCTTAGATCATACAAATACAAGATCATCATGCAGTGGGGAACTAGAAGCACCTTAAGGACTTCAAAATAAAGCCTGCAAGAGGGTATCAATTGGCTTATTTAGTTCCATTTTATTTCATCTGCAATTAAATTGACATGTGTATAATCAGATACTTTTTCTCTGCCAAAGGTCATGTGAAATTGAAACTTGGCAGAGTAAACCTCTTGAAGATTATATCTTAAGCCTTATGGGAAATTCGTTTATTGACTTCAGCTAAAAACATTGTAATATCTTTAGAAAATGTAAAACATTCATATTTAATAAAGAGCCATTGTGAAAACATTACACTGATTAGATCAGTAAACTGCTAATTATATTTCATAAAGAATATTTAGCGATGCAAAGTGACTGCACTTATTTTAAGTCTAATCATATATGACATTCAGAGGTAGAAACTCTCTCATGGAAAGTAACTGTGTAAGTAACATAGTAATATTTCTCTTTAAGTCACTGTCTATGGCATACAGAATGCAAATGCAATTTCACAATATGTTGTGTTGATATAAGCAATAAAATACATATTCAGAGTTTGAAGTGGAATGGAATTACAGTGGTTATTGGTTTACTGTTGGAAACTCCATTTAGATGATGCATTATGACTATTGAATTTAGATTCAGTATGATGACATCCATGACTTTTTCTTGCTTCTCATATTGTGAATAACTTAACACAAAACATTTCCAGTTGCATTCGGACACTGTACAGATACCATTTCAGAATTATAAAGTTGTTTTGAGATGTGAAATGTTACAACATGAAAGACATGCTTGTTCAATTATAAGCTGTGAACTTCTTTTAATAAAGCATATCATGCTTTCTAGAAATCTGAATTCAAATTTACTCTGTAGGGATTTGTTTTTCTTGAGTTCTTCCAATTTCCTGCACCTGTAATTTCACCATTTAACTTCAGAGAAGTCATTTTGTTTCATTTTTAAGGATTGTAAGTAATGACCTTAAATCTCCACTGTTCCACAAGATATTAAGTAGGCAATGAGAATTTGCTTTCATCCCCCTCAAAAGTGGTCCCTTGATAAACGACACACAACACACACACACACACACACACACACACACACACTGCATGTATTTATGAAATGTAATACTGAAGAAGACTTATGAAGGTCCCTTTGGAAAGCAAGATCAAGTCAGACAATACTTAATTCAGACTATTCACTGGAAAGTCAAATTTTGAAGTTGATACTTAAATACTTTGACCACATAATGAAAAAATAGCACTCATTGGGAATAAAAAAAGCAAAACTATTGTCTTCAAAGACTAAAGGCAAAGGAAGTGAGGGACAGTACAGGATGAGATGAATAGAAGGTGTCATGAAACAATTAATATGAACTTGGACAGACGTCAAGAGATAATGCAACACAGAAGGACTGGGTGTACTCCAATCCATGTAGTTACAAAGGATCAGACATGACTCAATGACTGAACAAAAAGAAATATATTTGTGAAATATATGATGCAGTTAGATGGCTCAATGGATAGAGTACTAGGCCTAGAACAGGGAAGACCTCCATTGAAATCCAGCCTTAAATACGTTCTACCTGTGTGACCCTAGGCAAATTCACTACCATTACAAAAACAAACAAACAAAAAAATATGAACAATGTTGGTGTGATATTATCCACGTGGTCAAAAAGAGATAAATATGAGTGAATAACTAATGCAATAGAAACATACACGTATAACACACACATGCATTTATAAATACAAAGAAGCAAATACGTGTTTGCATTTATTTGTACTTTCTGTTTTTGTGTTGCAAATACAATTATTTCTGGAAATACCCTTTCTTCCCTCTCCTACCCAGTGAGCGGCTATTCTTCTTAACAAAAGCAAGCAAAACAAAGAGCAATTGAGAAAAATGAATCAATCTATAAGTCATCCTGATGATTATATTATATTCTACATAGATATCACTACACCATTTCATTGAACTGGCATATGAGCATTTTTTTTCAGATTCTTCTTTGACACCACACTTATTTATTCTAATTACGTAGTGTTCATTTCCTTTGTTTATGGTTATTTCAACTTATATTGCAATAGTTAAAGCAGCAAGTGCATCAGTGGACAGAGCAATGAAACTGGAGTTATAAAAGAATTGTGCTCAAATTCAGCCTCAGATATTTACTACTTATATCACACTGGAAAAATAATTTAACCCTTTCCTTTCTCAATTTCCTCATCTATACAATGGGGTAAGTAATACAATTCGCCTATCAGGGCTGCTGTAAGATTAAAATGAAGTATTTAAGAAGGGTTATGTAAACCTTAAAGCATTATAATTGCTGTTATTATTTAATAATTAAACAATTAGGAATAATAGAAATTATTATTAGTATTACATTTGCTATCTCTACATACTTTACTTAGGATCAGTTTGTATAAGTTTCCATATGCTTCTTGATATGCATTTTTATAACGTCGCAAGTGTTCCATGATAAATATGTGTCATATATTTACCCATTCACCAAATGGTGAGCACTCACTTTGCTAGCGTTGAAGTATTATTCTGATTATCTTGCTGTATTTGAATTTGCGAGATTTTTTTTTATGCTATCAAAGGGTAGAAATCTTTATACAATAACATCTCCTGGCCAGGAAATTGTTTTGAGTGAAATTACAATAAGGAAACATAAAATGAGGCATGTTTCTCCGACAATATATTTTATTAACTGGAGTATGCTACCTACAAATAAAAGAGTTAATGGTCCCTTCAGCTTCCAGCAAAAGATCCAAAGCAAAAGGACAGGTCTCCTCTTATAGGTTTTTAGGACTACAGAATAAAAACAGAATACAGTAGGTAACATGGAAGAGTATAACATTCTTGGTTACATAGCTGAGGCATGAAGAAAAATATGATTGGTTATAAGTTGGAAATAGAGTTCAGCAACAACCTCTCTTTTTCCCTCCTGTGACTAGAAAGTGTAAATAGTTTGAGTCCACCTACAAGACAGTGAATCAGACTTTTTTGGAACGCAAACCAGACACCCTTGGAAAAAAATCAATGTAAAGATATTAGGTCAGATTCCCTTTTTGCAAGTTGCAACCTCCAAAATTAATGGAATTATTTAAAGCACAGGTAAAACAGTGATTAACCAAAGAACTGGATTCATAAACTTAATCCATTATAGACCGGCTGAACCTTGTACAAAATTCAGAGACAGATAACCATAACTTACACAGTTGCAGGAGAAAATAAAATAACTATAAATAAGATCAATAAGAAATTGATACAGAATTAACTTTAATCTTCTCAAGGCTAATCTCCTGTTCAGACTTGTGAATCTTGCCAATTCAGGAATTGTTATAAGGATCAAATGAGAAGATGTCTGTAAAGCACTTAGATGTCTATCTAGAATTTTGGTGCTTGTGGAATGGTAGATGGTTAAAAAGCATGTATTCCATACTCCCTTTCCACAATAGTTATCTAACACATACCAAACTCACTTGCCTGAATTCTTCACTTTTTAAGCACTTGTAATTTAATAGAAGCAAAAGTATCCATATAAAACTCTTGAATTCTATTTCTCCCAAAGCCAAAATCATAAATCTTAGAACTGAGAAAGACATTAGATATCATCTTTTCAACGATTCTTATATTTATAAACAAGGAAAATGAAGAACACATAGGGTAAGTCACTGGCTCTAGATCCCAACAATAAAATATCACAATAAAACTATGTGTAGTGTACTAAGTTTTATACTATTTTCTCTTTAAAACAACAGGGTAAAATAATTCCACTTTTAAAAACAGTAAGAGAATTTAAAAGTGAATACTGCATCAGTAATGCAAGTCTTCTAGGTCCAAATTCAGTGCTTTTTTATCACAACTCAAGATCAAGAAATCTGACCCCAAATTCCAAACTCTTTCCAACACAACATAATACTATATGTAGCAAGAGATAGTAGGATTGTATTATCCAGTTATACCTAACTGAAACAGAATAAATCAGAAGAAAATAACAGCAGCCACAATAGCAATTCTCACCGAAAAACTATTTATAGTTTCCAAAGTATCTTTCTTGCAGCAACCCTGTAGATGCAAACTCACTGATCATTCTACTTTTCGAGAAAGTAATTAATCAATCTTTAGTTTGCATACTGATCCATTTCACCGTGATGCAATAGAATGAAGCTTACAAAGGAGATAAAGCACATTTAGAAATGGTATTTTTTTCCAGAAAAAAATGATTATCATCAATGTATTAAAATGAGAACTATAAAATGAACTTCAATATATTGCAGAAAACTTCATTTTGGTTTAAGTATCCAATTTCTTCTCATACTGATATGTCAGTCTTTGCCTTTGGGGATTACAAAGCTGCTACTGATTGTCCAAATGTCCCCTGGTGATCCTCTCTTAAGCGTATTAGCACAAGTAGCTCTGTCAAGACTATTTAAGTCATTGTAAAAGAAAAGGACTTGTAAAACTTATTTCTTCTTCTTACTGATACATATGTGTGATGAAATTAAACATGATCTCAGTGTACCTGGACAATGAAATTCACACGTGTCATAATTGCTTAATGAATAGACAAACCTTATGGTAGATTACTGATAATGACATTTTAAAAAAAGTGGAAATGAGTTGGGAACAAATTTTAGTATTAGAAAGCAGAGATTGAGATTTTATTTTGTAAGTGATGATATTTTAAAAATGAACAGGACTAATCCAATTACTATATTTTGTCGTGTCTTCAAATTAAAATTTCTTAAACATAGGTTTTACCATATGATTAATCTGATAAAAATTTTCAGTATTTTTCTTTTATTTCTAAGACAAATTACAAACCCTTCAGCATGGCATATATAGCTTTTCAAAGATCTGGGTTCCAAGTACTTTTGTAAATATTACATGTGTTTTGCCCTTCCATGCATTCTACCTTTGAAACAAAGTGCTCCATTTCTTGTTGCCCAGATGATATCTTTCTCCCTACCTTTCCACAAACTACCTTTTTTTGTCTATAAATATAAGTTTATATGTATGTACATGTACGTGGTGTATATATACATATATGTATATATAACTCATTATATATAATGTACCATATCAAGGTTATATAAATATATGTAAATGTATATATGCATATGTAATATATTTGTTTGTGTGTCTGTGTGTGTGTGTGCGTGTGTGACAAAACCTATTCGGGAAGAAGGGAGTGAAGACCAAAATAAAAGGTGAATATGAGAGAACAAAAGAAAACTCATAAGCAAGCAAAGAAAAGATGGCCAACTCTGAAGACAATGCATACTATTTATTACAGATACTTTCTTGAAGTGGAATTCTATTGCTCTATATTTTGAATGCTCTCTTGATCTGCTGTGCATATGGCAATATTTTTATTTTATATTATTATTTTTTATTTAAATTTATAATATATTTCTTTTTTTTCTTATTGTGCATTTTAAGAAATGTAGCATAGTAGCTTAAAGACATATTTTCCTAGAATGGCATGCTTATTGGTTCACTTAATCACCCTCAAATGACAGGTTAGAGACAGATTGTAAAGATTTTAAAATGTCAAAGAGAAAATCACATAACTTTGTCATTCAAAAAGCATATTATATGCCTCCCCTAACCCTACATTAGTTGTCAGTTTTAATGTGTGTAGTGAAGGTCAAATAACTACTAGGAAGTTTTTATGAGGTCACGGTGTTATACCTATATTCTACCTCTATAACCGTTACTCTGAAATTGGCAGAAAAGGTGGGAATAACGAAACATCTTTGAAATTGTTCTGCTAAAAGAGATTGATTTGACTTCAAAAGTTTGCCTTGTAATCCTCAAGATCTCTTTAAAACTATCTCTAAACTCAGCATCTCATATTTACCTATGTTATTTTTAAAAAATTGATAGCAGTATTGACTCAAAGATGACATTTCTTTCATTATGATTGGTCTCTTGGATTAACCTCTATACTGGTTCTGACTTGATATTTTCAGTGTCTTTACACTTACTTGCTATTGCAATTTGACATTGATCTGACATCAGTTCTATCCTTGACCTACTCTCAGGAAACTACCTATTTTCACAGAGGCCTAGAATATATGTCTTTTTGTACTTCATTATTTTACCTTCCATGGGTAGTGTAATTTGACAAGAAGTAGAAGATAAAGTTCTCCAAATTTGTGGAAGGGTATTGTCTCAAATAAAGCAAAGTTGCTTGTGTTATAAAATGATAAAGTTTTAAAATTGGAGTGATTTAAAATTTTCTGCCAAAAATTTCTAATAGATTTTTATATTAAGTAAAATCAATTGTGAATATTTCATGTAGAATAGACACAAAAAATGTAGATATTGATATTTGTAAATATGAACATAGGCAGTGGTGTAGGTATAGATTATGTGTGTATGCATATATATGTGTGTATGCGTGAAAAACTTTTGCATGTAATAAAATATATAGTTATTCCTTAATTCTACAATCAGGACCAAATATATAGTACAGTTAACAATTTCTCTATGGATGGTGGAAACAAAGTTGTAGAGTACAAGTAACAACACCACTACACATTCCCAACATTCTGCTCCAATCAACTTTAAAATAAAACCTCAAATTAAATTCTAGCATAACAGAGCCAAAAAAATGTCAGAATGGGTCACTTTTTACAACACAGGATCATTTAGGAAGTCATCAGGAGAGATCTATGACAGTTGGATTTAGAAGATGGCCCAGTGAGGGGTGCTTTGGAAGAAGCTGCAATAGTGGCACTAGCTTCAGGAGCTCTTTACCCTAAGATAGTAAGTGATCCAACAACAAGTCGTAAAGAAATTACAGGGATCCTTTTGCTGAAATTGGGTGTAAGACTCTATTGCCTTGCCTATGTGTAATTCTGCAGAACACTTCCAGGGCAAAGAGTAGCACTAATACTTAAGGCAACTGGAAAGCAGTGATCCCAGTAGCATTTCTAAGGCCAATATGAAAGACAGCACTTGTAGTTACAAAGGAATAGGGATCCTGATCACATTTCTGGGCTGGAGAAGAATGCTTAAGGTCATTCAAAAGGGAGCAAAAGTCCTGGTCTCAGTTCCGAGGGAAAAGTTATCACTAGCACTTTCAACTGCAGTAGAGAATGAAACATGGTTATAGGTTCAGGCACAAGAGTAATGCAAGCATTTTCTACTCCAAGAGATTAGGGTCCCTCCCTTCATAAAGACCAGAGAACACACCAGGAGAGTAGTGACTACACCCTTCCCTAGATAACAACACTTTGGAAGTGATGAAAACTTGAAAATTCCCTGACATAACACAGAAGAAGTAGCACAAAGTTGAAACGTTGGACAGTTCCCCCTTCAGCAAAGGAGCAAAGCTGAATTTTAACACAAAGATAAAATTCAAGAAATGGAATGGGAAAATGGACAAATGACCAAAAATAATCTGACAATAGAAACAAAAACCATTTTCCTTAAAATAGAGAAGTGTCAAAATCCTAAATCTGCACATATTGGTAGTTTGTTTTATTGAGACAATGCTCTTCTCATAGTAAGTATAACCCAGATGAAAACAAGGACAAACACTATGCTTCTCCTTTTTGCCACGCCATCACACTGTGTAAACTAGTAGAGGACATAGCTACCACTGGACATATTCTCTTCCCTCACAATGCACTGCGCAATAGAGAAAAATAAGCACAATAATTTCATGTAGTAGCTGGATTCTGCTCTTCCAGTGATATCTTACCACTTTTAAGTCACAGTATTTCTCTAGATAATTAATAAAGCAATGTTTCTCTTTCAGTGAGTAAGATCCCAGATAGGCAGACAAAGATTCAACTGTCCTATGTTAAGTCTTATTTAACTTTTGTTTCTGGTTTCCTCTGACTCCTACTTAGCTCACTTATTGTCCTACTTTTTTCTATACTGTAGTATCTTCTCCTATGACTTCTTAATATTTTCTAATGTTTTAAAAGAGAAGTTCTTGAAGGACGAGCCAAGATGGCAGAGTAGAAAGATGCACCTACTCTAGCTCTCCCCTCATAGCCCATAAAATGCCTTTTAAAAAATGACCCTAAGGAAATTCTAGAGCTTCAGAAGCCACAAAACGACAGTGAAAGAAATTTCCAGTCCAAGACAACTTGGAAGGTGAACAGGAATCACTGAGACATGGAGTGCAGCCCAACCTTGGCCACGGGGTTGAACAGGCCTCAAGGGTGGAATCTCCAGCAGGAGCTCAGGTTCCCAGATTACACAACGCACAAATTCCAAAGGCAGATACAATAGTTGCAAAAGATAGTTGCAAAAGTCAGAGAGAAAGTGTTTTTGCCTGTGTGAGAAGGGAACATGACCTGACCCCAACAACCCCAGGGCAGGTTGCTAGGGAATATAGTCCATTTTAGGAGCCTTCCAGCTAAAACCGCTAGGGGAATCATGGTGCTGATCTGCAACTCTGGCCTGAATGACAGGCCTGGGGTGAGGAGGAGCATGCTGGAGGCAGTTGTGGAGAGGGAACTGACTCAAGTATTCTGAGGAGAAAAGGTCTATCACAATGGTCTAAGAGCAGAGGACAGCATGGACTTGGCCACTGCAAGGCAGGGACAGGATAGGAACAGGCTTCAGGGAGCAGAACCCTTGGCAGCAACTGCAATTCACGACTGCTCAATCCACAAATGCCAAAGGCAGATATGAAAATCAATGAGAAAGCTCCTTCACTAGGGGGAGATGAAAATGAAGTCTGGTCCCAACAGGAGCATCCACTGTAGCAGTAGGGTCCATTTTTAGAATCCTCAACATAAAGCCCATGGTGGAAGTGAGCAGCTCATCTAGATCACAACCCTAAGTGGCTTTCTTGGGTAGGGAAGAGTGATGGCAGCAGAGCTGGGGTGGCTCTGGAGAGGAAACACTACTGGCAGATCCTGGGTAGAATAGGTCTTGTGGTTGCTGCCAGACCAGAGCAAAATGCACAAGGGAAGTAAACTCCTCTCCCCTGACTGTGCCACCTTGGAGGAACTGAGAACGTAGAGGTAACTAGAGAAAACCCTCCTCTTGAGAAAGAATTCAAAAATCAAGTAACTGATTGGGAAAATGCCCAAAAAGGGGGAAAACATAAGACTATAGAAGGGTAATATCTTGTTAAGTTGGTATTTTCTTCCATCATTTCTAATGAGGAAGAACAATGCATACTATCAGAGGAAGATCTAAAAGTCAAGGTTTCTCCATAGTAAACCTCCAAAATAAATGTGTAATCATCTCAGCTCATGGAGGAGCTCAAAAAGGATTTTGAAAATCAAGTAAGAAAAGCGGAGGAAAAATTGAGAAGAGAAATGAGAGTGATCAAGGAAATCATGAAAAGTAAGCCAACACCTTGCTAAAGGAGACCACAAAAAATACTGAAAAAGTAACACATTTACAAATAGGGTAACTCAATTGGCAAAAGAGGTCCCAAATCCCAATGAGGAAAAAAGAATGCTTTCAAAAGCAGAGTTAGTCAAATGGAAAAGAAAGTTCAAAAACATTAAAAAAAACAATTCTTTAAAAATTAGAATGGAGCTGATGGAAGTTAATGACTGTGAGAAACCAAGAAATTACAAAGCAAAACAAAAATAATGAAAAAATAGAAGATAATGTGAAATATCCCTTTGGAAAAACAACTGATATATACAATAAATCCAGGAGAGACAACTGAAAAATTGTGGGACTACCTGAAAGCCATGACCAACAAAGAAATCTAGACATTGTCTTTCATGAAATACCTGATATTCTAGAACCAGAGGGTAAAATAAATACTTAAAGAATCTATCGATCACCTGCTGAAAGGGAACCCAAAAGAAAACTCCTAGGAATATTGTAGTCAAATTCCAGAGTTCCTAGGTCAAGGAGAAAATATTGCAAGCAGGTAGAAAGAAACAATTCCAGTGTTGTGGAAAAACAAACAGGAAAATATAAGATCTAGCAGCTTCTACATTAAAGGATTTGAAGGGCTTATCATACGATACTGCAGAAGTCAAAGGAACTAGAACTAAAACCAAGAATCCCCTGCCCAGAAAAATTGAGTATAATACTTCAGGGGAAAAATGGCAATTCATAAAAATAGAGGACTTTCAAGCATCCTTGATGAAAATATGAGAGCTGAATACAAAATTCGACTTTCAAACATAAGAATCAAGAGAAACATGAAGAGGTAAACAGGAAATAGAAATCAAAAGGGACTTACTAAAGTTGAACTGTGTACATTCCTACATGGAAATATTATATTTGTAATGCTTGAAACTTTTTTCAGTATTTGAGTAGTTGGAGGGATTATGCACACACACACACACACACACACACGCAGACAAAGAGCATAAGGTGAATTGAATAGGAAGGGCTGATGTCTAAAAAATCAAATTTAAAGGAAAGAGAGGAATATATTGGGAGGCGAAAGGGAAAAACGAAATGCGGCAAAAATCTCTTATAAAAGAGGCAAGTAAAAGCTATTTCAATGGAGGGGAAAAGAGGAGACGTAAGACAAAATATGTGAAGCTTACTCTCATCACATTTGGCTTAAGGAAGAAATAAAATACACACTCATTTTGGTATGAAAACCTATCTTGCAACACAGGAAAGTGGGGGAGAAGGGGACAAGCAAGGTGGGGGGATGATGAAAGGGAGGATAATGGGAGGAGGGAGCAATTTGAAGTCCACATTCTTGGAGAAGGACAGGATCAAAAGAGAGAATAGAAGCAATGGGGGCAGGATAGGATGGAAGGAAACATAGGTAGTCTTACACAACACGATTATTATGAAAGTCATTTGTAAAACTATACAGATATGTCCTATATTGAATTGCTTGCCTTCCCAAAGGGAATGGGTGGGGAGGGAGGAACAGAAGTTAGAATTCAAAGTTTTAGGAATAATTGTCTAGTACTGTTCTTGCTACTGGGAAATAAGAGGTACAGGTAACAGGGTATAGAAAGTTATCTGGCCCCACAGGACAAAAGAGAACATGGGGATAAGGGAAGGGAGGGATGATAGAATAAAGGGCAGATTGGTGATAGGGGCAATTAGAATGCTCGGTGTTTTGAGGTGGGGGAGGGGAAAAGTGGGGAGAAAATTTGGAACCCCAAATTTTGTGAAAATGAATGTTAAAAGTTAAATAAATAAATTAATAAAAAAAGAATAATAAAAAAAAAGAAATACAGGTAATGATGTACAGAAATCTATCTTGCCTTCCAAGAAAATAGAGAAAATGGGGATAAGGGAAAAGGGAGTGTGTGATAGAAGGGAGGGCAGATTGGGGTAAGGGGTAATCAGAACGCATGGCGTTTTGGGGGGGAGGGAGAGATGGAGAGAAAATTCGGGACTCAAAATTTTGTGGAAATGTATGTTGAAAATTAATAATAAATAAATAAACATAGAAAAATACAAAAAAGAAGCCTTACTTCCAAAAGGGAAAAAAAAATAAAGCAGAACGTTTCATTCATGTCCGCATAATGTATTTGCACAAATTTAAATATAAAATTCAATAGTCTCCAGTTACTTGGTTTACAATTTAGTCACTATATCTGTTATAACAGAGAACACAACGTTTTCATTCATTATTAATGCAGTCATTGTTACGTATTAATATAGTTCTTATAAGGACATTAATCTGAAGTTCGTTTCCCCACCTGGAGAACATCTTGGCTCTATCTTCAACATTTTCTTTTTGAGATTTGTCACTTTACAGAATGATTTTAAAGTTTTTTCTTAAAGAAATATTCTGTTTCATTCCCTTTATACCACCGAAAGGATTACATAAGAAGGACAAAGTATCTTACATATACTAAACTCCTTTCTAACCTTTAAAGTTTAATATGATATTATTATTTCTACGAGGAGTAGGACCAGAAACAGTAGAAGAAGTAGAAGCAGTCAAAGTAAAAGCAACAACAGTAGTAGAAGTAGCAGCAGCAGTACTATTAGTGGTAGTGGTGGTGATGGTGGTGGTGGTGGTAGTAGTAGTAGTAGTAGTTTTAGTAGTAGTGATGATAGCAGTAGTAGTAGTAATAGTAGTAGTAGCAGCAGTAGCAGAAGTAGCAGCAGCATCAGTAGTGTTAGTGATGGTTGTGATGGTGTTATTATCACTATCTTTAGTAGTAGTAGTAGTAGTAGCAGTAGTACTATAAATAGTAATAAAGTAGTAAAATATGAGTATTACTGTAATAGTTCATCCAGCAACAGATCAAATAATCAGCTGATGATGTCAATCAGAGACTGAGGGACAGAAATAGAGATAGAAACAGAAAGTTTTTCTATTAGAGAACAGATTTTAAGAAACATCAAGATCAACATAAGCCCTCTGACTTTCTTGTCCTTGATCTTTGTCCTCTTATGTAAGAAACCTCACCTAATGGTAAGTAACCAAATACTTACCTTCAGTCAGTAATCATGAACAGATAATTTGAATTAGTCCTATAATCATAAAACAGCCAAGAGATAAGACTACACACACATACACACACACATATAAAATATGCAGACATACATAGATAATATACACAAATGCATATATCACATGTACACATACATGAGTATATGTGTATATACACACGTTATACATGTATGTATGTTTCTATACATACACATCTATTTTTCATTTAAGTGGATTTATGAAGCAAAGTACTCTGAAGTAGACTTTTTCTAACATTCACTTCAAAGATCTACAGTCTTTCGTATGCAACGGAACAATTGCTTTCTCAGAACATTGAGATTTTCTTTCTTTCATATAATAATTTTCCTGAGAGAAATGAATTGTAAGTGGTCATCTCCTTATTTTTACAGTCTTTCATAAACACTTATTTAACAAAGACTTGAAATCACCACAGTAGAGACAAATGCCATCCAAGGGTAAAGCAAGAGTTAGCCCACGATATTTAGTTATATTCTAATCCAGATGCAATGTTGCTATGGGTGGAATAATTATAAAACCTTAATATAACAAGATCCAAGTAAAATCTAAGCTATTCAATTCTGACCTCCAAATGATAAAGAATTAACAATTTACTAGCAGCTTACTTCAGCATCCTTTGCTCCTATGTGGACCAAAAAAAGAATATAAGTTTCAAATGATAGAGAAACTCTCTGAAAGAAATAATAGGAACAGGCATCTAGATGTGAAAAGGACCTCAAAGACTGTCAGTTCTCATCATTTCATCTTTCGTATTAAGTAGTAAAGGCCAAGCATGGTTAAGTAATTTTCTCAATATTGACTACAGAGAAAGGAAAAACAAAAAACATTTGCAGACGAATTTAGAGCAGTACAACTATTTTTTTCAAAAACTGCAACTTACCTAAGACAGTCTTAGCAGAGACAGACTTTTTTATCATGCTTACGTAAAAGGGATGGAATCATTTGTGGTCATAAGTTCTGTTTCTTAAGTTGTTAGTGCTTGATTTCAAAATCTGCCTTATATTGATTTTTATGCACACCCTCCCTACTGACATGTACACATGAGCACTTCTCTTGTGTGTGCTGTCTCCTCTGACACAATATAATCTCATCCAAGGCTGAAACTTAATTTTTTGTCCTTGTGTCAATAAGACCTAATTCCTTCCTAGTGCAAAGTAATAAATAACTATTTCAGGTTAATAATTTGATGTCTAACATTTCAGTGATAACAGGAATCATTTCTGTTAAAAAAAATTCCACTTGAGAATTAATAAATTTGCAGAGTTAATCCATTCCTAAGTTTAACACATGCACATATATATATATATATATGTATATATATATATACATATATATATATATGTATATGTATATGTATAGGTATATATGTATATGTATATGTATAGGTATATATGTATATGTGAATAAGTGAATTTTAAAAATATTTATTCATATCTAGCCTAAATGTAGAATGTTAAAATCAAAGCCCACTTGTTAACAAAAATTAAGTTTGCTTTGCCTCCCACCAATTCTGTTGCCAAGAACTTATCACAATGACATCAATGCTTGGCAGAGTACCTGGCACATAGTAGGTGATTAAGAAATATTTGTTGATAAATGATTGATTGACATTGGCAAATCATGTAGATTTTTGGAATCATAATCTTATGTATAAAATTTAGTTATTCTAGATGATCCAGAACATTAAATTCATCTTAAATACAGTATAATTTTCCCCTTATACTGGACAATTATTCAGTTATGAAAAGTTGTGACACATTGAGTTAAAACTCTCTTCTAAAGTAAAAATCCTAATATCAACATACAACTAAGTGCCATCTTCTCCTAAATAGCACTTCCCAAAATCACAAAAAGTAAGACAATAGCGAAACACTCCAGGAGAATAGAAATGATAAAAATAACCCAGAAGTTGAGAAATTAATTTCAACAGAAAAGATATGTGGTGCCAGAATCTCACCAGTTCCCCCAGACAGGACAGGGAAATACATATAGAATTAGCTAGGGAAATTTTCAGCAAGAAATATATGTTTCCTCTTTATATGTAGAACTCTGCTATGTATATCTAAGAATGAATATCTGGTTGTTACATATTAAGGCAATGAAGGACTTCTGACGTTTGATTTCTCATAATTTTTAATATACAGTTAACTGAGAATTCCATCTTATGTTCTTAAACTTAACAAAGTCCCCAGAAGTAAATAAAAAGGCCTAAGGAAATCCATTAACCTTTTATGTGGCAGTTGTAAATATACCCACATATCTATATCTATACATATATGTTTCATTCCATGATATTTTCCTTCTATATTTCAGCATTCTAGTTGCTGGAAGTCGGCATTGAATATTTGTTCTCTCATTTCTTACTGATTATCAGAGGAGCCAATTAACTCCACTTCATTTCTTGAAGACGGTAGGGCTGTGGTTTATTTTTATAATTTACTTTATTCCTTATATTGAAAATACTATCATACACATCAATTTTCCCTCTCAAATGATATCTTTCTCATAAATTTGCCTAGTTCTTTTTTAAAAAGAATTTATTTATTTAACTTTTTACATTCATTTTCACAAGATTTGGGTTCCAAATTTTTCTCCCCATTTGTCCCCTCCCCCCTCCCCAATACACTGAGCATTCTAATTACCCATAACAACAATCTGCCCTCTCTTCTTTCATCACTCCCTTCCATTACCCCATCTTCTCTTTTGTCCTGTAGGGCCAGATAACTTTCTATTCCCCATTACCAGTATTTCCTATTTCCTAGTGGCAAGAACAATACTCAACAGTTGATCCTAAAACTTTGAGTTCCAACTTCTCCCCATTCCTCCCTCCCCACCCATTCCCTTTGGAAAGGCAGGAAATTCAATATAGGCCATATATGTGTAGTTTTGCAAGTGACTTCCATAATAATCGTGTTGTGTAAGACTAACAATATTTCCCTCCATCCTATCCTGCCCCCCATTTTTGCTATTCTCTCTTTTGATCCTCTCCCTTCCCAAGTGTTGACTTCAAATTGCTCCCTCCTCCCATTGCCCTCCTTTCCATCATACCCCCCACCCTGCTTATCTCCTTCTCCCCCACTTTCCTGTATTGTAAGATAGGTTTTCATACCAAAATGACTATCCATTTTATTCCTTCCTTTAGTCGAATGTGATGAGAGTAAACTTCATATTGTTTTTGTCAGCTCTCCTCTTTTTCACTCCACTAAGCAGTCTCCTGCTTGCCTCTTCTATGAGAGATAATTTACCCCAATTCATTTCACCCTCTCTCCTCCCACTACATTTCTCTCTCACCGTTTACCTTGATTTCTTTTAAGATATCCTATTCAATACACTCTGTGTTCTCTGTCTCCATGTGTGCATGCATGTGTGTATGTGTGTGTGCGCACATGTGTACGTGTGTGTGCGTGTGTGTGTATGTGTGGCTGTAATCCCACCAACTACGCAGAGAGTGAAAAATTTCAGGAGTTACAAATATTGTCTTTCCATATAGGAATGTAAACAGTTCAACTTTGGTAATTCCATTGTGACTTCTCCTTGCTGTTCACTTATTCATGCTTCTTCTCATTCTTGTGTTTGAAAG
>CM053771.1:434682569-434718367 GCA_028658325.1 Potorous gilbertii
CAGTTTTCCTTGATAATTTCATGAAGGATGATGTCTAGGCTCTTTTTTTGATCAAGACTTTCAGGTAGTCCCACAACTTTTAAATTGTTTCTCCCGGATCTATTTTCCAGGTCAGTTGTTTTTCTCATGAGATATTTCACATTCTCTTCCATTTTTTCATTCTTTTGGTTTTGTGTTGTGATTTCTTGGTTTCTCAGAAAGTCATTAGTCTCCATCTGTTCCATTCTAATTTTGAGAGAACTATTTTCTTCAGTGAGCTTTTGCACCTCTTTTTTCACTTGGCTAATTCTGCTTTTGAAAGCATTCTTCTCCTCGTTGACTTTTTGAACCTCTTTTGTCAATTGAATTAGCCAATTTTTCAAGGTGTTATTTTCTCCAGCATTTTTTTGGGTCTCCTTTATTAAGGTATTGATTCGTTTTTCATGCTTTTCTTGCATCTCTCTCATTTCTCTTCCCAGTTTTTCCTCCAGCTGTCTAAACTTGATTTTCAAAATCTTTTTTGAGCTCTTCCATGGCCTGAGCCCGTTGGATAACTATTTCAGATGTTTGAGATACAGAGACCTTGACTTTTATGTCTTTACCTGATGGTAAGCGTTGATCTTCTTCGTCAGAGAGGAATGGCGCAATCATGTGTTCCCCAAGAAAATAACCTTCTATGATCTTACTTTTTTTCCCTTTTCTGATTTTCCCAGCCAGTTACTTGCCTTCTGAGAGTCCTCTCCACCTCTGCCTAGATCTGATGCCCAGCTAGTACTTGGGGTCTGAGATTCAAATGCTGCTCCCCAGGCTCAGGGCTTTTGGCGGCAGGCCTGGCTGCTATTCAATGGGAACTTAAGTTCTGGTGCTCAGGTGGGGACAGGGAGGCCTCCCAGGCTCAGTTCCCTCAGGGGTTTTATTCAGAGACCTTTTGTAATGGAGCTGCTGACGAGCTCCTGCCTGCTCCGGAAGCTTCTGACCGCGGGCTGCCTCTGCAGCTGCCTTTATAGCTGCCTCCTGAGGGGTCCTGAGTCCTGGAGACACCCTGCTCCCCTCTCAGTCCGTCCTGGCGTCTCTTTCACTGACCTGTGAGTCTGTGGGTGGAGGGACCTTCACGGCTGCTGAAGATTCTGTCCCTGAAGCTTGCTCGGATCTACTCACTCCTCTCAGTGCCATGTGGCCAGGGTAGGAGAGGTCTCTGCTCCTGTTGGGTGTGCGATGGACCTTTGGGTTCAGGTTTTCAGGGCTCTCTGTAATGGAAATCTCCTTCACTGTGTTGCTGCACGGCTTCTACTGTTCCAGAATTTGTTAGGAGTTCTTTTTAGCGGAAATCCATGGGCTGTGGGTTCGGAGGTTGCATACGTGATTCTGTCTACTCTGCCATCTTGACTTTGCCCCAGCCTAGTTCTTTTTAAAAGAATTAATGAGTGTGTCCTTTTGATTCCACTTCAAAGCGCTTTCAAAAATATTTTCTCTTTTATTTCTCTTCCTGTGATAATTTCTATGAAATTAGAGAGAACAGTTTACTTTGTTTCAACAGCTTCCTTTCTTCCCACTCTTCTTTTCCCCCACTTAATATTATTTTATTTTTAGTTATTCAAACATAGTTTTAAACATTAATTTTACAATATTTTGTGTTTGAATTTTTTTCTCACTCCCTTTCTTCTCTCCACCTTCTCCAAAGACACCAAAAAATCTAATATAGGCTACATATGTAAAACATATTACACATATCCACATTAGCCATGCAGTAAAAGAAGAATGAGAACAAAAGGAAAAACACACAACAAAGAAAAAAAAGAAGCAAAAGATGCTGTGATCTGCGTTCAGACTACATGGTTCTCTTTCCACCTCCAACTGTGGATAGCATTTTCTATTATGAGTCTTTGGAATTGTCTAAAATCAATGTATTGCTGAGAAGAAATACGTCTATCAAAGTGGATCATCACACAATGTTCCTATTACTATGAACAATGTTTTCCTGCTTCTGCTCACTTCATTAAGCATCATTTTATGGAAGCCCAGGTATTGTTGAAATTGGCCTGCTAATCTTTTCTCATGGCACAATAATGTTCCATTACATTAATATACCACAAATTGTTCAGCCATTTCCCAATTGACTAGTATTCCATAAATTCCCAATTTTTTGCACCACAAAAAAAGAGCTATTATATCCTGCTAAAAGGCACCACAGATAGTCAAGCAACACCGTTACTAAACGCATATACTGCCAGTGGTATTACATTCAAATTCTCATAGGAAAACTTAAGGGAGTTACAGAAAGAAACAGACAGCAAACCTATACTAGTAGGGGACCTCAACCTACCCCTCTCTGAACTTGATAAATTTAACATCATAATAAACAAGGAAGAAGTTAAGAAGGTAAATTAAACTATGTATAAAGTGGATCTGATAGATCACTGATGAAAATTGAATGGGGATAGAAATGAATATACCTTTTTCTTGTCATTACGTTGCACATATCCAAAAATTGTCCGTGCCCTAGAGCAGTAAACCTTAGAATCCATTGCAGAAAAGCAGAGATAGTTAATGTATTTTTCTCAGATTATGATGCAATAAAATTATATGTAATAAAAGGCCATGGAAAGTAAATCAAAATTAGAACCTCAATAATATAATCCTAAAAATGAGTGGGAATAACAACAAATCATAGAAACAATCTACAACTTCATTCAAAAGAATGAAAATAATGAGACAATCTACCAAAACTTATGGGATACTGCACAAGCAGTTCTTAGGGGAAATTTTATACCACTGAATGCCTATGTGAATAAAATAGAGAAAGAGGAAATCAGTGAATTGGGCATGGAGCTAAAAAAGGTAGAAAAAAGAAAAAAAATTGAAAATATCAAATATATAAAGTCAAAGAAGACATTAATAAAATTGAGATTAAGAAAACTAGTTAAATAATAAATAAAATTAAGAACTGGTTTCATGAAAAAAGCAATAAAATTTTTAAATCGTTATTGAATTTGATTTAAAAAGAAAGAAGAAAATGAAATTACCCATACCAAAAATGGAAAGGGTGACCTCGCCTATCTAAGGAGGAAATTAAAACAATTATTAGAAATTATTTTGCCCAAATGTATACCCATAAATTTGACAACCCATATGAGTTGGATGTCACATAGAAGAATAAAGTTCAAATGGGATACAAGATCTAGACATAAAGACTGATATAAAAATTAAGGGAGTAAGAATAGTTTTTTTGTCATATTGATGAAAATGGAGATTTTTTTTGACTGAACAAGAGATAAAGTGCAAAACCGATAGTTTTAATTTTGTTAAATTGAAAAGTTTTTGCACAAACAAACCTGATGCAACCAAGATTAGGAGGGAAGCAGAAAACCTGGACATAATTTTTGCAATTAATATCTGTGGTCAAGGACTCATTTTTGAAATATATATTCAACTGAGTCAAACGTACTAGAAGAGAAGTCATTTCCCAATTCACAAAAGGTCAAAGGATATGAATAGGGAATTTTCAGAGGAAGAATTTATAGTTATCTATAGTCATATGAGAAAATGCTCTGAGTCACTATTGATTAGAGAGATGAAACTCCAAACAACTCTCTGGTACCACATTCCACCTATCAGATTAGCTAACAGGACAAAACAGGAAGATGATAAATGTTGAAGAACATATAAGAGATCTGGAACACTAATTCATTATTGGTGGAGCTGTTAGCTGATCCAACCATTCTGGAGAGCAATTTGGAACTATGACAAACGTGCTACAAAAAATATGCATACCCATTTTCCCTGCTATAGCCTTTTAGGTCTGTATCCCAAAGAAAGCATAAAAATGGGGATGAGTTCCACTTATATATGAAAATATTTACAGCAGCTCTATTTGTGGTGGCCAAAAACTGGAAATCAAGGGGATGCCCATCAATTGGGAATGGCTGAACAAGTTGTGGTTTATGAATGTATTGGAATACTATTGCGTTATAAGACATGACGAATGAGAAGACTTCAGAGAAGCTTAGAATCACTTATTGAACTGATGCTGAGTAAAAAGGGAAGAACCAGGAGTACTTTTTACACAGCAACAACCACAATGTGTGAGGAATATTTCTGGTAGATTTAGCCCTTCAGAACAATGCAAGGACTTGAAAAATTCTCAATGGACTCCTGCAGCAAAATGCCTTCCCCTTCCAGAGAAAGAATTATGGAAATGGATCACAAAATGAAGCAGACCATTTTCTCTTGTGTTATGTTTTGTTTTGTTTTGTTTTTGTTTTTATTGTTTCTTCCATTCATTTTAATTTTTCTATGCAACATGACTAAGGTGAAAACACATTTAACAAGAATGTGTGTGTAGTACTTATATAAAATTGTGCACTGTCTCAAGGAGGGGGAGGGGATGGAGAAGGAGGGAGAGGGAATGGGAAAAAAATCAAAGTTATATGGAAGTGATTGTAGAGAACTGAAAACAAATAAACTAATATTTTTTTTGAAACAGCTACTACAATTATTTTGCACGTGTGTGTGTTCTCCTCTCTTTGTGTGATCTCTTTGTGATCCAGGCCTAGTAGTGGTATTACAGGATCAACGTGTATCCACAGTTTTAGAGCATTTGGGGCATACTATCCCTCTCTTTGACCCATCGCATTGCAAGGAAGTATCTTTACTACTTCTCTTCAGAATTACTGCTGACAAATATGGCACCCATCACACTCTTCTTCTTCTGTCTCCCTTCCCAAATTTTCTTCACTCCTTTCCACACTTCCATGATCTTGATCTGTTAAAATAACCAATAAAATTTTCCATAAGTAGGGAAAATATAATCAGAGAATTTTCAAAATTTTTTTGCTATATTTTGCCTGTGGGAACCTATACAGGATGTATTAACCGGGAGCCAATTTCGCAAATCAAAGAATTCTTTATTCTACCTGATCAGTGCTTTCCTTCAAAATAGTTATTAGTTGTATTTGCTTAAGATAGGTTAATGATAGAATGCTATACATAATTGCTAAAGTAAAAACAAGAATTTCCCTCTCCTTTCTTGGCATGCATTTAGGGAAAAATAAGTGTAATTAAAATTAATTAACTCTATTAGTACATAAATCATATCCACTGGAATATATTTTCACATTCACAAAATGATTATGCAGCAAAGTCAGATGGTTATAACATGATGCAATTATAAGTATTCTTAAACACCACTTCTTAAGCAGAAATGTCAAAGTGATTACTTCAAATGAAACTCCATTTCGACTGTGAAATTATAGTGAACTTTCAAACCACAAGCAGTCAGTCAAGAATTCTTTTTTGAATATTATTACATTCCATGCATTGTGCTAATCATTGAGGATACAAAACAACACAAAATTGCTGTCCATGACCTCATGAAAATATAGTAATAACAATGACAGTAAAAATCACATATTGGAATTGTTATTGTGTTTGAAAGCATTTCTGTGTAAATATGGTAAAATATGTCTTTAGCTTCAAAATTTTGGATCCAGAGTACAATATAGAGTGGAAATCAGATTACGTAAATGTTGCATTGTTTCCTTTTCATTAATTGGCTTTATTTGATTAATTGCTTTTAATGTGTAAAGTCTTTCTTTTCCAGCATTCAGAGGCTGAGAAGGAGGCTAGTGCCAATTTGTTAGGCAATTGCCACACATTTCCAGGAAAACCTCTTGCAGAGGATGAAAATTTAGCTGAGATTAGAAGGAAGCCAGGAGAACTCCAAGGTAGAAGTGAGAAGATGAGAATTCCAAGAATGAGAGATAGCTAATGGGAATGATAAGACTTGTTTATATATGTAAAAAGTTTTGCACAATTTAAAGTTACACAGAAATGCTTTCAAACAGATATTTCTGGGAGCTTTTTATAAGATTATGCTCTATATCCAGGTAGACAATCATCTCATAAGTGAAGTCTTCTAATAAATAACAATATCTTTTAATTCAATTAGTTTGAGGTCAGTCATAGGTTAGATTTACCCCAATTTCTACTTCATGTTTGATAGTGATAAATAAGTTTAAATAACATACTATTCCTAAATACATCAAATTTAATCTATTGTAGGCAGCCCCAAGATGAGAAAGTAAAGTCAGAAACTGGCCTGAGCTCTCCTAAATTCCCTTCTGTCGTGGGTGATAGGTGAAATGATTGATGAAACGAATGTTCTTTCTATCAAGTACATTGATTCATTAGAAATGTGTGGCAATTGCCTAACAAATTGGCACTAGCCTCCTTCTCAGCCTAGGACTGGACTCTGAATGCTGGAAAAGAAAGACTTTACACATTAAAAACAATTAATCAAATAAATCCAATTAATGAAAAGGAAACAATGCAACATTGACATAATCTGATTTTGAATTGGAAGAAAGGTTAGGGACTTTCAAAGCCGGGAGGTTATATTAGTAAGCACGCCGACATATAAAGGAGCGGACTCCTATCACAGGTTCTTGGATCTGCATTCATAAAATGAAAAGCAACTTTTGAGGGGTTAACAATCACTTTAATCAATCACATTAATCCTTTAACCAAGCACATTTATCATTCACCTAGTTCAGGGGAGTCAGCACCTCAAACTTCAAAGAAAATACAGATAAATTAAAAGTCAGTATATATGCTTGCAAAATGTCTGGCCCTAATTCAGCAGGAAACTGTCTAACCATAATTACCAGAGAGGGAAGCAAGACATCTGGGTTCTCAAAGCCAGGTCTCCTTAAAGTGGTTTCCCAGAGGCCTCATCTGGCCAAACAACACTTCCAATCACTAAGCCCCAAATACAATCTCACCCTCAGAGGATTTATACACCTTTTAGAACCAGATGATGTAACCTTCTGACCCAGTGCCTAAATAGAAAAAAACAAATGGTACAAAACAACTCTCCTAAAGAAGCATCCCACAATCAACACATCTGACAATGAGTGGGAAAGATCCTCCCCAATCACTTTATTCAGTTCACGTCACTTTTTGTGGAACAAAAGCAACAAAAAAAATTAACTTGATTTCCATTTTCAGAGGGAGAGAGCAAAAAGTTGAAATTCAGAAAAGGAGATTTCCTATTCCCCAAGTATCTGTAAACAGTGAATGGGAAAAGAACCAGTAACTGCCTGATTAGCACATACCGTTTTTCAGATAAGACATATGAGTTGCTTGAGATGTGCAATTGTGAGTAAACTCCTTGTGACAATCTTTGGATCTCAGGTATGTGCGATTGTGTTAGTATGCATGTATGTATGCATGTATAGGCATGTGTGTATATTTATGAATATATATACACCTAAAGAGGTATATAAGTATGTGTGTATACACGTGCATAAATGTTTGTGCATGCACATATGTACAGTATAAATATATATGCTATAATACATATGCATATGCTCCTATGTACATTTATATTGTGCATTACGTACATACATCCATGTATATGTATGAATGTGTACTGTGCATTTATGAACACATGTGTAAAGATGCAAGTGCATATATGGATTATGTATATGCATGTATTTACAGTATATAACCATATATGCAGTATAACACATATGCATACTTATGCATGTATGTGTGTATATATGTGTGTATTGTATATGTGAATACATAATGAGGCATGCATGCATGTGTGCATAAATATTACTTCCTCATTGCTCAGTGTATTCAAGGAAGACTAGTACCTCTGGTATGAGGGTTGCCAAGACCTCTTCACGGCTATTTTCATCTTTTATGTCCAGCTTATTCCACCTTACTCTCACTTGTGGGTCCAAGAATCTACAACATGTGCAACATCCACACCCCAATAAACCATTTCAGCAGATGAGCTAAAGGAGGTTGAGGATAACTGTTGAGTCTTGAGCAAATTGTTGAGTTTGGAGGGTGGTTATCCCAAGTATGTAAAGTGTTCACCTGATGGAATGGATGGATGAAGAACAATTTTTTCCAATGAACATGAAGGCAACTGAAGCAGGCACTGTGCAGTGCTCAGAGCTTGGTTAGACATTGAAAACTCCATGATCATTCAGTATATCTGGAATGATCAATACTCATCTTGACTCTTTCCTGCCAGTGCATTGTGATGACTCTATGAGAGAGTAGAGTAAAGATCTATGACTTTATGCAACTCTGCCTCACTTAAACCCAATTCACACATGAATCAAAAGTCATCACCCATACCATTTTACCATTTTTGCTTATCTCAAGGTCCTCAAGTGTCAGGCAAGTGAAGAAGAAGCAGGTACAGATAAACTGTGAACTGTAGTCACAAACCAGTGCACAGGTGGCCCAGGTTTATAAGGTTATCTTCTTACTGGACGCAGTAGTGGTATTCCTCTGCCCTCTGGTATATGAACAGCCTTTTAAGGGTCACACTGTTCATCTCCTGGTGTAAGGAAGGGGCTAAAAAACGTGTCCTAAAAATTGTCTGCTTATCCAACCCTGACCTGATTACTATGGGAGGTGGGGTTCCTACCCTATGGTCAAAACACACACACACAACAACAACAACAACAACAATAACAACAGTAGCAGCAACAACAACAGCAAAATAAAAACTGTACAAAATGTCCGAAAAGTGGATTCCACTTACCACTGGGGCATGGAATTAGTGCACACTTATCGGCAATACAAAATCTAGTAGATCTCAAAGACTAACACCTCTTGTTGCAAGAGAACTCAGCAAGTATCACATCCAAATCATAGCCCTGAGTGAAACAAGACTGGCAAATTATGGACAGCCTAATGAAGTTGGAGCTGGCTACATGTTTTTCTAGAGTGGCTGCAGTGAAGAGGAGCACCATGAAAATGGTGCAGATATTGCAGTCAAAGCTGATCTAGTCCCTAAGTTTGCATGCCTACTAAAAGGAGTGAATGACAGGCTCATGACAATGTGATTGCCACTTAAAAGGAAAATCTCAGACAACCATCATCATTGCCTATGTGCCCACTTTGACAAGTTCTGATGAAATCAAATATAAATTTTTTCAAGACATAGATACCTTTATCCTGAATTTGGCAAAAGGGGACAAGCTTATGACACCATGTGACTTTAATGCTAGAGTAGGTTCTGACTACCAGACTTGGCAGGGAGTCCTGTGGGAAAATGGAGCTGGAAATAGCATCAGCAATGGGCACTTATTACTGAAGTGATGACGGCAAAGTGTGGCACAGAGTAGTGGACTGCTCATAGACTTATCCAGTCTAAGATAGATATTTGCATTTAACAAAAGTGTTAGATCAAAGACCAAATGAGTACAAGAAAAAGAAAGTCAACAGATTAGAGCCCTTCTCTGAAAAAGAAATTTTTTTTTCTTTTTTGCTAATTTGAAGGGAAAGTTGAGCCAACACACAATTGGTAACAGTGGAGCAGAACAGAAATGGGCAGCATTCAGATATTTGGTATACTTGCTCATGTGGGTCAGAATACTTGCTAACATCAAGACTGACTTGAGGAAAACAATAGGAAAACTCAGAAGCTGCTAAATAAAACGTGAGAACTCGACAGGGTTTATCAGCAGGATAGTTCATCCTACTCTCACAAGCCACCATTTAATTCCTCCAAATTTAAAGTGCAAGCATGTGTGCGAGTGTTTGTCTTTCATTGCCAAAGAAGATCACACCATCAGAGAAATGCTGACATGACTTACACTTGAGTTTGTTATTGAGTGAGGGAGGGCTGCGCAAGTCATCAGCCTCACTTCTCCTCCATAACCATCTGAATCCAGTGACCAGATATTCATCAGGATAACTGGAGATGACCATGGATGAGGCAATTGGTGTTGTGACTTGCCCCAGATCACACAGCTAGTGAGTGTCAAGTGTCTAAGATGAGATTTGACTCAGGTCATCCTGAGTCCTGCACTGATGCTCTATCCACTGCACCACCTAGCTGACCCACTTGACCCTCACTGGCTGTGTGACCTGTCTGTCAGACAGATAGATAGATGATAGATAGATAGACAGATAGATAGATATAGGTATAGATATAGATTAGATATAGATATATCTGCGTATGTGTGTGTGAGTGTGTATGACTTAAATGATGACCTTCTCTAGTGGGGGTTGGTGGAGTGAGGGGTGATAGTTTGGAACTTAAAATGTAATGTGCGTGTGCATGTGTGTGTGTGTGTGTGTGTGTGTGTGTGTGTTAAAGTGTCATGGGTAATGTACTACAAAGAGATTGAAAAGAAAAGGAATATTTTCTATTTACAGCTAGTCTAATACCATCGTAAGGTTAAAATCACTATTATTGAATGTAGATGAGCCTAGCCATCCACACAACACATGTGA
Source organism: Potorous gilbertii (assembly GCA_028658325.1). Taxonomy (NCBI): domain Eukaryota; kingdom Metazoa; phylum Chordata; class Mammalia; order Diprotodontia; family Potoroidae; genus Potorous; species Potorous gilbertii. The sequence goes on from CM053771.1 coordinate 434,692,815, forward strand.
CAATGGGGAGATATTTTCTTTTCCATCAGTTGCTTTTGTGATTTGGATAAAAATGAATTTCGATTTTAAAGTTTTGCCTATGTAGGTAGGTAGGCAGATAGGTAGGTAGATAGAGAGATAAGCTGGTAGACAGACAGAGAGAGAGACAGACAGAGCCAGACAGACGGACCGACAGATAGAGAGATAGACAGAGAGATAGATAAATGGATAGATAAATGGATAGATGGATAGATCGATGGATGGATGAATGGATGGATGGATGGATGCACAGACAGAAGCATTATTCATCATATTATAGGTGTCAATATCTCAGGGAATCTTTTAAGCCCTGGGAATGAAAAGGAAGTGCAGAAAGGAAGGCCACTGATCTTCTACACTCTGTTGGAGTCAGTACAAAAGGTTATCTTAATTGCTTTTAGTACTACAATTCTCAAGTTAAAAAAAAATCTAAATTACTGGAAATATCTACCATATGTGCTGTATTTATCTCAACTCAAGACAAAATATCATTGGACTTCATTAACTTTTCCACCATGCCCCATGGAGTTCGTTATAGAGAAAACCTCATCATTCTGCAAGATCCATCAGTCAAGGACCCTTCTTTCTTTTTACTCTGCTCTTTCTGTTGTCATTTGCAGTCACATCCAACTCTTTGTGACCTCATTTGGGCTTTTCTTGGCAAAGATACTTGAGTGGCTTACTTTTTCCTTCTCCAGCTCATTTTGAAGATGAAGAAACTGAAGCAAACTGTGTTAAGTAACTTGATGAGGGTCACACAGCTAGTAACTGTCTGAGGTCAGATTTAAATTCATGAATATGAATCTTCCTGACATGTGGCATGGCACTCTGTTCATTGCATCACATATGTGCTCTTATTACTCAAGCTACCTCTGTTTGGAGGGTGAAGACATGAACTACAAAGTCTCCATTTAATGAAAGAGTTTAGTTCAGATATAATGTCATTTCTTGTCTGAATGCAATACTTTTAGACTCTGATTTCTCCCCTCTGTAATGGCATCAATTACTTTTCCACCTGTTCCCTTTTCAGGATCCTAATGTGTGTCATCTACTCCTACAATTACATTACAAACTCCTTGAGTTCAAGAAATATATATTTTTTAAAATATTAGTAGTACTTAAAACACTTCTAGGCACATTATAGATACTTAATAAGTGTTTATTGCCTACCAGTTTTTTTTTTAATAACTGTTGCTCTTCATTACAAAGACAATCCGGATTCCACCAGTTGATGGTTCCTTCTTCTAGAAATTATTTTTATATTTAATTTGTATAGATATGAAACTTACTTTTCTGTATACCATTTGTCCAATATTCTCCTCCCCAACTCAGCTGAAGTGAACATTCAACTGTTTATGTCAATGTGCTCAGAACAGAGAATAATGCTGTTAAGAAGTACTTAATAAATGTTTCTTGACTGAATAAATATCTCTACTTATAATCTAATGTATTCCACAATAACTGCATCTTGATAAGGAATGTCACTATCATTTATGGGATAATGTATGGATACTGCAAGACACAAAATTAAGAGAAATATGTGATTTCCTGAACCCTTAATAAGAGTTGAGCAGGTTGATAAATATTTTTCAGTAGTTTAAATAAATCACCACAGGGAATCCTTTAAACTAACAAAATCATTAACAAGGACGATCCCCATGAGAAATAAACTACATTCTACAGGAATAAGATTTTGTTGTAACAAAAGAGTTTATGGAGAGAGTTCTTCAAGGGCCATAAGTTAAATCACTCTTTGCCAGCTAGTCACTTATAAAAAAGATGTAGAGTCATAAAATTCTAGAATAAGAGGTATGCATTTTAATATTAGGTAAATCTTAAAAATATGGGGACATATTATTATAAATATTAGTTATTTTAGAAAGTTTTGGATCTCTCAAATTTCATCAAACTGGGATTTAATGTTGCTTCAGAAAGCTATCTGAGTAGGAATTCTCCCACTATATTCTGGTATTATATTCTTGAGAGATGTAAATAGAAAAATGAATAGATAAAGAAAAAAACCTAGTAAACAATTTGATTAATGAAATAATGAATAAGCAGACAAATGAATTAAAAAGAGATGAATGAATAAACAAACAAATAAATATTCCCCAGGATCACCTGTAATTTCAGTTTAAGTATTCTATGCTGCAGTGAGAACAGAATTGGGAATACCAGTCTTAGGTATCTGTTAATCTTAAATTCTAAAAATTATAAAATAAAATGTATATTTATCATCAATATTTGTCATAACTTTTACTTACTTTAATTGTTCTTATCATTACCGCAATCATTATACAATAAAAACAGATGGTATTCTAATGCCTAACCTTCCATAGATCAAAGTAGTCAAAATGTCTCTCGGCTATTCCAATTTTCAAGGAGAGCAAAGAAATTAATTTTGAAGGATTAAAACTTTTATTTCCTTCTCTTGTGAAAAGAACTAGAATCTGATTCAGTTAAACTGATCTGTCTTCATAAATGTGAATATTATTGTAATTAGGTAATTACACATAATTGCAATTATACACATGCAATTATAATTATACATAATTTTAATTACACTCTACATTATGTAATTATACATAATCTTAATTATGTATTTGTCATACGATCTAAGAAATTATAGATAAAATATACCTATTAGGGAATTTAGTCAGTCCTCCTTCTTTGTGGGGTTCTTCCCCAAAGTTATTACTCTTTCCACCATGTTATCTCATTTGCCAGGTGAATTAAATCATGTTGCTGTGCCGTGATTGCCCAGTGAACCTGCTACATATTCAGGAGAATATGCATATAGTTTTATAGAAACAACTCAAAATTCTATGGATCGTATTTAATTTCACTAACAGCAAAGACTTCTATTATATAACCTCAGGCTCTATTATATAATGCTTTGTAATAATTATTTTCAAGGCTTTAGTTTATATCTTTAAACTGAGGGAGAGTCCATGTTATTGAACTGACATTCATATGTGCAACTGAGTAATATTCTACTCCCTTCATCTCTGAACTGTTAATAGAACTTGTGGCCATCAGGAACCCACAGTAGAAAAAATAAGTGGCCAAAACTTTTCAAGTGGAAAGTTAGGAAGGAAGGAGTGATTTCTCGATTTTTCAACCTTATCGTTTGCAACGGAATATTGTCGAAAAGTGACAGTGTTTGTCCTCTGGAATAAGATAAAAACTACTAAAATTCTGTGGTAGAAGGAAGTACACAAGATTCTATAACTGCTCTACCAATAAAGTGGCAAAAATTCCAGACCCCTGTATTAGAAATTGAGGTTACTGTAGCTTACAAACAAACTAAGTACGTATAGGCAATGTTAGCTTTCATGATCAACCATCCCTCCTAAAGTCATCTCAAGTCTTACTGATCATTGTTTGGATGCTATCCTTCGTTTTCAAAGAGGACCAAAATGACATCACCATGATAAAGTGAAGTTGAAATGTGTACAATTGTGACTGATCAGAACAATAGAAACTCAGAGTGCTCCACTACAGTTGGGCACAGATAGTCCTTTTGAATATTTGGGGAGGATACTCCATATTTTTACATCGTACTTTCCTTTGTGCTGTCTCAGTTCTGCTTTGCTCATAAAGCACAGCACCCTTTCTTATGTGGGAACGTCATGCTGAGAAGTCCTGTGCCAGTGTCTCCAATGCTGCACAGTCAAACCTAAAGTTATTGACAGAGACCTTGAGAGTGTTCCTGAATTGATTCTTCTGACGACCATGTGATTGCTTGCCCCATGTGAGTTCTCCATAAAATAGCCTTTTTGGCAAGTGTACATTTTTTATTTGAACAACATGGCCAGTCCTTTGAAGTTGCTCTCTTTGAAGTATAATTTGAATGCTTGAGAGTTCAGCTCGAGCAAGGACTTCAGTGATCCTGAGAACCTTCCTAAGGCAGTTCAAGTGGAAGGAATTCAGATTCCTAGCATGGCTGTCGTAGACTGCCTATGTTTTACAGGCATATAACAACGGGGTCAAAGCAACGGTTCTATAGACCTTCAGTTTGGCAATCAGTCAGATAACTCCTACTCCCAAAGTTTTCTTCACAGCCTCCCAAACACTGAGCTAGCTCTGGCAAAGTGTACATCAATGTCATTGGCATTGTGTACATCCCTGGAAAAGTACACAACTAAGATAAGTGAACTTGTACACAGGATTCAAAACTTCTCCATTTCTTGTAACCAATCGTTCAAGTATGGATGCTGTGGGGGTGATTGATAGAGCACCTGTGTTTTCTTGGTGTTAATTATTAGATCACAATCATCACAAACAGCATTAAATTGATCCATACTTTGCCGCATCTCAGTTTCAGAGGCTGCATTGAGTGCACAATCATCTGCAAACTCAAAATCATGCACCAACACTCCCTCCACTTTACTCATGACTTGAAGTCTTTTTAAGTTGGAGAACTCACCATCAGTACAGTAGTTGAGCTTGATGCTGTGTTAATCCTCACTGAAAGTATTTGACAACGTGGCTGAAAATATCATGCTAAAAAGCATGGGATCAAGCACAAAGCCCCGTTTCACTCCATCGATGACTGGGAAGGCACAAGAGCTTTGTCCACTATCTAGAACCTAAGCAAATATGCCATCATAAAATTGACATAAAATACTGATGAACTTCTCTGGGCAAATAAATTTTGACATAATTTTCCATAAGCCCTCATGATGAACAGTGTCAAAGTCCTTTGTCAGATCTACAAATGTGTACTCACCTCTGTTCTGCTCCTGGCATTTCTCCTGGAGTTGTCAGGCAGCAAACAACATTTTGACTGTTCGTAGGCCCTTTCTCAAGCCACACTGGCTCTCAGGTGTATGACTGTCTTCCAGGTGAAGAATCAGTCCATTAGGGAGGACTCCAGCAAGAATTTTGCCATAAATAACTAAGAGAGAGCCCCTCCCCCCCAGCCCCAGTGATTGTTAAAGGGCCATCTATTCTCTTTACTTTTATAGAGATGAAAAATGGAGGCATCCTTGAACTCCTGGGGGAAAACTTCCTCTTGTCATATAACCTGGAAAATTTGAGTCAGTTTTTGTATGAGCAATGGTCTCCCTACCTTGTAAATCTCAGCTGGAATAGATTAACACCAGGTGTTTTGCCCCCTGAAAGACACTAATCACTCTCAATACCTCTTCTTACCTTGGAAGATCATCTAAGGAGGGATTGACTTCAACCTAAGGTAAATGGTCAATGACCTCACCATTGATTGATGATGGTCTGTTAAGAGCACTAAGCAGTGTTCAACCCATCTCTCTAGGATCATGTCCTTATCAGTAATCAATGTGGTTCCATCAGCACAAAGTAGTTGTGATTTACCATAGGCTTTTGGTAATGAATAACTTTCAGGGAGTCATAAAATTGCTTTGGATTGTTACTCTCAGCGTGAAGCTGAATTTCATCTGCCTTCTTACTGAGCCAGGAATCCTGCATCTCTCATAGCTTTGCTTGTGCTTTACTTCTGATAGAATTAAATGCTGCCTTCCTAGAGGTGGATGAACTATCCTCCTGGTATGTCTTGCAGAGTTCTTGTTTTTTTGTTTAGCATCTTCTGTGTTTTCCCATCATTTTCACAGAACCAGTCTTGCTTTTTGTGAGTGTTCTGACCCAGAAGAGCAAATGCAGTGCTGCACACCAAATCTCTGAAAGCTGCCCACTCTCTTTTTTCTCCACTGTTGCCATCTATGTCTTGGCTCAACTTTCTCTCTAAGTTATCAAGAAACTGTTTACACTCACAGAAGAGCTCTAATTTGTCGACATCATTACTTGTAGTAGTCATTTTGCCTTGGGGGTGGCACTTTTGATGAATGTTAATATTTAGCTTGGAAAGGGTAAGTTTATGATCAGTCTAGGACTCTTCACTCTCCCATTTTTTGCTTTTGTCACTCTCACATGTTGTCTGCCTCTTCTTATAATCACATAGTCTATTAGATGTCAATGTTTGCTGTGAGGGTGCATCCATGAAGTTTTATTGAATTTAGTTAAGTGGAAAACGGGGTTGGTGATAAGAGGGTCACGCAATGAACCAGTCTTTGGCAGTAAATGACCATTGGTGTTGCTATTTTAAACACCTTTTCTCCCTCGGACTTCCTGTCAAGTCTTATAGTCTGAGCCTACTCTAGCATTAAAGTCATCCAGAATTTTAAGCTTGTCCTCTTTTGACACATTGATGATAAGGGTCTCTAGGTCGTCATAAAAAACTTTTTGACCTCATCAGTGTTCATCACGGTGGGAGCATAGTCGCTGATGATGGTGGCATGGTGCTTTCCTGCAAGTGGCAATTTCATTGTCATGAGCCTGTCATTCACTCCTTTTGGCAGGCATACCAGCTTACTGATTCTATTAGTCTTGATTGCAAATCCCATGCCATTTTCACAGTGGTCCCATTCACTGAGCCCATTCCAAAAATCTGTTTATCCAGCTCCAAATTCGATAAGCTGGCTTTCTCTTACCAACTTTGTTTCACTCAAGGCTACTATTTGGATATGATACCTGTTGGGTTCTTTTCCAACAAGAGCAGTTTGTCTTTCATGTCTACTGGATTTTTTGCTCTCTCTAGGTATGTGCACATCCCATGTGCTGATGATGAGTGGAATTACTTTTGCAGAAGTTTTTGTACATTTTGTATATTTGTGTGTGTATGTGTTTCAACCATATAGTGGGATTCCCCACCTGCAATGGTAATCAATTCAGGGTTGGGAAAGCAGACAATGTTTAGGGTACCCTTTCTAGCCCCCTTCCTTACACCACAAGGTGATAAGTGCTATCCTTACAAGGCTCCCCAAATACCCAAACTCAAGACAGCTCTCTATGACTCAGGATGCAGTGGATGACCTTGGCATCTTAGGTGTCTAACCAAGCAGCAAAGACACGACAATGGCCCTAAATCTCAACTTAGGCAAGAAGAATGAGAATCTTCTTCAAAATCCCTTCCTTGGGACAAGCGTTCACACCAGGGGGGCCTACAATCTACCATGCCTTGTGTGCTCTGCCATAACACACATGCTCTGCTCTGCTCTGAGCGAACCTAAAATGCCCTTTCCAGTGTCAGCAACCATGAGGACGTTTGAGACTGACCAAGGGCCTTCTTCTGTTTCTAAATGTCAAGGACAAGGTGCCTTGAACCTGATATTACCTTTTTTTTTTTTAATTAATTGATTAATTTTTAATTTGCACAAGCAAAACTAGACTGAAATATCAAAATATGCTCTAGGTCACAATAGGTCACAGTAGGTCAACAAACACATATGTATGTATGTGTGTATGTATGTATGTATTATATAGATGTAGGTATGTGTAGATCTATGCATTTATATATAGTTGTAAACACACACATATATACATATAAATCTCCATTAGACTTTCTAATGTCTATAGAGTGTTGTTTGATTGATGTGAGAGATTTGGCCCAGAATATAAACAGGCCTCCCTATGTGAAAGCCTTTCCCATGGATGGAATTTTGTGAAAGATTCTTCTTCTTTTTGCCTGGGGATAGATTTCAGGTGATTGTCCTTGCTCTGCGCTTTTCCTGCTATGCACTGGCATTGTCCTGAACAGACTTTCAGTGAGTGGAAACAGTTCTGACCTCTCTGGTGGATCTCATCATAGGTCACTCTACTGTAATAGATTGAGTTCTGCCTTGACTTGGCCTGTACAGTCGCCTTCTGTGACCCAGCGCACCCTTTGGTGGTATTTTTGGACTATTTCTGCTCTGTTGTTCTAGCATAGTAGTTTCTAGTTTCTGCAGAGTGTTGGTGGTTGCAGGTGAGAAAATCTGGCCCATAGTGTAAGGAAGGTCATCTCTTATAAAAGCCTGTCACAGTGATTACATTTTTGAGAGAATTCTCCTTTTTTGCCACCTTCCAGATTTCACACCATGTTCTTGCCTATGCTTCTTTCTACGTAAGTAGAGATATTGTCCTGGTCCAACAAGCAGTGTGGTATATGTTTCCTGTATACACACACACATGCATACACACATATGTGTATGGACATATACACATATATGTATAACACATATGTGTATGTACATATACACATATATGTATAACACGTATACATATGTACTTATACATATACACATATGTATTTGTAGTATGTGTGCACATATATGCACACATACATATATGTATATGTATATATGTGTATAACTACACGTATTCATGTGTGTATTATGCATGCATATGTATACACACAGATATGGATCTATATGCATGCATACGTATATATATTATATATATATATATGTTTGTATATGTATATATATATATATATATATTTCCACACATTGATACATATGAAATCATCATACTTATAGTAGAAAGAAAACTGACAAACTGATGGATACCATAATCATCAAGGATGTGATGAGAGACCTGAGGACTCATTACAAAATGATTAACTATACCCACATTCAAATAACTTTTTTCTTTTCCTCATTTAGTGGCAACAGAATTTAATTTTTTCTCATTCTTTCAGGGTTGATATCCTTTGCAGAATTTTAGACCTGGGGAATCTATATATCCAGTTTCTTAATTAAAGAGTAAAAAAGTGAGAAAAAAACAAATTGTGTTCTTTTAAAAATGGTGTGCATCATACTACTCAATGATTCTTTTTCCCTCTTCATCATACATGCTACTTTGGAGTGGGCTTTTCTTACCAAAATTCTACTGTACTAATCAATTACTTGTATTGTTGAGTCTGAAGTAGCTCCTCTCCTTGATGGTTTTCCAAATTTTGGAAGAGTATAACTATAACCAGAACGTCTTCCTCCTATTCCATTCTCCCTCATCATATCGCCTTTAAATTAAATTCTCTTTTGGTATGAAAATTATGTGAGCCATTTAGTTGCGGAAATTATCAACTAATCTGTTGTTGTTTTGTTTTCCCTTCTATTGGAGATAGTAGCATGGAGGTATATATTGATATTCAAGTTTTGATCTACTAATACTTGGACATTTTTCTCCATATTCAATGAGAGTAATGTTTAGCATTAGCCAAAGCTTTTCCATGAAGCTCTTTGTGCAAAAATAAAAATCATAGTATTTTGATTTTTTAGGTATATCTACTTTATTACAATGAAATAGGTTTTGAAGTGAAGGGACCTGGTTTCTGCAAGTCACCCAATAGACTTTAGAAAATTCACTGTATTTATAATGTATTTTTGATTCTTGTTAGTGTAATTTTGCTTCTTGATGGGAAGGTCTTACCCATTAACGAGTCTGGAAAGATTTTTAGGAAGGCCCACCCCATTTGTTAATGGGGTATTGGTTCTCAATGGTGTTGAAGCTCTTTGGATCTGAAAAATGTTTAAATATTCTAAGGTGAGGTTTTACTTTGAGGCTTACATATAGGAAGTATTTGTTTGGCCAGAGTAGCCTCTGGGTAACCTCTGTGGAGACCCTTGGCTTTGAAAATCCAGATCTTGGTGCTTCTGTCTCTGATTACTATATGTGTATGTAATGGCAGGCAGTTGGATCTGTCTGTTAATATATGACCTATGAATTGCTTATGTCAAACAGTTGGAAGCCATGCCTGTTGATTGCTATTTCTTGATATTTTCTATGAAGTTCAAGGTGCTGACATTGTCCCTTGAACTAAATGAATGATACATGTGCTTGATCAACTATTGTTGACCCTTTGAAAGTTGCCTTTCCTTTTAGAAAAGCAGAGCTCAGAAGCTGTGACAGCAGGCCCTCTTCTGTATGTCAGCGTGTTGGTTTAACAACATGGCATAGTGCACAGCAGGATCTGCACATTAAAAGGAAAATATGGGGTTTTATGGGGCTAGGATATTTGTCTGTCGTTTTCCAGTTGTGGTAGCTATGGTTCTGTGGAGACTCAGCAAGGTGGGTGGCCAGAGTCAGGGGTCCAGTGGGTTAGCCCAGCTCTGGACTGTGCTGGAGGGATGAATGCCTTGAGAATGTATTGTATGCAGAGACTTGAAACTGGAGCATAAATCTACCTGCCTTACAACAGAACAGAAGTAGAGAGTAAGACCTCATTTAAGCTCTTAGACAAACTCCTTCAGATACCTCTAAAAAAAAGAATCTGACCAAATTGTGGAAGTGCAGAATCCAATAGGAGACAGACTGTGACAGAGTCACAGCCTAGAGCAGACTGGAAGGTCAACAAGAAGGTTCTCTTCTACTGGGGTGAGCCCACAGCAGACAGCACAATGCATCCCACAGCAGCGCAGCCAGGCAGGAAATCCTGGAGATCCTCAGCCAGCAGTAGCACAGCAGAGCAGTAGAATGACAGCCCATGGCAGGATTCCAGTGGGAGCCCAGCAAGTGACAACCCCTGAGCCCCAGGTGTCAGCCACAGCTGCTCCTGAGACTTTCGGTCTGCAGATTAAACGTCTATAAGTAGCCTACTTGAACTTCTGGGAGACAAAATTGTAGACTGATCAGTAAATGATCTCTCCCTCTCCCCTTATTGACTTTGAAAGGATCCATAAAATACTTCCTCAGAAAAATCCTGGAGCAGAGGGATCAGCAGAAGGTGCAAAGTGTGGCTAGGAAAATAGCAAAGGAATATTCGACTTACTGTGGCAGAGGCAAACCAGAAGAAGGGGGGGAGGGGCGGGAACTCCCTGTAGCACCCAAGCATGCCTAAATGCTCCAGGAGAAATGGGAAGACAATAGAGCAGCCAGGACCACCAAGCACTGAGTTTACCTTTGTTCTAACTCAGCTAAAGAGATCTCCAGTGACCAGACCACACCTCTCCCACATTTAACAAGCTAGCTCCAGAGTTAATCCAGGGAAACACAAACAGATTTCACCTTCCTTTGCTTTCTGACACCAGCCAGTTCAGGACCAAGTTCTTCAGAGTCTAACTGACACAAACAGAGGCCACAACACACAAAGGAGGAAGGAAAAGACCATAGAATTTTTTCTATGGAGACAAGGACCAAAACACGAATACCAAAGAGGTCAGTATTAGACTGTACTCTCACCTGAAACTCTAGAAAGGACTATCAACTGCCCGCATACACAAGCAGCTCTCCTGGAAGAGCTGAAGAAGGAAATAGAAGAAAAAGGAACCAATAATTTTAAAAGTATGAAAAAAGAATTCACCGTAAAGAACAACTCTTTGAAAAGGAACATTGAACAAATGGTAAAGGAAGCACAAAAACTAACTGGGAAAATTGGACATATGGGAAAGTAAGCACAAAACCTAATTGGGAAAATAGGACTCATGGGAAAGTAAGCACAAAACCTGAATAGAAAAATAAGAAAAATGGAAAAAGAAGTACAAAATCTAACTGGAGAAAATAATTCCTTAAAAGGTATAATTGGACACATGGAAAAGCAGATGCAAAAGTAAAACTGAAGAAAACGATTTGATAAAAAATGGAATTGAGCAAATAAAAACTAATGACTCTATGACACAACGAGAAAAAGTCAAACACAATCTAAAGAATGAAAAGAGAGAAGGAAATATGATATTTAAGTGAAAAAATGACCTGGAAAATAGATCCAGGAGAGAAAATTTAAGAATTATTGATCCAAAAATAAGTCTGGACAATATCTTCCAAGAAATCATCAGGGAAAACTGTCCAGAAGTGCCAGATCCAGAGGGCAAAATAGTCATCGAAAGAATCCACCGTTCACCTCCTGAAAGGCATCTCACAAAAAAAACCCCAACAAAAACAAACAAACAAAAAACCACCAAGAAGTATTGTTGCCAAATTCTAGTATTGTCAAGCAAATTAGAAATTACTATAGGTAGTCAGAAAGCAATCATACAAACATCGAGGAGGTACAGTCAGGATCACACAGGATCTTGCAGCTTCTACATTAAAACACTGAAGGAATTGGAATATGACGTTCCATAAGGCAAAGGAACTGGGACTACAACCATGGATCACTCACCAAGCAAAGTTCAGCATAACGTTTCAGGCAAGGAGATGGACATCCAGTGAAATAAGGGACTTCCAGACCCACCTGACAAAAGGCCAGAACTCTTTTCTATTTCTACTTTTCTATTGAAAATTCAGTCTTCAAACGCAGGTCTCAAGAGAGGCATAAAAAGATAAACAGGGGAAAAGAAAGATTTGTTATTCTATTTGGGCAAGTTGTTTATCTACCTGTAAGGGAAGATGATACTTGTTAACCTTGAGAATAGTGCATCTATTACGAAATATAAAAGGGATATACATAGATAGAGGGAAATGGTATAAAGTAAATGATGTGTTGATAATGTAATTTAAGCATGCAAAAGGACTGTAACAGGAGATGTGAAAAAGAGGAAGCAGGAAATGGTAAATTACATCACAGAAAAAAGTACAAACTTGTATTACAGCAGAGAGAAAGAGGGGATTGAGATAAACATTGTTTGGGAGATACTCTCATCTGATTTGATTCAAGAAGGGAACAATAAACTTAATTAAGTATAAAATCTAACTACCTGTACAGGCAGTAGGACGGGAAGGTGGAAGAAAGGGGAGGGGATGTCAAAATGGAGGGAAGAAGTAGTAAGGGTAAAGGGGAGTAAAAGGGAGGGTGACTGAAAGAAGGAAGAGAAGACTGCGGGAGGTAGTGGTCAAAAGTGAAAACTCTATTAAGGAGGAGAAGAGAGAAGAGAGAACGAAAAGCTCACATGGTGGGAAAGAGAATGGAGGGAAAAACAAGGATTGTAATCATAACTGTGAATGTGAATGGAATCAACTGTCCCATAAAATGGAGAAGGATAGCAGAATGGATTAAAAGCCATAAGCCAAAAATATGGTGCTTACAAGAAACAAATTTGAAATGAGGGAATGCACACAGGGTAAATGTAAAAGGTTGGAGCAGAATATATTATACTTCAGTTAATGCATGAAAATCAGGGATAGCAATGCTAATCTCAGACAAAGCAAAAGCAGAAAGGGATCCAATCAAAAGAGACAAGGAAGGAAACTACATCCTGTAAAAGGCACCATAGACAATGAAGCAATATCATTCCTAAACATGTATGGTCCAAGTAGTGTAGCATCCAAATTGCCCAGATTAACAGAAGAACAAGTTGAGTACTTAAACAATCCCACCTCAGAAAAAGAAATTGAACAAGCTATCAATGAACTCCCTAGGAAAAAATTTCCAGGGCCAGATGGATTCACAATGGAATTCCATCAAACATTTAAAGAACAGTTAATTCCAATACCCTAAAGAGTATTTTGGAAAATTGGGGAAGAAGAAGTACTCCCAAATTCTTTTTATGATACAAATATGTGTTTATACCTAAAACAGGAAGAGAAAAAACAGAGAAAGAAAATTATAAACCAATTTCTCTAATGAATAGAGATGCAAAAATTTTAAATATGATTTTAGCAAAAAGTATATACCAACTTATCACGAGAATAATGCATTATGATCAGGTAGAATTGACATCAGAAATGCAAGGCTAGTTAAATATTAAGAAAACTATCAGCATAATTGACCATACCAACAAAAAAATTAGGAGAAATCATGTGATTATCTCACTACATGGAGAAAAATCTTTTGAGAAAATGCAACACCCATTCTTATAGAAAAACAAAACAAAACACTAAACAACGTAGGAATAAACTGAACCTTACTTCAAATGATAAGTAGAACCTACCTAAAACTATCAACAAACACTATATTTAATGGTGATGAGAAGCTTGTCCAATAAGATCGGGAATGAAACAAGGATGTCCATTAGCACCATTTTTATTCATTACTGTACTAGAAATGTTAGCTTTATCAATGAAAGAAGAAAAAGTAAACTGGGAGAATCAAATAAAAATTATTGAAACAAGAAAATAATTTAGTTGTTGTTGGGTATAAAATAAACCCATATAATCATCAACACATCTATATATTACTAAGAATACCAGAGAAAGATAAATTCCATTTACTGTAGACATTATTAAATATTGGGGAATATAACTACTACGAAAATTCCAAGAATTATTTGAGCCAAATTGCAAAATACTTTTCCCACACATAAATTCAAATCTAGATAGTTGGAAAAAACATCAGTTGCTCACTGGTACGCATAATTAATGCAATGAAAATGACAATTCTATCTAAATAAATATACTTTTTCAGTTCCATACAAATCAAACTACCAAAAATATTTTATAGAACTAAAATAAAATAATAAAATTCATCTGGAAGAACAGAAAGTCTAGAAAATCAAAGACAGTCAATGAAACAAAATGCTAAGGATGGTGATTTTTCACATGCCAGATCTTAAATTTTATTGTAATTGAGCAATCGTCAAAATTGTTTGGTACTGACTAAGAAAGACTGGTGGATCAGTGGAATAGGTTAAGCACCCAGGATAGAGTGGTAAATGATTATTGTAGTCTACTGTTCGCTATTCCCCAAAATTCCAGCTTCTAGCATAAAAACATTCTACTTGACAAAAACTGTTGGGAAAACTGGAAAATATTATGGTAGAAACTAGGCATAGACCAACATCTTACACTATATACCAAGATAAAGTCAAATTGTGTACACAATTTAGACATAAAGATATGTATGTTATGGAAACTAGGAAATCAATAAATCGTTTATCTGTCGAATTTGTGGAGAGTGGAAGAATTTTTGGCCAAATGAAATAGAGAAGATTATGAAATGCAAAATTGATGATTTTGATTACATTAAACTAAAACTTTTTTGCACAAACAAACTAATGAATCCAAGTTTAGAAGGACAGCAGATAGTTGGGAGACAAATTTATAGCCACTATCTCTTATAAAAGTCTCATTTCTAAAATATGTAGATAAGTTAATCAAATTTGTAAGAATACAAATGGCACCCCAAATGATCATGATATGAACAGGCAGATTTCAGAAGAAGAAGTTAAAGTTTTCTATAGTCACATGGAAAAAACAATTCTCTAAATCACTATTGATTAATGAAATGCAAATCAAAGTACCTCTGGCTAGCACATCACATCAATTAGATTGACTAACAAGACAAAACAGGTAAATGATAAATATTGGAGAAGATGTGGGAAAACTGGAAAACTAATGCATTGTTGGTGGAGTTGTCAATTGATATAACCATTCTGGAGATCATTTAGGAGCTTTGCCAGTTCTATAAAACTGTGCATATGCTTTGACCCAGGAATATCACTCCTAGGTCTGTATCACAAAGAGATCATAAAAATGGGAAAAGACTTCACATGTACAAACGTATTTACGGCAGTTATTTTTGTTTTGGCAAAGAATAAGAAATTAAAGTGATGTCCATCAATTGGGGAATGCCTTAACAAATTGACGTGTATGAATATGATGGAAGACTACTGTGCTGTAAGAAATGATGAGACAGTGGACTTCAGGAAAGCCTTTAGAGACTTATATAAACTGTGAGCAAAGTGAAAAGAACCAGGAGAACATTGTACACAGTAACAACAAAATGGAGTGATACTAAATTTGATATATTTAGCTCTTCTTAATAATGCAAGCAACTAAGATAATAAAAGACTAGTGATCTGAAATGCTCTCCACATCTGGAGAAATAACTATGTAGTCTTGATGCTGATTAAAGCATACTATTTGCTCTCTTTGTTTCGTTGTTGCTCTTTTGCTATCTTCTTTCTTGATGTTCCTCTCAGTGATTGTAATTATCCTCTACGATTGACAAGAAAATATGTTTAATATGAGTGTATTTTAGAGCCTATATCACAATTCTTTTCATCTTTCAGAGGAGGAGAAAATTTAAAAATGGAATGCTTATGGTAGTGAATGTTCGAAACTAAAAGTAAATTAATTTGTAAAAAGAAAACGGGAACCTATATGGACAAATTTGTATTCTGTACACATTCAGGTAAATATGAATATGTTTGGGTCATTTGTTATTTTCTGCATTAGAGGATTTTTTTGTGTATGTATTTATATATGAGTTAAAATACATAAGGAATAGCTGGGTTGCTGAAAGAATAAAGTTCAGGGCCTAGAATCAGAGAGACTCATCTTCCTGATTCTGTGCAAGTTGCTTAATCCTGTTTGACTCAACTTTCTCATCTGTAAAATGATCTGGAGAGGGAAATTGCAAATCATTCCAACATCTTTGAACAGAAAATGCCAAATATGGTCATGAAGAATCAGACACAACTGAAGAAAATGACTGAACACTAAAAATATGTAGTTACTCCCATATACAATTATCTCAGAATTAAAAGTTTTGATTTGCATATTATCTTCATTATAACAAGATTGTTGTAATATTTACTGCTATTTTAAAACAAATTTATAGATGCATAATCAATTATTTTTAACAAGCTCAATCAAAATTCTCAGGAAGTAAATTATAACCTTCTCTCAATGAAAATCGATTTTCAAGATATTTAGAATAAATATAAGCCAAGCAAAACTCTTTGAATATCTATAGCAAAAAAGAAATTCAAGGAAATTTCCATTTTTCTCAGTTGAGTCGCAGCTCAAATTATTTGAACATAATACTTTGGTATAAATTACAGGTCAATTATTAGAAGAAATGAAAAAGAAACCAATGCAAATATGTTTCAGACCAATGTAGGAATGAGTACAAAATGATCAATATCATGTCCCAATGATCCGCATCTGATCCTGTCAAAAAGTCCTCAGAAAATAGTAATAAGGGACAGTTTCTTTCAGTAGCAGTCATGGAGCAGTTATATACTTTTAATACAGCAATTTTGTGGCAAAATGTGTACTGAATCCTGCTGGAAATATTTCAAACAAATTCAACTATTTGAGATAAAGTTGTAATTGGACTATGAAAGACTTCTTCCACAGGTTTAACCTGAGGCTCAAGGGCTCTCTGAATGTTCCTTCTTCTTTTATGTTTAACCAGTGCTTCTTCCCCTACCCCCACCTCTGCTGCCCAAAAGAACAGAGAATAGTTGAGAAAGCCAACACAGCATAACAAGTTGTTATAACCTATTAATTATTTGGAGGGACTGTTGAAAGTGAAAGGACAATCTTTTATCTGCCTATATATGTTTTTGACCTTGAGAAAAAAAAGTGGACATAATCATCCTTGTTTTGAGTGTGGATATGAGTATGGGAACACACTGGACCCCAAAATGTAAGTTCCTTGGTATTTCAGGGCAGGATTCCTGTCTCACTCACCCTACCCAAGCAAAACAAAAATAAAAATTTTATCTGTCTTAACTTGAGTAAGTTTGTTTTTTCACTTAGTAAGTGGGATAAGTGGGAAAACTAAACCTTGAATTTGGGGTAAAAATGAAAAATAAAATATGAGAAAGGAAAGCCCACATCATGTGGGAGTAGATAAAACACATATGACCAGTTGAATACAAAGAGATTGAATATTAGTGTAATTCTCCTATGTTCCCTCAGTGTTTTTCCTTTCCTCCAGTCCCATGCCTAGATCTGACTTAAAAGGGTTTTTTTTCAGCTGTGAGGACATACTTCAGTTCTCATTATTTCCCCTTCTTTTGTCTTTATGACGAGATCCGTTAGGAAGACTTTGAAATCATCCTCCATTTCTTCTAGTATTTAAGGACTTCAAATAAATCATGTGGCATACTGCAAATGATGTAAGAGATAGGAAATTCACTCTGTGTTTTTGATAATCTCATATAACTTTTTTAAAAAAATGTAACTATAAATGTTGACATGGACTCCAAAAGATTTTTTAAATAGGTAAACAGAACATGATATGAATTTTTACTTCTATTCAGTAAATACAAAAGTGAAAATCCTCAAGTTGTCTTCATTTTTAGAACCACTATGTTTACCCATCCCCCCGTTTAGAAAGAGAAAGGTGCATCATTCCCCTGTCCATTTCACAATTTGCTTTCTGGATTGATAGTTAAATATTCTCATTTTAAACCATCAATTCATTATGCGCCTAGTAGTTCTGAGTTCTGAAATAGGCTTTACATATTTCTAGGAAACTGTTGAAGTCTACAATGAATGTAGAGTTAAATCCCATTAATACTCTTTGTATTTTGTACTTCTGTTGACATCTATCACCATGCTAACCTTAAAAAGGTGTATTTTATTCTCGAATATGGAAATGTTGTGTACCAAGCCTGGACAAAGCAATTCTTACTCCATATAGCTAAAATTCCAGATAGAACATTGTAGTCAGTACTTAGAGGGACATTCTGAATAAGTATACCCCCAAAATTGAAAAGAAAAAAGTCACCCTCTGAAAGTGAACTAATCAATATACAATACATTAGTGGGGCTACGTGAAGAAGCAATTCACGCAAAAGACATACAAATGGATTGTTAATGAGATAGAGTGTATGGACATGAAAATTCTATCAAGCAGAAAAAAAAATAAAAGTGATACTAAGGCAAAAATCAGTTGTGACTTAAGTAAGGAGATAGTTGCTAAGAAATGATTGTCATATTTCTCATTCATAAAATGAGGGCAAAGGCAGATGATATATTATAACTCTTCTACCTCTAGGTCGTATGACTTTATCAATTCAAGTTGTCCTAAGGAAATAAATTCAAAGGAAAGTAGATATGTTACAATAGATTTTTGTGGGAATCTGATTATTATAAAGGAATACTCTCTAATATTGCTACAACATATGGAGGATCAACTATTCTACCCAATACAATATTTCTCCCTGTTTTTTATTCTGTGCCTATAAAAAATATTCTGATTATTAACATGTTTTTCCTGCTGTATTATCAGACCAATGATACTTCAAACAGTGAATGTAATAATGAACAACTGTAATGGCATACTCCCTCTCCCCCCTTTCCTCTTCACAAATGATAAAGTGGCACTTTGTTTTGGGTGATTTTCTTGTTAACTCTAGACATTTGACTCAGGTCCTCAGAGACTGATCCCCTCACTAACAGCTAAATCAGTGGTAAAGAGATCAATAGGAAAAGTTCCTAGGCAGGAAAAAGAGAAAATATAATGAACATTTGGGAGGGGGGCGTATTTAAATTGGTGAAGAAGTCTGGAATTTTAATATGGCAATGAGAAATTTAAGATTCGGAAGTTGAAGGTATCAGGTGAAATGGAAAGTCAGAGAATCAATCTGAGGGAATAAAAGACTAAAACTTTGTTGCTGTAATTAGTTTATTTTTATGCCTTGGGTTCCCTAAGATACCCTTTTTTCCTTTTATTTGAATTTAGGTATTTTACTTTATTTTTTAATAATAAAAATAATAAATTAAAATGCTAAAACAAAGATGGCACATGACACAAAGGGACTCCAAGGCCCTCTTCCAGAATTAAGTCCCACAAACAATGTATCTTCTGTTTATTTTTTGAATCTGTCTTTTTTTTCTTTCCTCAAAAAGCCTACTGAATTGAAAAAAAAAATTAAATGAGATGTGGGTGCTTTTTCACATGATTTCCTTAACTAAAAAGTGTAGGCAGGCATTTTCTTATATATGTCAAGACTAGAGCAAACAGGCAATTACAAGTCAGAAGTTCTGGAGTTTCACTGCACAGCAAATATAAGTTCTATGGACTTAACTGCCCATTACGCATTTTCATACATGTTCACCAGAGTACTGAATATTAGCTTAAACAATGTACAATCTAGATTCCTAGATCACTTTTGGCTCTTGTGCTAATAGGCTGAAAAGTGATAGCTATATTCCCTATATTTGGAAAGACTTAAAAATTACCCTTTATAACCCTTGCCACCGGTACCATGTGATAGCTCCATAGAATATTCAGCTCCTTGCTTTCTTTTTAACATTTGGCTTCCCAGTACTGGTGTCTTCCAATAACTGCCAACGTTGTAGAAGCTCTTCAATTTTTCAAAAAACGTCATGTTTATACAAGGCTAGTTCATTTAGTGTTCTACCACTTTGAGAGGCATGGTACCAAAGACTAAGGTAAATTTTTTGTTGTATTGAGATTTCTTCAGTATGTACCTCTGGAATATTGATAGGTGTAGAGTCAGTGAATTTAAAAATTTTACATGGCATCATCTTAACAGTAGCTTTCTCTGTAAAACTTGTAACAAAAAAAAAAATCTTCGCAGTTCATGTGAGTATCCATCCAGGTCTTGATGTATCCAAGCATTTTGTAGTTTTACAAATATCAAAAATTCATGTGGTAAAATGATATTACTAAGAGTATCATATACATTTATGGATCTGCTCAGACCTATACTTCAAATTATTGATCTCATCATCCCAGAGATGTAGGTGACCTGGATTGTATCAGTCTATCAGGAAACTCATAGCAAAACTCATAACTGAACTGTAGCTTGTCAGCTATAGTTAATTTTTGGTATCATCATGTATAAGAACTGCTTCTATTCCAATAGTATCATATGGCAAAAACATTACTTGATTTTGAACGTTCTCAAGGTAATTTGTCTTAGATGAATATTTCTGAATTTATTCACAATCATTAGAGATGAGAAAATCTCTATCATTTAGCAAGAGGTTGAATTTTCTGTCTAAATTTACATTATATTGATCTAGTCAATACTTTCTGAGTGTGATAAAAATAAAATTACTGGATATACTTGGATAATTAAACAGAAGATTATATTATAGTATCTGTGGATAGGACTTTCCCCAGCCTGAGTCTTCTCTGAGATGACTATAGAGCCAAATATTTTCCCAATTCTTTGGTAAAGATCTATCCCCTATTTGCTTCCTAAATATATGATGGAAATGCCATGTTGTTCCAAACTTCCCAATAAGATTTCGTCTACTAGTCATAAACATTTATCATTCTGCAAAAAACATCCTACTGTTATACACAATGTAACAACCCAATTCCTCTGAAAATGACTTTGATTGATTTAAGAAGATATTCAGGCACTATTCACATGAATTTATATTTTTTGATTCAATAAACAAGTTTGTTCACTTGCTTAAGGCACTAGAGGCAAACCAGCATATTTTCAATTTCACTCTATATCCTTATGGAAAAATAAGGAGGAATGAAGGAGTGAAGAAAGGAGGAGAAATGATTTGAATAGAAAAAATAGAAGAAAGTGAAAAGAAGAAAATGAAGGAAACAAGGAGAAGTAATAAAAGGACAAAGAGAATTCAACCAAAGGAGAAGAATTTGAAAAATGTCCTGAGGGAACAACAATAACTAAAGGTAAATAAAGTATGGTAGACATAATATATTGGTAAGATAAACCAGAAATAATGACGATTAGGATGATGATATTAATAGTTACAATAACAGTAATAACTACTACAATTATAGTTTTAAGCAGAAATTACACTGGGCTGTCAGGTTGTTAGGAAACACTAAAGAGGATATGGGGGGGTGGGGCCAGGCCATGATGGCAAAGTAGAAGGATAGACCTGTGGAAGCTATATTCCCACAGCCAATAAAAACCCATAAAAAAAGGATTTTAAACATATTCTAGAGCAGAAGAAGCCAAAAAACGACAGATTAAGAGAGATTTCCAGTCCAAGACAGCCTGGAAGGCTTAGAGGAAGGGTCTATCACACCAGGCTTAGAGCACAGGTCAGACTAGCTTTGGCCACAGGGCGAGAAAGTGGGCTGGAGCAGAAGAATCACTGGGAGCATCTGTGGTTCCCATATTACTAAACCCACAAATGCCAAAGATAGCTTCAAAGGTCAGTGAGAAAGCTCTTTCACATAATTGAGAAGGGAGCAGAGTTCTGCCCTAGCCCTTGCCCTAACCTCAGGCAGGAGCAGCAGGGTCTACTTTTGGAACCCTCACTTTAAAGATCCTGGGGGAATTGAGTCGCTGATGTGGATCTAAGCCCTGGGTGGTGGACCTGGGGTGAGGAAAATCACTGGCTGGAGGAGCTAATGAAGACTTTGGGAAGGGAATTCTGTTTGCAGATGCTGGGCAGAAAAGTTTGGCGTTGCTCCCAGAACAAATTGCTGTCCAGGTGAAGAGTAAACACCTCTCGTTTGATTATACCACCCTAGAAGAACCAAGAACTAACAAGTACCTAGAGTATACTGTCTTCTTGACAAAGGATTCAAAAGTCAACTAACTGGCTGAGAAAATGCCCAAAACGGGAAAAATAAAATGCTAAAGAAGGATAATTTCTTGGTGATAAAGTACTTTGTTAAATTCTTTTTAATGAGGAAGAACAAAACATACTATCCCAGGAGACATAAAAGTAAATATTTCTGCATCCAAAACTTCCAAAAAAAATAGGTAATGATCTCATGACATGGAAGAACTCAAAAAGTATTTTGAAAATCAAGTTAGAGAAGTGGAGGAAAAATTGGAAAGAGAAATGAGAGCAATGGAAGAAAATCATGAAAGGGAGTCAACACCTTGTTAAAGCAGACCCCAAAAATGCTGGAGATAATAAAAATTTTAAAAATAGACTAATTCAAATAGCAAAAGAGGGTAAAAAACCCAATGAGGGGAAGAGTGCATACTACATATGGTATGAAAATCTGTCTTACACCATAGGAAAGTAGGGAAAAGAGGGTTAAGTGGGGTGGTGAGAATGATAGAAAGGAGGGCAAATGGAAGAAGGGAGAAATTAGAAGTAAACACTTTAGGGGATGGAAAAGGCCAAAAGAGAGAATAGAATAAATGGGGTGCCAGAAAGGATGGAGGGAAATATAGTAAGTCTTTCACAACATGAGTACTACGGAAGTCTTTTACAAAGCAAACACACCACACACACACACACACACACACACACATATTTCCTATATTGAATTGCTTACTTACTGAGTGGGGATGGGTGGGGAGAGGGAAAGGGAGAAAAGTTGGAACTCAAAGTGTTAGGAACAAATGTTGAGAATTGTTTTTACATGCAACTTAGAAATAAAAAGTGCAGGTAATGGGGTTGAGAAATCTATCTTGCCCTTCAAGATAAGGGAGAAGATGGGGATAAGGGAAAGGAGGTGTTTGATAGAAGGGAGGGCAGATGGGGGAAGGGATAAACAGAATGCATGGTATCATGGGATGGGGGAGGGGAGAGATGTGGAGAAAATTTGTAGCTCAAAATCTTGTGAAAATGAATATTGAAATAAAAAAATAAATTAATTATTAAAAAAAGACAAAAACGAAAAAAGAACATTGCACTGAGGTAGTAATGTCCATATTTTATTAAACGTGATTCACATTTAAGTAAGCAACCATTAAACGACTATATGCAACTATATACCATAGAGTTTTCTGTCCTAGAAGGCATTTTATTAATGTCACCGAAGATAAAAAGGAAAGAAACAAGTCTAGAATGGCTGTATCACACAGTCAAATTTTTAAATGTTATAGATTCGTAGTCATAAAAGTTTGAATTTCCAAAACGATTTGTAAATAGTTGTTTTTGTTGTTAGTGTTTTTTACTATGAATACATGCAAGTTCAGCCTCATTTTAGAGAAAAAATGAAAGCTATAAAAATATTCTAGATCTATGTTGCAAAGTGCTATGTTTGACATTTGATTTAAAAAGTTTTCAAGAGGGGAGCCAAGATGGCAAAGTAGAAAGACTCATACGTGCTAGCTCCGAACCCACAGCCCATAATTACCTATAAAAAGAACTCCTAACAAATTCTGGAACAGTAAAAACCGTGCAGCAATGGGGTGAAGGAGGCTCCGAAAAACTTATCCCAAAGGTCCATCACACAATGGATGGGAGTGGAGCAAATCCCTGCCCTGGACACGCTGCACAGAGAGGAACAGATCTGAGCAGGCTTCAGGGACAGAATCTCCAGTGGCCACAAAGGTCCCTGCACCCACACGGGTCAGTGAGAAAGATGTCTGAACAGGCTGAGAGGGGAGTGGGGTACCTCCACGAGTCAGACACCCTAAGGAGGCAGGACCAGAGGCAGTGGGCGGTCAGAGGCTCCCGGGGTAGGCAGGAGCTCAGCAGGAGCTCCATTACTGAAGGTCTCTGCATAAACCCCTTGAGGGAACTGAGCCTGGGAGGTAACCCTGCCCCCACCTGAACACCAGAACTTAAGTTCCCATTGAATAGCAGCCAGGCCTGCTACTGAAAGCCCTGAAGCTGGGGAGCAGCATTTGAATCTCAGATCCTAAGCACTAGCTGGGCAGATCAAGGAGGGGTAGAGAGGACTCTCAGAAGTCAAGTAACAGACTGGGATAATGTTCAGAAAACGGAAAAAAATAAGACCATAGAAGGAATCTGATGATTCCGCTCTTCATCTCTGACGAGGAAGAACAATGCTTACCATCAGGTAAAGACATAGGAGTCAAGGTCTCTGTATCTCAAACATCTAAAATAGATATCCAATGGGCTCAGGCCATGGAAGAGCTCAAAAAGGATTTTGAAAATCAAGTTAGACAGATGGAGGAAAAACTGGGAAGAGAAATGAGAGATGCAAGAAAAGCATGAAAAACGGGTCAATACCTTGATAAAGAAGACCCAAAAAAAATGGTGAAGAAAATAACACCTTGAAAAATAGGCTAACTCAACTGGCAAAAGAGGTTCAAAAAGCCAATGAGGAGAAGAAGGCTTTCAAAAGCAGAATTAGCCAAGTGGAAAAAGAGGTGCAAAAGTTCACGGAAAAAAAATAGTTCTCTCAAAAGTAGAATGGGACAGATGGAGGCTAATGACTTTCTGAGAAACCAAGAAATCACAAAACAAAACTAAAAGAAGGACAAAATGGAAGAGAATGTGAAATATCTCGTTGGAAAAACAACTGACCTGGAAAATGGATCCAGGAGAGACAATTTAAAAATTATGGGACTACCTGAAAGCCTTGATCAATAAAAGAGCCTAGACATCATCCTTCATGAAATTATCAAGGAAAACTACCCTGATATGCTAGAACCAGAGGGCAAAATAAGTATTCAAGGAATCCACTGATCAACGCCTGAAGGAGTTCCAAAAAGAAAAACTCCTAGGAATATTGTGGCCAAATTCCAGAGTTCCCAGGACAAAGGGAAAATATTTCAAGCAGCTAGAAAGAAATACTTCCAGTATTGTGGAATACAATCAGGATAACACAAGATGTAGCAGCTTCTACACTAAGGGATCAAAGGGCATGGAATAGGATATTCCAGAAGTCAAAGGAACTAGGTCTAAAACCAAGAATCACCTATCCAGCAAAAATGAGTACAATACTTCAGAGGAAAATATGGTCTTTCAATGAAATAGAAGACTTTCAAGCTTTCTTGATGAAAAGACCAGAACTGAAAAGAAAATTTGACTTTGAAACACAAGAAAGAAAAGGAGCATGAAAAAATAAACAGCAAAGAGAAGTCATAAGGGAGTTACCAAAGTTGAACTCTTTACATTCCTACATGGAAAGACAATATTTGTAACTCCTGAAATTTTTTAGTATCTGGGTAGTTGATGGGACTACACACACACACACACACACACACACACACACACATATGTACACGTGTCCATGCACACACACACATACACACATGCACGCACACACAGAGACAATGAGGACAGAGTGAATTCAATAGGATTGGATCATATCTTAAAAGAAATCAAGGTAAATAGTAAGAGAGAAATGTAATGTGAGGAGGGAGGGTGAAATGGAATGGGGTAAATTATCTCTCATAGAAGAGGCAAGCAGGAGACTTTTTAGTGGAGGGAAAAAGAAAAGAGTTAAGAAAATAAAAACATGAAGTTTACTCTCATCACAATCGACTAAAGGAAGGAATAAAATG